>JAGXJF010001236.1:0-383272 GCA_019208055.1 Stipa capillata | reverse complement strand
GAGCCACCTGATCGCCCTCATCAAGGGCCTCCGCGCGCATCTCCTCCAGGGCATCTCTTTCCCAGAGGATCTTCGCGCTGGCCCTTTGATGCTCGCTCTGGGCTATCTGGACCCGCGCGGTGAAGGCTTCCTTGGCATCGGCGAGGGCGGCCTCCCGTTCCTCCAGCGCGGCTTCCCCGCTCCTCCAGTGCGGCCTTCTCCGAGGCAACAGTGGCCTGGATCTTCTCCACCATGGCGTGCGCCGTATCAAACACTTCAGGGAAGGGCCCCCGAGGCATTTTGGTTCGGCCCACGAAGTCCCGGCTCGCTCCGACGCTTGGGCTGCCACGGACCTCCTCCAGGATGAGTTGCTCCCCGCCTTCGGGCACCGAACGCCCCCCGAGCACCGCCGGTAGACTCCCGGGTAACTCCTGAGTTGCTGGGTCCCCGAGCTCCTCCTCGGGGCGCACCCCCGCAGTCTCAGCCTCAACCCTCGGGGTGGGCTCAGCCCTTGGGGCGACCGTGGCGCTCGGGGCAGCTTCAGCACTCAGGGCAGTCCGAGTCTTCTTGGGCGCCCTGAAAACAACAGCAAGACAACGAAGCACGGGTTAATCCCGAGCATTATATTCACCCTACAGAATGAAGAAGAGGAGTTCACGTCTTACGATGGCGAGGGCCCTTGGTACCGCCAGCGCACGGTCAGAATCTGGAACCCCGGCGTCGGCAACGGCGGCTCCTTCCTCCTCTTGCCAGGTGCGTCGGGCTTGGCAGCCCTGGGTTCGGCTGCGCCGGGCCCCCCGCCGGCACTGGCTGGGCGCTGCCTCGCCCCGAGCCGCTGCCCCTGGTGCCCGCCGCCCGCTGGCCGGAAGGCGGAGGAGGGGGTGGCGGCGGTGAAGGGGAAGATGGGGGAGGGCACCCACGCCTTCTTGCCCTTCGGGTCTGTAGGATCCTCGCCGGTGGCACGAGTCCCCGGAATCCTCGCGGCAGGCTCCTCGCTGCCGTCGTCGCCTCCCGAAATCCTCAATGAGCCGGCCACCCTAGGCGCGTCCACCGGCTTGATCCCCCTGGGGTTGAACTTAGGGAGGGCCGCGCGGATTGTGTTGCGCTGCAGGTTCACGCAAAGCGCAAGATCTGGCCGCGGCAGTTCGGCAGAAGCGGCATCTCCGGTGCCCAGGAGAATCCGCAGCATCACCTTCATCGCGTCGGGAGGAGGTCTCCCACCTCGCCAAGCACCGTCTGGCCGATGTCCCGCGAACCGTGTACATCCAGGCCGGGCGGCCCCGCTCCCACAGCGGCGCCAGCCGCCGCCGAAGGAAATCACCGACGACCATTGTCTCCGTCAAACCCGCGGCCTGCAGCTACGCGATCCGCTCCACGACCGGCCGCAGCTGGTCGTCGTCTTCCGGAAGGAACTCCCATTTCCTCTTGCCGGGCATGCGGGTTGGTGGAGATGTAGCACCAGTGGTTGCGCCAGTCATCCCACTTGTTTCATGTCTCCTGCGGAATGTATCTCTCCCCTATCTTCTCCCGAAGGCGGAAGTTGCAGCTCCCCGCGGTCTCCACCCGATCGGAGCCCCTACTCTTTCCCGCCGACCAGAGCACGAAGAAGTGGTGGAAGAGGTCCACCAAAGGCATCACCCCCACGAACATCTCGCATTCAATGCCCGTCTGACGGGCCTGTCTACTCCAAGTTCGCTGCAGTGGACATAATGGCGAATCCTGACAGGTTCCCATCCTCCCAAGAGATAAGCTACATTAGTTATCGTTCTTGGTAGGGGATGGGGCGGTCAGACACCTTTTTGACTTTGAGGCGTGCCGTCGCGTGCCTAGAAACATGCCTCCGGTCCCTAGCCTGTGGGACCCAGGTAGTTGCAGCATGGTTCATGTCAGAAGGCATCCCAGGAAGTCTTCGTCCTCTGACACCACCACGTCATGACGACCCAAATTCCAACCGCGGCGTGACAGGCGCTATTCAGCTACAGCAACCCTCAACCGCCGGCGTGGCTTGCCCATGCCCTATTCGTCAGCAACAAGCATTATTATAAAGTATTTACCTTTCGGCCATTGTGATGACCCCCGGAAATATAAGGGGAGAGCCGAGGCCACATAGAGAAGGGGCTGGATTAGACAACACAACCCTAGACGTCCGAACCCTAGAAGAAGAAGAACAGGAGCACCTGTGCTGCTAGTTCATTGTAATCCCTCCACATATTCTCAAATACACAGAAAGCAGGACGTAGGGTTTTACACCAAGAAGGTGGCCCGAACCTGGGTAAATCACAGTCTCCATTCCAGCATCCCTGCCACCCAAGATCATCGTAGCTTCTGTTCCTGCGCCTCCTCGGCCGAATCCCAAAGGGGGTCCATCCGGACCACCTACGCCGGCATTTGTACGTTGACAAATGCCATACTTATGGGACTAAAACCTGATCAAAACTTGATAAACTCATTAGTCCCTTAGTCATTTTGTCAATAATCATCAAAACCCACTTAGGGGGCCGAGATGCACTTTCAGTCTCTCCCTTTTTGGTAATTGATGACAACACGATTAAAGCTTCATAAATACATAAGAAGTTGTTTTGAATTCTTTGGTATAAAGTGAGCTCATCCTAAATTTATACATTATAAGATTTCCTTTGAATGCAAATGCACATGTCGAGCAGAGAATTAAGAGAGCTCCCCTATATCATAGGAGTGGGTGTGCATAGAAGACAAAGCGATCATGGCAACGTGATGCATAAAATATAACAATGAACATAGCATCTACGAGTAGCATAAACAACCATGATGCCACATAATAGAGTTTACAAGTCAATAAAACAACATGATAATAACAAGTCTTGTAATTGTAAAAACGCATGACCTAACCTAATACTTCTCCCCTTTTGGTATCAAAGCGCCAAAAAGAGACAAAAAGACTATCTACTCCTCTAGAGTGACGACCGGTAACAAAGGGAGCTCTCCTGGAGCTAAAGTAGAGACATCGGTGTCGACGACGGAGGTTGGTGTAGAGGCTAGAGTTGGAGCAGTAGCGTAGCTAGAGCTAGAGGTTGCACGGAGGTGGCAGCAGCAGGAGCAGTCTCTAGCTAAAAAAGATGAGGTGAGCCCTATGGAGACTCCTTAGCTTCTGACTCAAGATAGGTCTTCATGGCTTGATAGATGATAGCTGATTCTTCTCCATCCTTGCCATCCTCTCATGTAGAGGTTTCTGAGACTGGAAGAGGTACTCAAGCATCCACTTCTGAGTCTGTGGAATCTCGATACGAGGAGGAAAGGCTACACTCTCTAGAGCTATAGAGGTCTCACTGCCCTTAGCCCTCTTGATCTTGGGCTTGAACGAGGTGCCCAAGTTCTTCTCAGTCTAGGACTTGTACGTCTGATGCATCACCTCAAGATGAAACTTTTTCTTAGACTTGGCATTTATAAGGGTTTGGATGTATGGGGCATAAGAAGCAGACCTCTTTTGCTCAATGGTACCTAGACACATCTTCGTGAAGATAAAATCTATAATGTTGAACTGCTTGTGTCCATCTATAGTATCCAGAAGGTCCACTAGCCTTCAAATCCAGTCCACTAGCCTTCAAATCTAGGGGATTCCTTATCAGCTTGTTCAGGGTTGCCGACCCTTGGTGCAGACCACTTGTGCTACCCTTCACCACTTTTGGAGCACTATTGTCATAGAAGTGGCTAATATCTTAAGTGCCAAGAGTAGGCACATTATGGAGCTTCTCCCCCTCTAGATCATTTATAGGAAGACTAAAGAGGATAGCAAAAAACTCATCGAAGGAGGCACGCTACTTGTCACTATCTGTCATTCCAATGGGATGCACTCCTGATGCACTTTGGCACACTGTCTATATAGCCCCAATCAATTCTCCCCTATTGTATTACCATGAGGTTGGGAGGTAACAACATTGTCTCATGGAAATCATGTTGGAACAAAGCTTAGAAGCGAGTGTTAGTTGCTGTCCTCTTATGCTTGTATGGATTGACGGCCCTGAGCTTGCGAAGGTCAACCTTCAACTTGGATTTGTAGTCAGCCGGTGCCCTCGGGTTACGCCCTCTGTCAGGACGACAAGGCACAAGCACTAACTTCCCCCCAAGGGATCTGGAAGGTTGGGCCTCTTATTGGTATAGAACTTCTTGGGTTGTGTCCTCAAAGGAGAGGCACCCTTGACAGTCCTCATTGATGCCCTCCTAGCATCTTCAACGTCCTTAGCTTTGTGTGCCCCTAAAGCATCTTCTCTACCAGGGCACTTGGAGCATCATTGTAGTCGGAGTCACTATCATCTAATGACTCTGGTGCCACAGCCCTTTCTCTTGGCTATGCTAGAAGCTCTAGGAGTAGGCTTAGGGCAGCTATCCTGGAGGAAGCCTTCTTCTTTGGTGACCTTGGCAGGTATCTGAGTGAAGGTTATCCAGACACTCTAGAATGGAGTTTTGGTTCTAGAACAGAAGGTTTGCATTAATTCAGAGCATTCAGTTGAGGCTCATCCGGAGGGTCCAAACTGCAGATGAAATGTCCAATTGTGCAGATTTGGATGAAGATTTTGATAAGATAGAGAAAGATAGAATCTATGGAATCCTTATGTGTTTTATTTGACATTCAAGTGGGAAATAATCAACTAAACAAAGCAACACTTGGATGCAAATCAAAGAAGATCAACTCAAAAGCATATACAGTATATGCGAAGATGCAACATAATAACTAGCTGAGCGAAAAAAAAGAACCTATGAAGAACCAAAGATATTGATTTTGTGGCAGTTTTTCCACCATGTATGATTTATAATTTGAAATAGGACCAATATGCATTCTAGCATAAGATCCTATGAGGCAACAACTCACATTTTGCATATATATCATCCTAGAGTAATCAATACACAAAACTATAGTTTTACTCACAACTTATAGGATTTGGTGTTCATTGAGAGAACAACACTCCTTGATGCATGTGGCACTCCTTAGGAGCGACTTGAAATAGTGCACACACCTACACACTTAACATGATATCAGGTCTAGATGCACAAATATAAAGCAATGAGTCAATCATGGATCGATATACATATTGATCCATAGGTTTATCTTCCACATCGAGGTCAAGGTGGCCATTGCTTTGCATGGGTGTATGAATAGGCTTGGCTTTTAGCATCCCCTTGATATACCTGCCTTGAGTTATGACTGCCCCATCCTTGAGTTGCTTGACTTGAAGTCCAAAGAAGAATTTCAATTCACCCATCATGGACATCTCGAACTTATTGGCCATCATTTTACCAAATTCTTCACTAAAAGCATTGTTACTAGACTCCGAAGATAATATCATCGACACATATTTGACAAACAAACAAATCACCATCTATGAACTTGGTCAAGAGGTTTGGTCAACTTTTCCAATTTTGAAGCCCTTTTGAGTAGAAACTCCTTGACACTCAGACCATGCTCTAGGATCTTGTTTGAGTTCACATAGTGCCTTACGAATTTTAAACATGTGGTGAGGCTGTTTAGGATCTTCAAACCCAGGAGGTTGCTCGACATAGACAAGTTCAGAAATTTTACCGTTCAAGAAGACAAGAAGATACTCTTGATGTCCATGTGATACAGCCTAATTTCATGATGAGCAGTAAAAGCAAGCAATATATGAATGACATCTACTCAAGTGACGATAGCATAAGTTTAATTGAAGTCTGGGTCTTCGTCTTGCTTGTTGTGGAAGACCCACTTGGTGCCTATAATATTTTGGTTATACTTTCCACAAGTGTCCACACCTCATTACTCTTGAAGTTGTTTAGCTCTTCATGCATTGTGTTTATCCAATCTAGATCCTCCAATACATCTTCTACCTTAGTGGGCTCTAAGGAAGAGAGAAATGAGTAGTGTTCACAAAAATTTGCAACACGAGCTCGAATTTGAATTACGCATGTCACCAAATATTTGGTCGACGGGATGATACCTTTACAAGCTTCTAATCCTTGGTTGATTTGTTTGGTCTTTTGGTTTAACTTCAGATGGTATTTGACTTTGGATTTGAGATTGATCTCCACCATCTTGTGGTTGGGTTGCCTCTACACTTTCAATTTCATCATGAGTTGATGTGAGAGGCTCCACTTGAGTTGATGATGTGCCCTCTTTGACCTCCGTTGGTCGCACTTCTCCAATTTATATGCTATTAATGGCATTTGCCAAATAATCTCTTTTACCTACATCAATAGGCATATTTTCTACTTGAGAGCCATTAGTCTCATAAAATTGCACATCACACATTTCTTCAATAATACGTGAGGCTTCACTGAAGACATGGTAAGCATGCGAATTTGATCCATATCCAAGGAAAAACCCTTCATCACATTCGGAAGTGAATTTTGGAAGACCTTGCTTCTTGTTAAGGATACAACACTTACTCTTGAAGAGATGGAAGTAGGAAACATTTGTTTTATTTCCAAAGATGAGCTCGTATGGTGTCTTGTTCAAGATTCGATGAAGGTACAATCATTTGATGGCATGGCATGTGATGTTGACAGCTTCCATCCAAAAACAGTCAAGGGTTTTGTACTCATCAAAGCATTGTCTTGCCATCTCTATGAGCGTGCGGTTCTTCCTCTCCACCCGTCCATTTTGTTGTGGCATTTAGATGAAGGAGAACTCATGCTTGACGCCTTCTTCATCAATGAACTCTTCAACATTACTGTTCTTGAACTCGATTCCATTGTCCACATTCTTGATGTTCGTCTTGAACTCGTTTTAGCTCTTCTTGCAAATTTATTATAGAACTTGCGTATCTTGCCCTTGTCATGCAAGAAGAATACCCAAATATAGCAAAAAAAATTATCAACAATAAAGAACCCATAAGAGTTACCTCCTATGCTCACATAAGTGATAGGGCCGAATAGATTCATATGAAGGAGTTCACGTGGCCTTGTCGTTGTTATGAGATGCTTGACAGGGTTTTTGCTCTAAGTTTTTTTCCTACTTAGCAAAGTCACATTCTTGACACCAAGTATGTGATTACACTTGAGTAGTTTGTCAAGATTCCTCATTCCCACATGAGCTACCCTTTTATGCCATAGCCGACCTAAAGAAGAATTTGTCAACGAGCATGTTTGTATACAAAATTTGTTAGAAGAAAAATCTATCAAATAGAGATTATCTTTTCCTAAAGCCTTTGAAGACTAAAGAGTGATAATCATTCTTAGTTACAAACACACAATTCTTAGTGAAGTTGCACTCAAGATCAAGATCACAAAGGTGAGATAGGGAAAGCAAATTATAGTTCAAGGACTTCAAAAGCAAGACATTGAAAATGGATTGGTCATTTGAGATAGCAATTTTACCTAACTCCATTACCTTTCCTTTTTACACTATCACCGAAAGTGATGTTCTCATGGAGTGACCCTCTACTATAAAATGACATGAACATGTCCTTTCCTCCATTCATATGATTTGTGCATGCACAATCAAGCATCCAATTTTTGCTGCTGGAGGTGTAGTCCTACAAAACAAATTAAGCTTCATTAGGTACTCGTACTTTCTTGTGTCCATGAGAATTAGTCACAAGGGCTTTGGGCATGCAAATAACACTCTTCCTAACATGATCAACACTCCTAACATGAACATATTTGGCATGGACCTTACCATCCTTGCATTTCTGCACATAGGAATCATCAAAGTGTCCAAGAAAGTTAGGATGACCCCTTTTAGCCTCATGACCCTCAAAGATAGAAGCTTTCACTTGCTTCTCCATTTCTTGCATGAACTTGGTGAGGAGTCCATGTCTTTCCATTGTCATTGAACCTTGGGGTGAAGCCGAGTCCTTCATGGTCAAATTCTCCTTTGGCGACTCAATATCTCTTTTAGGGCCTTACTATCCTTGTAGCACTTGAGTAATCCATGCTCAAGTTGAGCCTTGAACCTAGCATTCTCATTCAACAATGTTACTTTACTGTCAGTGTTTTGATCCAGCAATAATGAACATGGGGCAGCGTACACGTAGCAGATCTAGATGGGTGCACACGGGACATAGAGTTTATACAGGTTCAGGCCCTCGGGAGGAGGTAATACCCTACGTCCTGTGTTTGGTGGTTTTATTGCTTGTGTACCGTATGCAGCAAGACCTCGAGAGAAGCTCTCTAGGTTGCTAGGGCATGTATGTGTACGCCTATGGGTAGAGCTTACCGATCGGGGGATCCCTGCCCTACCTTATATAGGCGGCAGGGGCAAAGTTACATGAGCCCGAATTGTTTTACAAGTAGATCTCCTAATTGGTTACAGCTAGAACCCGAGATATCAGGTAGGTACATGTTTATGTCTTGTACTCCAAGTCGATGATGCGCCCCCGTGTAGAAGTCGGACTCCGAGCAATCAGCCCGGCCCACCCTATGTCCAAGGGGCCGGCTTTGTCCTCCTTGATGATAACCGGGTGCTATGTCATCGTCCGTAGCCCCCGAGTCCTTCACGATCTGGCTGCAGCTTGTCTTGGTAACGCCTCCGCCCAAACCAAGTGCTTTTTGCCTTCTCCCTTGGGCAAGTTTCCCGAGTGGTATCCACCTGGGAGTGCCTCCTTGTTGCTTGCAGGGAGATTGTGAGGGACTCATAGAGCTCCTGTGGAATAAGAATAATGAGCCGAATAATATCCACCCGTAAGGCAGGAATATCATGGTAGGTGAGCTAATAACAGGAAGTCCAGGTGGTATCCAGTCATTTCCAACGGATGAAGACTGGCTAGTGACCCAGTGGGAGGCATACCATGAATCCCAACTGAATTCCCGAGTGGTACCTGGTTTCCCGAGTGGCTCAGGTCCAGCTAGTGTCCTCATGGGGAAATACCCTTGGAATTTGTGTCAGAACCCGAACACAAGCTATAGTGCTTTAGCCCCAAGTTGTTCGGTGTTCGACTAGTGGACTGCTGGAGGTGCACTTCAGCTGTATTCAAGTGGTGTGGACCCCTGAAGGTCAACCATCGAAACCCTTCGAACTGTAACGCCTCGGTCCTGAATTATTCAGTAACCGACTAGCGGCCCGTTGGAGGCACGCTACAGTCGCTCTTTATTCGGGGTGTATTCAAACAGCTATTAACCCCTGGATGTCGACCGTTGAAACCCCAGGTCAAACAGGCGCTGGAAGCGGAAACGTCGCGCCGCCCAGGCTATCTTCCCTTATAAGACGGGGAGGCACGATGTAAACCATTTTTATCCCCAATTCATTTCACACTTCACCTTCTCAACGCCCCGCAGCCTCTTTGCCTTCTCCGTACCCCGCAAGCTTAGAAGCGCCGCCTCACACCAAGCCCGTCTCGTCATTCCTGCGCCCATCACGCCGCCATGTGGTGCCCCTCTCGCCACCGCGTAGTGCTCCACGCATCTGCTCCCCCATCCTAGCTGGCCGTGTCTAGATCGGGAATCCAAATAGACCGCCGCCGCTGCCCACTATCATCGAGGAGGCAGATCTGTTCGGGGAGGAGGAGAACGCGGCGCCGTGGTTCATGCTCGACGAGGAGAGCTACCAGCTTGACCCGATGGCACCATGGGTGAATTCCACGATGACGGAGGTGAAGCTGCAGGCCATGGTGGAGGCGGGAGTGCTGCCTCCCAAGGAACTAATCAAGTGGTGAGCCGCCGACGGAGAAGACTTCCCCACCCCAAACACGGGTGAGATCGTCGTCCACGCTCCTTTTTTCTTCCATGGATTCTCCATTCCAGCCCATCCTTTTTTGCGCGGTCTATTGTATTTCTATGGGCTGGAGCTGCAAAACCTCGACCCCAACGGCATGCTGCACGTCGCTTGTTTCATCACCTTGTGCGAGTGCTTCCTAGGGATAGATCCACATTTCACCCTTTGGAAACATCTCTTTGTCACCAAGCCTCAGCCCAGTAAGAACAAGCCAGCCGTAGTAGGGGGCGCCGGGTTCCAATTGAGAGCTGGCGCTGTCAAAAATTATCTTGAGATCCCATTCCAGTCATCCAACAAAGGGTGACACTCGGAGTGGTTCTACTGCTCCAATCTTGAGCCCTCGCTTCCGAGGTTCGAGAACCAGCCTCCCGAGAGCAAGATGAGCTAGGTCGAGCTTCCAAAGGATTGGGAGCGCACCGGGGTTGAAGTCCTTCGTGGGCACCTCGCCCGAGTGCTCCAGGCGGGAGTTACCGGAGTCAGGGTCATCTCAACATTCGTCAGCCGCCGGATCCAGCCCGCCAAGCTGAGGGTCCATCTGATGTACGAGTACATCAACCATCAGGACGTGACTCGGGAGTCAGCCGGTGTGCTTATGGAGCAGGAAGTGCGGAGCCGAGTCGGGAAGCTGATGACTCATGACACGAGCCTAGACACCTCCGGGCATCCGGTGCCCTTCAGCTTAACCAACCCCCCAAACCAGGTAAGCAATCGATCTTCTGACATTGGTACTTTGTAGTTTGTGTTGTAGCGGAGTCATATTCTAACTTCGTTTATGTAATTTGACTTTACAGGATCTTTTTGGATTCAGCTCCAAGGCTCCTCTCCTGGAGGACAAGCCTTGGAACCGACCATCGTACACCGGCGGCTCAAGCAGCGGGCAGCCACCGCAGAAGAGGGCCCGGGCCTCCACCGCCGACGCCGAGTCGTCGAAGGGGAAAGCAGCCGCGGCCGAGGAACCCAGCGCCCCACCGCCGAATGTGGCAACACCTAAAGAAAACCTACAGGAAGACGAAGATGAGGTCCCCCTCGGGGGGACAGGGTAGCTCTTCTGCCCATCCTGCCCCAACGGTATCAGCCTCCGCCGCCAAGGAAGATCTCTAGGAGGACGAAGATGAGGTCCCCCTCATTCGGAGGAGGGGAAATGAACAGCCGATGCCACCTTTGGGGGACAAGGTAGCTCCTCTGCCTGTCCTGCCCCAGCGGCATCTGCCGCCACAGAGGAGCAAGGAGGTTCCTCAATGCCGGCGGCTCTAGCAACCGCCGCAACAGAACGGCAGGTCCCGGAGCCTAAGAAACGCTTCAACTAGCCGAGATCCACCAGGTATGTCACCGAGTGAGCGCCCTCTGCCCTTCATCATAATGGAGAGCAGCGATAATCCTAGTTGCCTTTATAGGCCAAAGAACACGGGGGATATTCCAAGGGGCAAGCCGAGTGCCTAGGGATCCAGTCAAGGCGAAGGCAGGCGGAGCTGTCAAGAGCTGCCGAGGGCCCCGGGAGCTGCCGGCGTCTCTTCACCGCAGCAGCCTTCCCGACAGGACGGTGTGCCCCCGACCCCACCGCCTGCCCATCAGCCGGAGGAGTCCAGCGCTGGAGCGCAAGCTCCCACTACAACCGAGCAGGCGGGTCCCAGTCGGGGGCGGATCGTCTCGCCACGTCCCAAGGGGGCCCTAGTGCTGCCAGAGGAGGAGATCGATGTTGGTCACGTGCCGCTACCTCCACCGGGCTTTCACGTGGACTTCTAGTCGCTTTGGGTCCGCCAGATGAACCCCTCGAAGCGAGATGAAGTCCTGTGGGAGATTGATGATGTCCGGGAGTTGGAAGAGTGGGAGGAGGCAATAGGCACCGCCACCCAACTCGGAGACCAGCTCCCAGAGTTGTTGAAGACCTTGAAGAAAGGTCTCGAGACCATGAAGGAAAGAGCCAACCTGGTACACGGCAAGCTTCAGCCGTTGATGAAGGTATGGTTTTTTGTCCTTGCATTTTCTTCTCTTCTTTTTTGCCGTGAGTGTGCCAATGGTGCATCCACTGGGGAGTAGCCCCCGAGCCTCTGGCCAACTGGAGCAGTCGGGCGGAGGTTCTTTGTTAGCTTGTTGATTCCACACTGGGGGCATGATCAGTGCACCCAGTGGGTGTAGCCCCCAAGCCTCCACTCGGTTCATCGAACTGAGCAGAGGGTCTTGATGATTTTTTCGAGTAGCTAACTTCCTTTGTCATTTATGCAGAGTTTAACCAAGAGGTCTAGGGATAAGACTGAGTTCCTTCAAGACAAGCTTCCCGCTTTCGACCGACTCGGCCAGCACAAGGCCGAGTAGGATAATCTGAAGGGCACCCTCCACGCGACACAGAAGCAAGTGCTCGTGCGAGAGGCTGAGGTTGAATCCCTGAAGAGGGAAGTCTGCAACGAGGCTGCCCGAGCTCAAGGTAATGAGCTCAAACTTCTTTGGTCACTTCTGCTTTTGTTGTACTGGCTGTTTGTAACATCTTCTATAGTTGCTGAAGACGAGGCCTCCAAGCTTAAGAAGGAGCTTGAAGCTACCACCAAGCTAAAGGAAGAACATGAGGTGATGAGGGTTCATGCTCGGCAGATTGAGGAGGAGAAGGCCACCACCGAGTCCTCACTGAAGAGGGCTCAGGACGCCGCCGCTGGTAAGCCCTCGACTCATATCTGTTCATTCAGAGCCTGCCAAATATATTGCTGACGTAGCTTTGTTGCCTTCACACTATTTCAGACGCGCCTTGAGAAGGCGCATCTAACGGCCGGGTCCTTGAAGGCGGCTGCTCTGACGGCCTGCGACACCCTCTGGGAGGCCGACCCGACTCCAGACCACGCGGAGGTGGTCATGGAATGCCTTCAGTGAGTGCCTGATCAGGCGAAGACTTTGCTGAAGGAGTCTACACGGGCCGGAGCCCAATTGGTGCTTGCAGTGGTGAAGTCCCACTACCCGTCACCCGACATAGGAGCGATTGGGGAAGGACTTGCTGCCGACACCGCCAATGAAGAGGTTCTCGCGCTGATGGAGCAGGTCCAGTCTGCAGCGAACACCATCGCTAACAGCGTTGTCCTGTAGAAGTAGGAATAAAACGAGTGAACCGTTCCATATACATTTGAAGTGTTCGGGAAGGCCGAGTGTAACTTGCTTATGTGTGTTTTGGTTAACTTGTTCTTTGTTTGCTAATCTCTTCTTTCGTAAAAATTCATTCATGTGTAAGTTAGCCCTTTGTGTGTGCTTTTGCTGACCCATCGTAGCCCCCATTGTGTAGAGATTAGCCGTGGGTTGTTTCCCGTGTAGCGCAGGGTTGTGGCATAGACCGGCTATCGAAGACGAAGAGTTAGCACCGAGCTTTTTACACAGTACTAAAATAATTGTTTGAAAGAGAAAAGCCCAAGTGCTCTTGGCGCACCCAGTGTGGTGTAGCCCCTGAGTGTCTACTATGCGTAGCCGTGAGCGTACATAGCAGGCCAGTCGGAAAATCCCAATAGTTGCTCAGATGGAGCAAAGAAATATTTATTCATTTATCCATACTGAAAATATGGAAGTACAAAGCTTAAGCATAGAAGCAACGTAGCTATTCAACGTTCCAGGCGTTGGTGAGCCCCCAGGCATTGCCGTCCCGATCCTTCAGCCGGTAAGCCCCCGGGCGTAGTACCTCGGCAACCATGTACGGGCCTTCCCACGGTGGTGAGAGCTTGTGCTTGCCCTTGTTGGACTGGACTCGACGCAGGACCAAGTCACCAACGTTAAATGCGCACCCGCGTATGTGCCGGCTATGATAGCACCGTAAGCCCTGCTGGTATTTGGCCGACCTAAGGAAAGCGATTTCTCGTGCTTCTTCAAGCTGGTCAACAGCGTCTTGTCTTGCTTCCTCCGATAGGTCCCCAGCTTAAGCACGGATTCACGGGGATCCGTGGTCCAGATCAGTTAGCAGTACGGCTTCGGCTCCATATACCATGAAGAAAGGGGTGTAATTGGTTGACCGGTTGGGTGTAGTTCACAGGCTTCAGAGCACCGAGGGCAACTCTACTGCCCATTTGCTCACAAACTTCTTTAGACACTGGAAGATCTGACCTTTGATGCCTTGCATAATCAGACCATTGGCACGCTCAACCCATCCGTTTGTGCGTGGGTGCACCATTGCGGCGAAGCTGAGGCCAATGTTGTAGTCATCACAGAATCGGAGGAAGGCGCCGCTGGTGAACTGAGTGCCATTGTCCGTGATGATGCTATTGGGGATGCTGAACCGGTACACGATGTCCAGGAAGAACTCGACGGCCCACTTTGTAGTGATCGTGGCAACTGGTCTGGCTTCAATCCACTTGGTGAACTTATCGACGACGACGAAGAGATGTGTGCAGCCCCCGGGAGCCGTCTTGAGGGGACCAACCATGTCCAGACCCCAAACAATAAAGGGCCACGTGATCGGGATAATTTGGAGTGCCTAAGCCAGCAAGTGTGTCTATCGGATGAAGTATTGGCATCCCTCACAGGTGCGCACAATGTGTTCAGCATCTGAGATAGCAGTCGGCCAGTAGAAACCTTGTCTAAAGGCTTTCCCGACTAGTGACTTCGGCGCCGCGTGGTGCCCGCAGGCTCCCGAGTGAATGTCGTGCAGCAGCCGCTTCCCCTGGTCTAGAGATATGCACCGCTAGAGAATTCCGGAGGTGCTTCTCTTGTAAAGGTCACCTTGAATTATGACGTAGGCCTTGGCACGCCTCGCAAGGTGCCGTGCCTCGGTCTGATCCTATGGGAGCATGTCCCGTAGGATGTAGTCGAGGAAGGGCGCCATCCAGTCGGGATTGATGACCAATACCTCTTGCGCAGTCTGTTGAATGCTATCGGATCCCTCGGGGTGTGGTTCTTCGGTCTCGGGTGCTGTCTCCACCTTGATGGAGAGCGCATGCAACTCCTGGAGGAAAACTCCAGCCGGGACGACATCCCAACTGGACCCCAGCTTGGCGAGTGCGTCTGCAGCCTCGTTGTCTTGATGGAGGACGTGCGTGAGCTCGAGGCCGTCGAACTTGACTTCAAGCTTGCGTACCTCTTAGCAGTAGGCTTCCATGACGGGGTCTCTGCACGACCATGCCTTCATGACCTACCTAACCACTAGTTCGGAATCTCCACGGGCGAGGAGCCGGCAAATTCCGAGTGAGGTTGCAATGCATAGGCCATGTGGTAAGGCTTCATACTCAGCGACGTTGTTGGATGCCAGGAAGTGGATCTGCAGCACGTACCTGAAGCGTTCCCTTTTTGGAGAGATGAGCACGATGCCAGCCCCCGCACCCTGAAGCATCAGTGAACCATCAAAGTAGAGCGTCCAATGTTCGAGGTCGATGATAGAAGGCGGGGAATGGACTTCCGTCCACTCGGCCATGAAGTCAGCAAGAGCTTGGGACTTGACGGCCGTGCGGGGGGCATAAACTATGCTGAATGCCATTAGTTCCATTGCCCACTTAGCAATCCTTCCAGTGGCGTCGCAATTGTTGATGACGTCAGAGATCGGGAAAGAACTGACCACCGAAATCGGGTGTCCTTGGAGGTAATGGCCTAGCTTCCGAGATGTTATGAAAAACCGCATAGATAATCTTCTGTATCTATGGGTACCGTGCCTTGGACTTGGAAAGCACTTCGCTGATGAAGTAGACTGGCCACTGAACCTTCTGGATGTGGTCCGGCTCGGAGCGCTCAACGACCAAGACAATGCTAGCCACCTGGGTAGTCGGGCGTCCGACTTCTTCAAGAGCTTGTAGAGGTGTAGGGCCTTTTCACCGAGTCGAGAGATAAATCTGCTGAGGGCCGCCATGCACCCAGTTAGCCTTTGGACATCCTTGAGGCTTTTTGGTGGCCCCATCTTGACGATGGCATCGATCTTCTCCGGTTAACCTCAATTCCTCGCTCGGAAATGATGAAGCCGAGTAGCTTTCCCGAAGGAACTCTGAAGACGCATTTCTCCGGTTGAGCTTCATGTTGAATCGCCTAAGGTTGGAGAATGTTTCTCCTAAGTCTGTCAGGAGATCCTCTTTTCTCTTGGAATTGACCACCACGTCGTCAACACAGGCCTGCATGTTCCTGCCAATCTGCCCCTGGAGACAGCGCTATATACATCGTTGGTACGTAGCGTCGACGTTCTTTAAACCAAAAAGGCATGGAGACGTAGTAGAAGGCCCTGAATGGAGTGATGAACGACGTCTTGATCTCGCCGTCCTTCTTCATCTTGATCTGATGGTAGCCGGAGTAGGCGTCGAGAAAACACAAAATTTCACAGCCGGCAGTGGAGTCAATCACCTGGTCGATGCGAGGCAGTGTGAAGGGATCTTTGGGACATGCTTTGTTGAGGATCATGTAGTCAACGCACATCCTCTAGTTCCCATTCTTTTTGCAAATGAGAACTGGGTTTGCTAACCAGTCGGGATGGTACACTTCTTTGATAAAGCTAGCTGATAGAAGCTTACCTATCCCCTCTCCTATTGCTCTGCGCCTGTCCTCAGCAAAGCGGCACAGGCGCTGCTTGACCAGTTTGGCATCCGACCGAATGTTCAGAGAGTGCTCAGCAGCCTCCCTCGGGACTCCAAGCATGTCAGAGGATGTCCATGCAAAGATGTCCCGATTGTCACGGAGGAAGCTGACGAGCGCGCTTTCCTATTTATCGCTGAGCGCAGTCCCCGATCTGCACCGTCTTGGAGGGAACTTCCGGATCAATCTGGACCGTCTTGGTATCCTGCGTCGACTGGAATGACGTCGATGCTGAAGTCTTTTAGCCGGAGGTGCTTCCTCGACCACAACCGACTTGAGGCTGTCAAGCTCGGCTGCCGCGATTTGGGCCGCGGCGAGGTTGCAGTTTTCCAGGTCATACGCGTAAGCATGCTGGAAGTTGCTTTGCACCATTATCATCCCGTGGGGACCCGGCATCTTGAGATTCAGGTAGACATAGCTAGGAACAGCCATGAATTTGGCGTAGCAGGGATGCCCTAGGATAGCGTGATACGAGCCTGAGATGTCGACGACCTCGAAAGTGAGGGTCTCAATCCGGAAGTTGTCAGGTGTACCGAAGGTGACTGCCAAAATGATCTGTCCGAGTGGTCTTCCCAGCTTGCCGGGCACAACCCCGTGGAAGGGTGCGTCGGTGGGCTTGATCTCCGAGCAGGGAATCTTCATGTCGTCCAGGTTCTTGACGTAGAGGATGTTCAAACCGCTCCCTCCATCCATGAGGACCTTGATGAGGTGGACGCCACTGACGATTGGGTCCACCACCAAGGGGAACCTTCCAGTGTGGGATATGTAGTCGGCATGATCCGAGCGGTCGAAGGAGATAACGGACTCAGACCATCAGAGGTACCAAGGCACAGCCGGCTCGATCGAGTTGACCTTGCGGTCCGTGAGCTTCTAGCGGCGCTTGGACTCATAACCATTCAGACCGCCGAAGATCATGAGGCACGCAGTCTCCTTTGGGAACTTGGCGCCCCCTCCAGAGGAGGCTCCTTCTTGCTCTGGCTAGGAGCAGAAGGTTTATTTAGCTTCTTTAGGAGATTGCAGTCGTGCGTGAGGTGGTTTGACTTCAGTCGGTGGAAGTGACACGGCTGGCCCATCATCTCCTCAAAAGCGGCATTACCGTGCTGAGGACGGCACTACGGAGCACGCTCGACAGCGGCAACAAGATCTCCACTCTTGCGCTTCCGATGTTTCTTCTTGGGTGACTCGAGACGATCCTTCATTTTGGGGGACTCGGGGTCCTTGCCCTTCCCCTTGTCGTCTTTGGTCGCACTGCAAACGGCCTCCTCACCAGTTGCAAAGTTGTTGGCGATTTCGAAGAGCTCGCACGTAGTTTGAGGATTCTTGCGTGTGATCTTGTGGATGAGATCCGTGCTCCGAACGCCTTTGGAGAAAGCAGTGATGATGTCGCCCTCCTGGACTTTTGGCAGAGAGTTCTTCTTTTTGGAGAAGCATTGGATGTACTCTCTGAGGGTCTCGCCTGCCTGCTGGGTACAACTGTGGAGATCCCACGCGTTCCCAGGCCTGTTGTAGGTGCCCTGGAAATTGTTCACGAAGAGGGTCCCAAGGTCGGTCCAGGATTGGATGCTGCCCTGAGGTAAGCTAGTGAGCCAAGCTCGGGCCGAATCGACTAAGAACATGGGCAACTAGTGGATTGCAACATAATCGTTGCCTCCATTGGTCCTACACGCCATGTGATAATCAGCTAACCAGATGTCTGGCCGAGTCTCGCCTGTGTACTTGTCGATGCTGGTGACTCGGAATCGTGGCAGGAAGACGACGTTGCGGATGCGAGGGCCGAACGCCTTCGGGCCCGCGTAGGCCGTGCCGGGAGGAGTTGGACAGTGACGCTGGCCAGTAACGTGGCAATTGTCACTGTCTCCGTGATGACCATCACGGACGTCTCTCCCCGTGCCGCGACGAGCATAGTGTCTTACCTCGAGGGTGTTCCGCACGTCGTGGTCTGGTCCGACTCGGCTATGTACTGACCCGGCGGGGCGATCGTCTTTCCCTGTGCTGCGGCGAGCGCAGTGTCTTGCCTCGAGAGTATCCCGTACATCGCGGTCCGGTCCGAGTCGGGTACGAACCGACCTAGCGAGCCGACCTTTTGTGACGCATGGGTTCTCTGACGGGGAAGAGCACCGGCTCCTGGTGCTTGCAGGAGAAGCTGCGCGGACCTCGGAGATCTCAGCCTACTGGAGAGCTGCCTCTTCCATCAAGATTCGGAGCCATCGGAGATCGTCGTAACCGGGGTGCCCTCGGAGATGTTGATGGCGCGTGCCGCCACCGTGGCAGCAATGAGGTTGTGACTAGGAAGCGGAAATATCTGGACGCCATCTCTCTCGCGCATGCGGAGTGCATTGAACCTGGTGCCCTCGGTCCCGCATGTCTTTGTTACGCTGTCGTTCCTCGTGCTGGCGAGCAAGCACGGTCTGCTACTCGCCCAATCTCTCCTCCTTGGCAATAAGACGGAGCCGGGTGGCTTCCAGCTGATCGGGGGTCTGATCCATGATGGGGATTGACTGGTCACCGTTGTTTGCCAGCGCATCCGAGTTAGCCATGAAGACCTCCCGAGAAGGATGGTGGCTTCCCGAACTCTAGAAGCCGTCCGAGTCGTAGTCAAGGACGGGTAAGAGGGACTCGATCATGCCAACCAATCGGGATCCCTGCTCGACGGGTGAAAACCCGTGTTCAAGCAGTAGATCCAACTTTCGCGTAGCCTCGTCCTCGGAGGTGGCCACCAAAGTCATCGACTCGGAGGAGAGTCCCCGTGGGAAGGCGGTGAAGCCTCCGCTGACCCACTGGAAACCGAGTCGCAGAGGTGAAGTTTGCCGAACTTGTCAGCGATGAAGTCCAGTTTTCTAAATCGGAAAACATGTCCTGTGCGACAGAGTACAGGGAACCAAGGCTCATGATTCGGCTCGGAGCGAAGTCGTCGTTGTCGTTTGAGAAGCCCATCTGGATCTGTTCAGATGGATCTATGCGCACCACCCCTACCTGGCACGCCAACTGTCAGTGTTTTGATCTGGCAATAATGAACATGGGGTAGTGTATGCGTAACAGATCTAGATGGGTGCACACGAGACATAGAGTTTACACAGGTTCAGGCTCTCGGGAGGAGGTAATACCCTACATCCTATGTTTGGTGGATTATATTGCTTGTGTACCGTATGCAGCAAGATCTCGAGAGGAGCTCTCTAGATTGCTAGGGCATATATGTGTATCACCTATGGGTAGAGCTTACCAATCGGGGGATCCCTGCCCTGCCTTATATAGGTGGCAAGGGCAGAGTCCCATGAGCCTGTATCGGTTTATAAGTAGATCTCCTAATTGGTTACAACTAGAACCCGAGATATCGGGTAGGTACATGTTTATGTCTTGTACTCCAAGTTGATGATGCGCCCCCATGTAGAAGTCAGACTACGAACAGTCGGCCTAGCCCACCCTATGTCCAGGGGGCCGGCTTTGTCCTCCTTGACAATACCCGGGTGCTATGTCATCGTCATTTACAAATAGTAGAGTTAGAATGTAACATCCTAATTTTTAGAACTTTTTAAGAATCTTTATTCAAAAATCAAAGCTGGAAAATTTCTTTGTTTATTCTCAAATTAATTAAATATTAATTGAAATTTCCCAAATTGGACCGGAGTTAATTTGAATTAATCCGACTTGAATTGGATTGGCTTTTCAATTTGGAATATGTCTGCCGGAGTTTTCTCAAAATTTTGGAGTTCTTTTGGTATGTAATCTCGCTTTGTTGTTCTTTGTTTTATTTTTGTTTTCTCCTTTTATTTTATCCTTTCCTTTTTGGCCGCACCATCCCGGCCCATCTCCACTGGGCGCCCTGCCGTCTCATTCCTCCCTTAAGCAGCCACCCCGGCGAGTGCTGCGTAGCGCAGCATGCGTCACCACCTCTTTTCCAATAGGATTTGATCCAAATCTCTTTCCCTAACCCTCCTATAAATACCCCACACCCCTCCACCATTTTCCTACTCCCCCAAACCCTTTTCCCATGAAACCCTAGCCCCCAAACCCCCAAACAGCCGCCACCCCAATTTTCTTCCCATGTAGTTTCTGAACAGCACGTCCCATCTCGGTATTTTCCCAATTCTCGTCATCTCAGATATCTTTTTAAAACTCCCTTTATTGATATTGTGTGCAACCTTTTCCTCTACCTCTCTGCAAAATTTGGTGAAGATCCAACGGTGTAATCACCAGAAATTTGCCAAATACTGACATGTTGTTTGTATCTAGATTTTCTACACGAGCATCTAGATTCGAACGGTGCCCTCATCCGCTCGGATCTCAATTTCAAGATCCATTCAGTGGGACCTTGGAAAATGTTGTCAGGATCATCTCCACAAAATTTGAAGGCAATCCAACAGTCCAATCTCCATGAATCAAGTTTCTCCTTGCTACTATTCACGTCCAGATTTAACTGCACGAACGGTACAGCAGCATTATTACCTCTTTTTCCATTGATCTAGTGAGTCTTTGAAGAATCCCTTTGGTGAAGTTGTGCCTTAAGTTCCTATGAACATCTCTGTAAATTTTCACCTTCATCCATGTAGCTATTTGTCGGGAATTGATCCATCTCCGACATGCTGTCCACGGACATCTAGATTCAATCTGCAGAACGTCTAACTTGTCTCACCTTTTCTAGTTGACTCGGTAAGAATTCTCCCAAACCCTTAGGTAGGATTATACCTCTGTGTGTCTAGTTTCTAATCCAATTGGCACAGCATAAAAAATCCTCCGGTCTGTCCAGAACCGATCTATGTCCAATTCTGACCGTTTCGTGTTGCATATGTCGCCACCACCCATATAGTTAATCTCCTATCATCTTGTGGCACATTATGACATTCTTTTTCACCAGTAATTTCTATCCAAAATCATCCGCATCACCATATGTTCATCTCTAATGTTTTCATTATTGTTTGATTACTAAATTAAGTAACATATTATGTTAGCCTTTAGTTTCATATAGTTATATGTATGACTGTTATATATTTCTTTCTTTCCCTTTATATGATGTTCATGCTTAAGAGTTTCTATCATGTTGATCAATTATGTTTAGTTAATTAATAGGTGTACCTATGTCCATATAACTACATGTTGCATGTTTATATAATTGAATATAATATGCATATATGCAAATAGTTCTATTTTAATAGCCATTAGACATGAGTTGGTTCGACATGTTAGTTTAATCTTGTTTGTATCATGAATAAAGTTGTTCTTGTCTAATGAGGTTCATATTGCATGATCATATGCTTGTACACATATAGTGTGTGAAGCATAGGTATAGCAAAACTTAATATTGCAAATAACCTATAATACTATAAGCATAATCTTTGCTAAACTTATATTAATATAACCTACTCCATGTTAGTTAATCCTTGTACAATGTATGCCTATTAGCACACACCGGATTGTTATTGCATATGGCACTTAATATTGTTGACAATCTACATGTTGGAATAATAATCCCTTATTGAATTATTATTATTTAATCATATCATATGTTAGTTGATAGACATATAATATGTATGTACTAGTATGCATAGCTTGATATCTTATGTTGCACTTCCATAAGGTGGTGTATACTCACACATATATGGTTAACTTTTAGGTGTCAATTAAATATATATATATATATATGTTGTTAATAATCCTTCGTTACTAAAATATTGTTATTGTTATGTGTAGTATGTGTAGGTTGATTGCTACATTGTATATATACAATAGCATTAGTATAGTTAATGTTATGTCATAGATTGCACATATGTATAATGCATTTGACGTAGATGCTAGTTGTTATTTTGTCATATAGTTTATTACCTTTTGCATGGTCAACGGTGGTCGTTAAATTATTTTCCCTTCTGAAATTTATAGCCGCATGATTATATGTTTCATGCTATGCTATTTCCTGCCTAATCTCGATTTCATATCTAGTCTATCTAGCTTGTTACATGATGTCCAGTTGTATGTTGCACAGTAGTTCATATAGATTGACATGTCGCATATTATCATTTCTTGCCAACTAGCATGCCAGGACCTCGCTTGTCTACTAGTATGATGGGTCATATTTGTTTTACTAGTATGTCAGATTTCCATGTTTAATCATATGGTTGTGCTATTGTTGTCATCGACCATATTCTGTTCCCAGTTGCATATTTATCCCTATCTCGCATGTGGACTAACTTTAGTCCTTTTACATGCAAATTCTGTCCCCCATAAATCTATCCTTTTCTAGAATGATACTGATCTGGAAGACCATCTTTCGTGTACATGTACTCTATCTGGTTGAGATACATAATCTCACACCTTGTCCTTGACATCTATCCGACCTTGCTAGCCCTGTTCTTCTCGTCTTTCCATTTGATATTCAATTTGGAGTTATATTTATTTCCTTTGCACTTTATTGCCGTTACGATGAATAGGAAGTAACAATGTTGGGTAAGAACAAGTTCCTGCAGAAGAAGACCAACTCGTCAACGAAGGCATGCCCCCTCTTCTTGATCATGTTGATCCTATATTTTTAAAGTCATTACATTTTATTGTTATAAACATGCATGCTGTTTTATTCCCGTAGCTAGCGTGTCGATTGACACACCTGTACCCTGTCCGCTTGTCGCCCTTTTACCTGTTACCCTGAGTAGATTATTTTACTATTCAGAATAAAGTAGAGAAATGCTTAGCCATGCTTAATTATCCCTAGGATGCTTTTACCTTGCCTCCTCGGAGGAATGATCTTCGAATCATTGATATCACTATTGAAACTTTGTTGAGCTTGCTGAGCTAGGGCCGGATGCCCGTTATTTTCTCTCTCTCTATTCTTCCTATTCTACTCTGGGTAAAACTTACCATCTAAAAGGTGCGGGTGAAAGCTGAATCATGAGTTGAAGGAGCAAATGGTCGTTCTTCATGAGTTGAAGAAGCCATTGGTCGTTTGTATCGAATAAAGCCGAAGTCATGATTTTGAGAAGTGTGAAAACAGTACGACCACATGCTATATGGGCACTGGCTTGGTTAAGTAGGTTAGTCGAGTCTTGGTGTCGATATTGCCGTACCGCAGAAGGGTGGACGTAGCTACGAGGACCTCGGCACAGATGGGAGGCCGGAGAGTGGGGACGTACTCTCAACTCCGTGTCAGACCCGGTGGGCATGTCACATCAGGAGGAGATTAGCTAAAAGACCTCATCACGATCTCTCTGCCGGTACACCGATAGGTGTGTACTCAACTAGTGGCCATTGGTGGACAACAAGGCGAGATTGTGTCATGTGGGAAAAGTGTACAACCTCTGCAGAGTGTCAAGCTAATCGATTAGCCGTATCCACGGCCATGGATGGCACATAACTCATTCCTGATGAAAAGGACTTGTCTTTCTCCCTCTTGCTAATTCCCTCCACCCTAGTTCTGGAAAGGTGAAAAGGTGGTTGGAACCTATGGATGAGTTTAGGCCGGATACCTTACTCGCATGTGTTGGTCGTGAACCCTTACATTTATGAGAAACACCCCTGATATTAAAACTAGTGTTCATCAAAATGATGCCTTCGAAATTACTGTACTATTACAATCAAAGCTGCTTTTATGCAAAAGAGCCATAAAACCCTTCCTTTGCTTAAGCCTGCACGTAGTCGTAGGTTTGCTAATGAGGGGGCACGCTGGGTACGTGAAGTACTCATCAAGCATGTTGTTTGTTGGACGTGTTCAGATATCTATCAGGATGATGAAGACTATGAGGTATCTTCTACGTCAATGCTGAGGTTTAGGTCACGCGGTCTCCGTTGACTGCCTGTGGTTGAGATAGAGACATCTACGCTTTATTTTTCACTGTGTTTCTGAATGGTAAGGGACATAAGTCCTAGTTACTTTATTTAGTCATATCGCTGCTACAACACAATTGTTTATGTTTCTAAAATGCTTCGTGATGTATGCAATGGTATCAATTCGCCTGTGTTCATCAGCTTGATCCTGGACTGATGAAGAGATACACAGGGAGGGTCTGGAAGTTAAGTCCGGGCTCTCACATAGAAGCACTAGCAACATCATTCGAGATATATAGTGAATGAGTCCTTAGGTAGAGAAGCAACATTTCAAATATGGCAATTCTACACCCACTTGAGGCAAGGTTGATTGGTTGTCAAAGAAAGAGAGGTGTTTTCTCTTGAGGATATTGAAAGGCCTGCAGTGCATAGGATCAAATGACTTTCTTGTGGAAGTATTTCTGGTTTTATATCGAACCTACTGAGAAGCTATTGGAAAAGTGGTAGGTTTTTCCACAACTATGGCGTCACTCGTGATTGCACCTACACTTGAACGAGATAATAATAGATAATATTTTTGGAGGATCTTTATAACTCAAATAGAATTAATAAAAATGATAAAAGTAAAGAGAGCAGCGACAAACGGAAAACAAATAAAACATCGATAGAATAGGCTATACGAGAGGTGGTGCATGGGATCGTGAAGAGATAGCTAATTACTTGCTAGGATGCAAAAAATTCAATTGCATAGTTGGAATAAGATGTAGGCATGTACCCATAAATAGATGTCCTTTCATCAAGCACATGACTTTTGTCCAACATGAAGGTGATCAATTAAGATTTTCCATTGCAAAGCATGAAGTATGGTGGCACATGCGATTCATTCAACTCAAGCATTGAGACACGCTGAAAGAGCATCTAGGCTCCAAGTTGGTTTTGATGGTTAATGGCAACTCAAACTGGAATCTAACCTTTACATTGAGTGTAGGCAGGTTAGTAGGTTCCAGGAAGAAGGGTCATCAGGGAAAGGATGACCACCAAAAAGGGTACAAGGGTGGCTTCCAGGACTAAGGAATGGCTGTGCTAGGTAGCTATGCCACAGCTGTGAAGAAACCGGTGCTGTGCAAGGAGTTGCAAGCAAGGTGATGGTGGCTTGATGCGTCAAGGGCCGTGACTGCAGTTGGTGGGCAGGTAAAGCCTAAATTTGCTAGTTTCTTTGAGTCCATAGGAAAAACTCGTACTATCAAGAGAGATGATGCAGTAATGATCTGTGGAGGTTCTAGTTGCTCAATGCTCAGGATGTTGGACAGTGGCACTAATGCGTTGAGGTTAGTGGCCCTGTGTCAACAGTTTTGCACAAGTGTGAAACTGGTTTTGTGCTTGCACTCTGTAGTGCTAGCAGTAGAAAACCCTAGGGGTTAGAGTCACCGGTGTGACATAGCTGTGTCACAGGTGGTCTAGCGCTCTGTGACTCAGGTACATCTCTGTACCAGGGGAGAGCTTGTAAACGCTAAGGGACCTGCCCTACGATGGCTTGTCTGCCGAGTCGGAAGGCTGTCGGAGGTTCTCTCCTTATTAGGTTTCAGAGAGTGGTGTATGTTGAGGGCATATCGTGTGCCAGGACTGGGCTGAGTAGTGCTGCTACGTCAGTTAAGGGTTCACCTGTGTCAGCCTCCGGTGACACAGGTGTCGGTCTGCCTGAGCCGGTTATAGGTTGGGCGTAGTGTGTAGCTGTGTCACCGATGACTCACTTAATCCTACGTGGCAACAGTGTAACGGTCGGGTTCCTGCGAACCCTATATATAGGGGACCAGGGGAGGTCTTAGACCTCAACCAATCAACCTTTGCCAATCCAGTGAATCATATTCAACCGTTACAAAGCCTCTTCCCACCGAACAAAAGCCAAAGTTTCCTAAGAGTCAGTTCGGGTGAGTTAGAGTTCTTGAGCAAAGAGCATTGGTTCCTCCAAGAGCTGTTGCTGCTGAATCTGTTACTCTTGGAGTGTCTACTCCTAGACGGGTGTAGGAGTCGCTGGTATCACCCAAGCTTGTGTGGGCTGAACCAGGCGTTTATGAAGGTGAATCGAAGTCTACCTGCTGCAAGCAAAAGGACTTCCACAAGCAAAGGAAGAGGCCTGAACGTCAGGTACTCGGAGAACAAGCACGATTTGCTGCTGGCGATCTCTTTGGAGTAGCCTCTCCAACGGAGACGTACCACTCTGTGAAGAGCTGGGAACTTCGGTGAAAAACACAATGTCTCCTTGAGTACTTTACTGTATTTTCTTTAGCTTCCTGCTTGTTTGCTTGCTTGTGAGATCTTAGACTTATTCTGTTCATCTGTCATAGATCTCCTTTATACCTATGTTTCATTAGCTGTGTCTCAGTTGCTATATATCTTATCTCACACCTGAGTCAGTTACCTGTTACACAGGCACATTGATTGCTCATCATTTACTAAGTCCTTAGAACACCTGTGTTAGGCACCTGTGTGACAGCTGCATGCTAATTTACACACTATCTGTTGCCTGTGTCACTCACCTGTCACACAGTTAGCTAACCCTGGTTCCTGTTTAAGGCTTAACCTGTTCAATCAAATTAAAAGAAGTAATTTTTGTTAGCCTCCTATTCACCCCCCTCTAGTCGGCACCTTCGGTCCTTTCAATTGGTATCAGAGCAAGGTTGCTCTTTGATTTGGCCTAACAGCCAGAGTAAAGGATGTCGGGCTATGAGGGTAAAATACCTATTTTCAATGGAACTAATTTTGCCTTCTGGAAAAGAAAGATGCAAATGCATCTTATCTCAGTTGATCCAGATGTGTGGGAAGTTGTTTGTACAGGCTACAAGTTGGCAGACCCAGCTGCTCTTAGCATAAACGACAAAAGAAACATTCAGAACAATGTTAAGGCTGCCACTGCTATATTTATGGGTTTGCAAGAGCATGACTTCAACAGGGTCATCACTATGGAATCTGCTAAGGATATCTGGGACACCTTGGAGCAGATCCATGAAGGCAGTGACACTCTAAAGAAGTCAAAGAGGAGCCTTCTGGAATCAAAGCTAGAAAGGTTTGAGCTCGAGCATGGTGAAGACATCAATTCTCTGTTTTCAAGACTCACCATTATCACAAACCAGCTGAAGGCCCTAGGCTCCAACCGAGTGGAAGATGAAGACGTGATCAAGAAGTTCTTGTCAGTGCTTCCAAAAGCCTACAGAACACTTGTTCTCATACTGAAGGAAAAAGATGGGTTTGAGCAAATGAAGCCCACAGAAGTGTTAGGAAGGATCCTAACACATGAGATGGAGCTTAAGCAAGAAGGCAAGCAAAGCTCCTCTCCAGCTGTCAAGAAAAATATTGCCTTGAAGACTACTGCTTCAACATCCCAGATTGAGAGTGATAGTAGTGAAGAACTTGATGAGGACATGTCCAGTGGAGAAGAGAGTGAACTCATCCTCCTCACAAGGAACTTCAGAAAGTTTTACAAGAAGAAGAAGCAACTTGGATCAGGTGACAGATTCAGAGGGAAGAAGCTGTCGAAAGATAACAAGTGCTTCGAGTGTGGCAAGGAAGGCCACTTTGCTGCTGATTGTCCAACCAAGAGAAAGGACAACAGCCAGTACAGAAAGAAGAAAAA
This sequence comes from Stipa capillata, assembly GCA_019208055.1. Lineage (NCBI taxonomy): Eukaryota > Viridiplantae > Streptophyta > Magnoliopsida > Poales > Poaceae > Stipa > Stipa capillata. The sequence goes on along the minus strand of JAGXJF010001236.1, from coordinate 355,745 downwards.
CTTCCATGGGAAGAAGAAGACCTTCAACAGCAAGCATCCAACCTACTCCAAAAACAAAGCCACTGCCAGAGCTTATGTTGGACAGGCTTGGGTATCTGAGGACTCAGGCTCAGAAGAAGAGTCAGAGGATGAATATCAAGTTGCTAGGATCGCCATCAGCATGGCTGATATACCCAGCTGTGACACAGCCAGGTCACACAGTTCCGAGTTCAGTGCTGAATCTGATCAACTGCCATCCACTTCTGCCCCTTTGTGTTTCATGGCCAAAGGTTCAAAGGTACTTACTGAGGATGACTTTCCTGATTATGCTAAACTAATGGGCATTCTTGAAAGAACAGATAAAGCCGATGGCAAGGAGAGGAAGGAAAACATCTCTTTAAGAGATAAACTCAGGGAGCTGAGTGAATCATATGATGAGGTTACAGATGACAGAGAAAACCTCAGGCTAGACCAGGAAAACCTGGAGATAGCTCATGAGAAGCTCAAGGTAGCTCATGAGCTTCTGATTAAGGAGCATGAGGAGCTCAAGGCAAAGCATTCTATGTGCACTAGTATTTCTTCTATATCTACTGATGCATCTTTGCCTACTCATGCTGCTATTGAATCATGCTTAAACTGTGCTAATCGCATAAATATTCTAACTTCCACAGGTTGTGTAGTTGATGACTCAAAAGAGGTTTCAACCTCTGTTATTACTAACTCTGATGACTCAAAAGAGGTTTCAACCTCTGTTATTACTAACTCTGTGGATGCAGATGAGCACAACAAGCTCAAGGAAGAGATGGAAGAGCTTAAAAGGCTCATAAGAAAAAGCCTATGCACTGCCAATATTGGCATGCAAAATTATCAGCTCATTAGAGCTGAAAGGCTCAGAAAGAATGATGGCCGAAAAGGTCTGGGTTACAATCCCTCTGCTAATAAGGATAAACTGCCTGCTGTGACTAATTTTAATCTTGCAGAAAGATTTTGAGACAGGCAGGAACAGATGACAACAAACCTGTTGGTCACATATAGAGAGATAGGAAGATGGTAAACATTCCATCCAATTCATTCTATGTCTTGCAGAAGGGCAGAAAAGGGAAGATTGTGGCTAAGTATATAGGTCGCAGGCACTTGACAAAGTGGTTGCCGGCCATCTGGGTTCCAAAGGTGACAGTCACCTGTGCCACCGGTGTCTTACATAGCTGTGTACCCACCAGTGTCACCGGTAACACACGCAGCCAACTAACCTCTCTGTTTAAGGTTGCAGGTGATAGTAAGCCTAAGAGAATCCACGTCATATCATCTGTTGCTCAGGCTATCAACTATAGAAACAAATCTTCTAAATCATTAACTGCTATTTCTGCATATGGTAAAACTGCTAAGGGAACCAAACAAGTTTGGGTCCCTAAACCCCATAACTAATCTTGCAAGATACTGCCTCCAGTGGAACTGACTGGATTGTGGACAGTGGATGTACACAACATATGACAGGAGGCAGAGAGGAGTTTGTAGAGATCACACATGAAAATCTTCCAAGCAAACATGTGATCTATGCAGATAACTCCAAGGGAAAGGTAAATGGCATTGGTAAAGTTGCCATATCTGAACATCATTCTTTATCCAATGTAATGCTTGTAGATCAGATAGGTTATAGCCTTATGTCTGTGTCACAGCTGTGTGACACAGGTATTAAAGTCACGTTCTATCCTGATGAGGTTATAGCTTCCAAACTATATGATGATTCTCAAGTGTTCAGAGGATGCAGGTCTGGAAAGCTATACACAATAAACTTCAATGAACAGCCTGCAGCAGCTCCATGGTGTCTAATGGCCAAGACCAGTTTTGGCTGGCTGTGGCACAGGCGGCTAGGACATGCTGGGATGAAGCTTCTCAACAAACTGAGGAAACATGACTATGTCATTGGCTTAGAAAAGGTGAAGTTTGAGAAGGACAAGCCTTGCAGTTCATGTCAAGCCGGCAAACAAGTTGTAGCTGCCCATCGTCCCAAGAATGTCATGACCACCACCAAACCTTTTGAGCTCATACACATTGACCTGTTCGGTCCTACTACATATGAGAGCATGGGAGGTAACAAGTATGGATTTGTCATTGTAGATGATTTTTCTCGATATACTTGGGTGTTCTTTTTGAAGGAGAAGACATGGGTTTACAAGAAGTTCAAGCATCTCATTGTAAGAGTACAAAATGAATGGAAGGTAAACCTTGTCAAGGTCAGGAGTGACAATGGGACTGAGTTCAAGAACTCCAAGGTGGAAGCATTCCTGGACAAGCATGAAATCAAGCATGAGCTATCAAGTCCATATGCTCCACAGCAAAATGGAGTAGTGGAAAGGAAGAACAGAACCCTGATAGAGATGGTAAGGACACTGCTAGATAAATACAAGACTTCACCAAGATTTTGGGCTGAAGCTATCAACAGGATATATCTACATCCACTACTCAAGAAGACTCCTTACGAGCTGCTGACCAACACCAAGCCAAATGTCTCATACTTCAAAGTATTCGGTTGTAAGTGCTACATTCTTAGTAAGGGCAAACGCCTCACTAAGTTTGAAGCTAAATCTGATGTTGGTATATTCCTTGGTTATTCCACTAACTCCCATGCCTATAGAGTTTTTAACACCTCCACAAAGGTTGTTGAAGAATCTATAGATGTGGACTTTCATGAGTCTCATGGCTCCCAAGAAGAGCAAGTTGCTAATAATGTAGGGAGTAAGGACATTCAAAAGAAATCTACTGGTGAGATCAGACCCACCATCAAAGAGGAATCTGTCTCACCAAAAGATCAAGAACCACTCCCTCCATCACTGGGTGAAGATATTGGAGATGAAGACATCGAGCTCAAGTACAACCCAGCCAATGATCTCCTGGATGCAGAGTACCTGTCTCAGCCAGCTATGTCGCAGGAAGAACCAGCTGTGTCACAGGCAACACCATCATCTGTGACACCGGCGGTTGACCCCGAACCCCTTGTGATCAGCAGGCTGCAGAAGGATCACCCTGTAGACCAAATCATCGGTGTCATTAATAAGGGAGTGACTACTCGTTCTCGAATAGCTAATTTCTGTGAACATTTCTCTTTTGTTTCCAGTGTTGAACCCAGGAACATTAAGGAAGCTCGCATGGATGCTGATTGGATAAATGCTAGGCACGAAGAGTTGAATCAATTTGAGAGAAATCAAGTGTGGTCCCTGGTGGAAAGACCCAATGATCATAATGTGATTAGAACAAAATGGGTCTTCAGGAACAAACAAGATACAAATGGACAAGTGGTAAGGAACAAAGCCAGACTTGTGGCTCAAGGGTTTACACAAGTGGAGGGTCTGGATTTTGGAGAAACTTTTGCTCCAGTTGTAAGACTTGAAGCCATCAGGATTCTCCTTGCTTATGCTATCCATCACAATATCAAGCATTATCAAATAGATGTAAAATCAACCTTCCTGAATGCCAGATGATGACCAAAAGGTTTGAGATGTCTTTGGATGGAGAACTCAAGTAGTTCCTACGACTTCAGATCAAACAACCCAAGGAAGGTACATTTGTTTCACAAGAAAAGTTCACCAAGGACATCATCACCAAGTTTGGCATGAATGATGCAAAGCCTATTCACACTCCCATGCAAACTAATGGCCATCTGGACTTAAACATCAAAGGTAAGTCTGCTGATCAGAAAGAATTTAGATCTATGATAGGATCCTTGCTTTATTTGTGTGCATCTAGGCCAGATATAATGTTGAGTGTATGCATGTGTGCAAGATTCTAAGCTAATCCTAAGGACTGTCACAGAGTGCCAGTAAGAAGAATACTGAGATATTTGATTCAAACCTCAGGCTTTGGTCTTTGGTATCCTAAAGGTGCAAATTTTGAGCTAGTCGACTATTCTGATAGTGACTATGCAGGGTGTAAGGTTGACCGAAAAAGCACCTCAAGTACTTGTCAATTTCTAGGGCATTCCTTAGTGTCCTGGTCATCCAAGAAACAAAACTCAGTAGCCCTTTCCACTGCAGAAGCTGAGTATATAGCTGCTGGTAGTTGTTGTGCTCAGTTATTATGGATGAGGCAGACCTTGAAAGATTTCAGCATATCTTTTAATCAAGTACCCCGTCTTCTATGATAATGAAAGTGCAATTAAGTTAGCTAACAACCCAGTACACCACCAAAGATCGAAACACATTGAAGTGAGGCACCACTTCCTGAGAGATCATGTTGAGAAGGGAGATATACAGTTGTGCCATGTAAGGACTGAAAAACAATTAGCTGATATTTTCACCAAGCCCTTAGATGAGACTAGGTTCTGTGCTCTGAGGAGTGAATTGAATATCATTGATATCTTTAATCTACCATAAAAAGGATTGGCTTGGTGTCTAGCTCATATGTTCTGCCATTTATATGTCTTACATGCTCATCTGTGTTGATCACCTGTGTCACAGGTGTATGTGTGTTTATGCATAGAGTAGAGATCTTTTTTCAGCTGTGTGTGCACATTAATGTGTACCTATTTTCAAAATCGACTCATGTCAGTTTTAGTTTTGCTTGATTGATTTTCTGGCAAACTGACATTGGGAAGATTGCATAAGGATCTCCTGATAGTGCCCATATGCTTGCTCTCTTATCAAATTCTCTCTATCTTGGTGTTCTATGGATGAAATACTTGTCACCTGAGCTATCCATCTGTGTCTCAGGTGAATGCTGTTGATTTCCGTAGGTCCTAGGGTATCTTATCTACTCACCTGTGTCACAGGTCCTTCTGTCAGCTGTGACACAGCCACCTTATACCCCTTCGGCCTATATAAGGCGTCGATACGTTTTCCACAGAACCCACGTTCTACGTTAAAACCCCAAACTTCCGCCGTGCGCCAAAACTCCAAATTCTCGACGAAAATCGACGTTTTCCGCCCCTCGAAATCTTTCGAAGCATCGGAGAAAGCTTTCTGAAGAGCTCCAGCATCAATTCATCTGCGCATTATCAATCTTTGCTCAAAGTAAGCTTCCGCCAGCCCTACTTTGCGCCTGTTCTTTCTTAGGGCTTATGTTTTTGCTCTAAAGCCTAATCCATTAGCGCATTGTTAGATGTTAGGGTTGGTTTAGCTCCTGATAATCTTTCAGAACCTATCTTGCTCGAAATTAACCACCAAAAACCAGTAAATCTCTAGATTTCTAAAATCTGCCGTCCGCCTCCGCACGTAGCTGTGTCACCGCTAGGGTCTCACCTGTCACACAGGCAAGTCTATTCAAAAGGCTGAGACCTCGGTTTGTTACCAAGTCACCACCTGTGTCTCCCCATTCTCACACAGGTGTCTCACACAGCTACTATCTTTTGCATCTCAGGAACACCTCTTACCTATATTCTGTCTTATCTATCTTGTTTCTACAGATGTCTTCAGATTCTGATAGAGCTGACAGTGGGGTCAAGTGGTCTGATCCGGAGCAGTCCAGCTTTGAAATCAATATTTCAGATTTCAGACCAAGAAAGAGAAAGGCTGAGACAAAAAGCAGAGGTTGCTGAGAGAAGAAAGGCAAGCCAAAGGGCTTACAGGCAGAGGAAAGCAGTTGCAAAGAAATCAGCTTCTCAAGCTGGTAAATCCAGCTCAGCTCAGCATGCTCCACCCAAGAGGACAAGATCCTCAGCTGCTGTTGAGCACACATCTTTGGGAAAGGAAGCAGCTAAGAAGCAGAAGCAACCAGCTAAGAGAGGTTCAAAGCCACCAGTCACTCAAGCAACCCTTTCAGATTCAGATATTGGGGATGACATCCCAATAGGGCTCAGGGCCACTCTAAGGATGAAAAAGGCTGAAGAACACTGGGAAGCTATCAAAGCTCAAAAGCTTGGCAAACAGCTAGATGCAAAAGAGCAAGCTGAAAAAGAAACTTCAGCTGGTCCATTGACCATCTTTTCTTCAGAAGAATTGGCCAAACACGATGCCTTAGCCCTAGAGAGGCTAGAAATTTATGAAGAAGCAAGAAAGAGCCAAGCAAAGCTTAAAGAATTTCACAAACAAAAGGAAATGCGAGAAGCTGAATTGAAGAAACTGAAAGCTGCTCGAGGCAAAAGCAAAGACAGTTTTCAGAGATATAAAACTCTCATAGCAGTGCAAGCTTCCGAAGAAGAACGTGGCAAGGCTCTAGCCAGAACTGCCACTCTTGCTGGTATAAGAAAGCAGAAAGCCATGTCAGAGGCTGCTAAGTTCAGACAAGAGAAAGCAGCAAGACTTGCTAAAGCCTCTCAGCCTATTGGCATCGTGATCCGAGAACCTGAAGCCTCAGTGGAAGAACAGGCTGTAGCTCATGTCGAGCAGCCTGCAGAAACCTCCCGAATTCCTGAAGCATCACCTACTGCTGCTGCACCTGCTCAAGCTCCTAAAAGGAAAAGATCAGAAACTGTTGTGATCAGTGATGAACCTCAAGCCAAGAGGCAGCCAGATGCAGATGTTGAAATTATTTCAGAGACAACTCAGAGCTCCAAGCCATCCCTAAAGGTTCAGTTTGAACAACAGACGTCTGCCATTAAAGAGCTTAAGAAGGAGATGCCCCCACCTGTGTCACAGGTCACCAGCCCAGCCAAGTCAGATCTTCAGACTATCAAAGAAGGAGTAGAAGAACTCAAAGCTCTACAAGTGTAGAATCTCTCTCCTCGCTGGACGTTCAAAAGCAGATGTCTCCTTCTCAATTCTTGGTGTCGGAGGCAGAAGAACAAGCTGTCAAAGAGGCCCAAGAGCCTTCATCTTCCAAGTCTGCATCAGCAAAGTCTTCTGAAGCTGCCAAACCTTCAAGTCCACAGCTGCCTCAGCCAGCTGTGTCACAGGCACAAGAAGTTCAAGCTCCAGAACAGCACCGGTCTCCATCACCTGTGCCACCGCCAGCTGACCCAGCTCCTTCAGTTCAAGCACCTGTGTCCTCACCTGTGGCACAGGCAAGTCAGTCAGCTGAGCAAGAAGAAAGCTCCGAGAGCTCATCAGATGATGGTAGAGGAGTGTCTGTAACTCCACCAAGGCCAAGAGAACCTAGAGCTGATTCTGATGAAGATTACCAAGCAGAAAGCTCATCTCCCAGTGCTGAAGCAGCCGCAGAGGAAGAGGAAGAAGAGGCTGAACAAGCAGATAGCTCTCCCAGTCTCTCAGTTGGAGAAGAAGACCTGGAAACTAAGTATTATTACATCTTCTCCCATGCCTTGAGGACTGAGGCAAATCAAATGCAGTTCATCTCCCGAGCTGTGGCCAAGAAGCTACCCAAAAGTGATCCCCAGAAATCAAGAAGCAAAGTTGCCTCCATGAGCACAAGTGCTTTCATAAGAATGAGGTCAGCTTGCCCATATTTCAGTGAAGACAAGGAGTTTCAGGATGCATCTTGCTCAGACCCCAGATTTCACACTAATCTTCAAAGGGGTGTCTACCATGAAATCCTTGCTTCCAAGGGATTTGTTGATTGCAAGGCCATCGATTGGTCTGCCCTGACTGACACCAGACTGCAGAGTCTTCAATCTCTCATCCAAGCCTCAGGTCTGGAGTTCATATGCAATCTTCAACAAGATTATGACCCAGAGGTCATTAAGGAATTTTATGCCACAGTCTGGATAGAACAAGAGAATCAAGATGTCATGTTATGGAAGACAAGAGGCCAGCTGCTTTCCATCACAGCTCCAGAATTCAACAGTCTGTTTCATGCACCATTGGAGCCTGGGATGCCAAATCTGTTCAAGCTTGAGCCTGTCTCCAATGCTGACAGAAGAAGATTCTATCCAAGAAATTTTTACATTCCCTGCAAATGCCCCATCAGATCATGTGTACTTCAAGGGCATTACAATCACAGCTAAGCATCTGGTTAAAATTCTCAATGTCACTCTTCAGCCCAAGGGAGGCAATACAGATGCTGTTTACAACTCAGTTTGGCAAGTACTGGTGCACATAGCTAAGAATGTACATTTTGATGTGGCCAGATACATTTTCCATGAAATTGATGCTGTCCAGAAGGACAAGAAAGCCAAGCTCAGATATGGGTCCTATATCATGTTTATGATCCTTCAGAGAACAGGTCTTCCAGAATCAACCTTCGACATCTCAGTGAAGACCATTAAGACCCAGCTCAGGCCTCAGGTTGATGATCATCCTGATGAGGTTGCTGTTCCAGCCCTGTTTGGAGATTCTCCAGAACCAGCTGTGTCAGCTCCCGGTGACACCGCTGCTCCCACAGCTCCTCAAGCGCCTGCTCCCCAAGTGCCTGTGCCTCAGGTCCAAGTGCCTACCGGTGTCACCGCTGATACTCCTGCAGCTGACCCAGCTGAGTTAGTATCTGTGACACAGGTGGCTGAAGATGGCACTCTCTCGTCCTCTCTTCTGTCTCAAGCAGCAGCCAGAGCTTATCAGAACAAAGTGATGCCAACTCAGTTTGCAGCTCTGCGCCGAGAGAACCTTCAGCTTCGAACAGAAGTCAACAGTCTGCACTCCAAAGTTGATCTGCTGCAGGCTCAGCTATCAGAAGTTCTCCAGCTGTTGAAGACCAAGCTCTGAATGTTTCTCCTCCTCAACCCTTTTTGCTGTTTTAGTGTCAAAGGGGGAGAGATGTGTGTAAGGGGGAGAGTTTACAGAGATAGGGGGAGAGTATTTTGGATACAGGGGGAGAGAAAATTATATTTTCTGGTGTAGTCAAGACTTGTTTTATTTCTGATTCTTCTGTCTTGATTACAATTAACTAATCTTTTGATCTGATTTAGCAAGTTACTACTAAGTCATCTATTTTGCTCTGATGCAGTAATATTTCAGTAATGCTCTGATGAAGTAGTTCATGCTAAATTGTGTTGCTATGATGCATATATCTTTTTGAATGAAGCTTTGTATCTACTTATGCTCTGATTCATACAATCATGTCAAGAATTATGCTCTGATACATATGTCTACTGGCTCATGCTCTGATACATATGCCTATTGGCACTCTTATACACATGACCAGTGATGTATACTCTGATACACATATCCAGTATGAATCTTTGCTATTTATACTCTGATACATATGACCATTGTGAATCTATACTCTGATATTCTCACATGCTTTGACTCATACTCATATACTCTGGTCATTACAACTGCATCAGAAGTGACACATATCAGTTCAGATATATCCTTTATGTCATATGATCTGATACATACTCTCTAGAATGACATATGCTCTGATACACATTCTCTGAACTGATAAAAGTGTAAGTTGTAAGAAAAATACTGCCCATATCCAAAATCATAATCTGTGCTCTAGCCTGATTGAAGCAAATCTATTATGCACAGCCTCAGGGGGAGTTTTCTCTAACAACCTGCACATGTATCTTCTATTCAAATCGTTATGCGAATTTGTTGAATGGGTTGCCACTAACCACCAAAAAGGGGGAGATTGAAAGAGCATCTAGGCCCCAAGTTGGTTTTGATGGTTAATGGCAACTCAAACTGGAATCTAACGTTTACATTGAGTGTAGGCAGGTTAGTAGGTTCCAGGAAGAAGGGTCATCAGGGAAAGGATGACCACCAAAAAGGGTACAAGGGTGGTTTCCAGGACTAAGGAATGGCTGTGCTAGGCAGCTGTGCCACAGCTGTGAAGAAGCCGGTGCTGTGCAAGGAGTTGCAAGCAAGGTGATGGTGGCTTGATGCGTCAAGGGCCGTGACTACAGTTGGTGGGCAGGTAAAGCCTAGATTTGCTAGTTTCTTTGAGTCCATAGGAAAAACCCGTACTATCAAGAGGGATGATGCAGTAATGATCTGTGGAGGTTCTAGTTGCTCAATGCTCAGGATGTTGGACAGTGGCACTAATGCTTTGAGGTTAGTGGCCCTGTGTCAACAGTTTTGCACAAGTGTGAAACTGGTTTTGTGCTTGCACTCTGTAGTGCTAGCAGTAGAAAACCCTAGGGGTTAGAGTCACCGGTGTGACACAGCTGTGTCACAGGTGGTCTAGCGCTCTGTGACTCAGGTACATCTCTGTACCAGGGGAGAGCTTGTAAATGCTAAGGGACCTGCGCTGCGATGGCTTGTCTGCTGAGTCGGAGGGCTGTCGGAGGTTCTCTCCTTATTAGGTTTCAGAGAGTGTTGTATGCTGAGGGCATGTCATGTGCCAGGACCGGGCTGAGTAGTGCTGCTACGTCAGTTAAGGGTTCACCTGTGTCAGCCTCCGGTGACACAGGTGTCGGTCTGCCCGAGCCGGTTATAGGTTGGGCGTAGTGTGTAGCTGTGTCACCGGTGTCTGTCACCGGTGGCTCACTTAATCCTACGTGGCAACAGTGTAACGGTCGGGTTCCTGCGAACCCTATATATAGGGGACCAGGGGAGGTCTTCGACCTCAACCAATCAACCTTTGCCAGTGAATCATATTCAACCGTTGCAAAGCCTCTTCCCACCGAACAAAAGCCAAAGTTTCCTAAGTGTCAGTTCGGGTGAGTTAGAGTTCTTGAGCAAAGAGCATTGGTTCCTCCAAGAGTTGTTGCTGCTGAATCTGTTACTCTTGGAGTGTCTACTCCTAGACGGGTGTAGGAGTCGCTGGTATCACCCAAGCTTGTGTGGGCTGAACCAGACGTTTGTGAAGGTGAATCGAAGTCTACCTGCTGCAAGCAAAAGGACTTCCACAAGCAAAGGAAGAGGCCTGAACGTCAGGTACTCGGAGAACAAGCACGATTTGGTGCTGGCGATCTCTTCGGAGTAGCCTCTCCAACGGAGACGTACCACTCTGTGAAGAGCTGGGAACTTCGGTGAAAAACACACTGTCTCCTTGAGTACTTTACTGTATTGTCTTTAGCTTCTTGCTTGCTTGCTTGTGAGATCTTAGACTTATTCTGTTCATCTGCTATAGATCTCCTTTATACCTGTGTTTCATTAGCTGTGTCTCAGTTGCTATATATCTTATCTCACACCTGAGTCAGTTACCTGTTACACAGGCACATTGATTGCTCATCATTTACTAAGTCCTTAGAACACCTGTGTTAGGCACCTGTGTGACAGCTGCATGCTAATTTACACACTATCTTTGCCTGTGTCACTCACCTGTCACACAGCTAGCTAACCCTGGTTCCTGTTTAAGGCTTAACCTGTTCAATCAAATTAAAAGAAGTAATTTTTGTTAGCCTCCTATTCACCCCCCTCTAGTCGGCACCTTCGGTCCTTTCATATGCCCAAGCGCACTCGGGCTCTTCTCCTTCAAACAATTATTTTAGTACTGTGTAAAAAGCTCGGCGTTAACTCTTCGCCTTTGATCACCGGTCTACGCCACAACCGTGTGTTACACGAGAAATAGCCCACGGCTAATCTCTACACAACGGGGGCTATGGCGGGTCGGCAAGAGCACACACAAAGGGCTAACTTACATACGAACAAATTTTTACAAAAAGAGATATTAGCAAACACAGAACAAGTTAACCAAGACATGCATAAACAAGTTACACTCGGCTTTCCCGGGTACTTAAAATGCATATGGAACGGTTCAAGTGTTTTATGCCTACTTTTACAGATCAACGCTATCGGCGAGGGTGTTCGCCATCGACTAGACCTCCTCCATCAGCGTGCAAAACTCTTCGTCGGTGGTATCGGCGGCAAGTCCTTCCCCGATCACTCCTATGTCAAGCGATGGGTAGTGGGACTTTGCCACTGCAAGCGCCAATTGGGTCCCGGACCGCGTCGACTCCTTCAGCAACGTCTTTGCCTGATCGGGCACTCGTTGAAGGCGCTCCACGATCACCTCCGCACGATCTGGAGTCGGGTCGGCCTCCCAAAGGGCATCGCATGCTATTAAAGCAGCCGCCTTCAAGGACCTGGCTGTTAGATGTGCCTGTTCAAAGCGCGTCTGTAGCACTACAACGATCACAAAATGGCATCGACAAACTACTCAACAGATTCCGACTGATCGGACAATGAGTTGGGGGCTTACCAGTGGCGGCGTCCTGTGCTTCTTTCAGCGAAGACTCGGTGGCGGCCTTTTCCACCTCAAGCTGCCGCACATGAGCCCTCACCGCCTTGAGCTCTTCCTTGAGCTTGGCGGTGGCTTCAAGCTCCTTCTTCAGCTTAGCAGCCTCGACTTCAGCAACTGCAGAAGATGCTAGAAACAGTCAGTACAGTAAAGGCAGAAGTGACCAAAGAAGTTTGCGTTCATTACCTTCAGCTCGGGCAGCCTCCCTGCAGGCCTCCTAATTCACCGCCGCAACCTCGGCCTCCCGCGTGCGCACTTGTTCCTGTGTCGCGCGCAGGGTGCCCTTCAGGTTATCCCGCTCGGCATTGCGCTAGCCGAGTCGGTCAAAGGCGGGCAGTTGATCCTGGAGGAACTCGGTCTTGTCCCGAGACCTTTTGGTTAACAGCTGCACAAATGCCAAAGCTAGTTAGCTACTAAAGAAAATTAATCAAAGACCCTCCGCTCGGTTCCATGAACCGAGTGGAGGCTCGGGAGCTACACCCATTGGGTGCACTGATCGTGCCCTCAATGTGAAATCTACAAGTTAACAAAGAACCTCCGCCCGACTATTCCAGTCGGCCAAAGGCTCGAGGGCTACACCCCAAAGGGTGCACTGTCTGCGCATTCATGACACACAAAGTGAAGAAGGCACAAGGGCATAAAACATACCCTCATCAACGGCTGAAGCTGGCCGTCCACCAAGTAGGTGCTCTCCTTCGTGGCCTCGAGGTTTTTTCTGCAAAGCCTTCACCAACTCCGGGAGCTGGGCTCCGAGTTGGTTGGCGGTGCCTATCGCGCCTTCCCACTCTTCCAGCTCCCGGACGTCGTCGATCTCACGCAGAACTTCGTCCCACTTCACGGGGTTCATCTGGCGAACCCGGAGCGGTTGGAACTCCACGTGGAAACCTAGTGGAGGCGGCGGCATGTGGCCAATGTCGATCTCCTCCACCGGTAGCACCGGGTTCCCTTTAGGGCACGATGGGACGATCCGCACCACCTCCCGACTGGGACCCGCCGCCGGCTCGGCTGCAGGCAGAGCCTGCGTTCCGGCGCTCGACTCCTTCAACTGCTGGGCAGGCAGCGGGGTCGGAGACGCACCGCCCTGTTGGGGAGACTGCTACGTCAAAGGGGCGTTGGTGGCTCTCGGGGGAGAAGACGGCCGAGGGCCTGATCCCTGGGCATTCGGTTTGCCCTTTGGGATAGTCCCCGTGGTCCTCGGCCTACAAAAACAACCAAGATTATCGCTATTCACTACTATAATGGGGGACAAAAGGGCGCTTACTCGGTGACATACCTGGCGGATCTCGGCACTTTGAGGTGTTTCTTTGGATCCGGGGCTCGCCGTCCCATTGCGGCAGTCACTGGAGCCGCTGGCGTCGACGAGCCTCCTTGCTCTTCGGTGGCCGCAGATGCTGCTGGGGCAGGACAGGCAGAGGAGCTGCCCTGTCCCCCGAAAGCAGCATCAGCAGTTCTTTTCCCCTCCTCCGAATGAGGGAGACTTCATCTTCATCCTCCTGAGGGCCCTCTTCAGGAGGTGCCGTAGTCGGCGGCGGGGCGCTAGGCACTTCGGCCGTGGTTGCTTTCCCCTTTGACGACCCGGCGACAGCAGAAGCAGAGGACCCGGCCTTCCCCTGCAGTGGCTGCCAGCCGCTGGGGACGCCGGTGTACGATGATTGGTTCCAAATCTCATTCTCTGGGAGGGGAGCCTTGGAGCTAAACCCGAAGAGATCCTGTGAAGTCGGGTTGCACAAACGCAGTCCAAGTATAACTCGACTAAAGCACGAACTGCAAATAACAATGTCAGAAGATTGGTCATTCACCTTGCTTGGGGGTTGGCTAGACTGAAAGGCACCGGGTGCCCGGAGGTATCCAGGTTCGTTCCTTGGGCCATCAGCCTCCCGACCCGACGCCGTACTTCTTCTTCCGAGAGCACGTCGGCCGATTCCCAGGTCACATCCTGTTGGTTGATATACTCATACATCGGATGGACCCTTAGCTTCGCAGGCTGGATCCGGCGGCTGATGAAGGTCGAGATGACTCCGACCCTGGGAACTCCAGCCTAAAGCACTCGGGCGAGGTGCGCTTGAAGGACTTCAACCCCGGGGCGCTCCCAATCTCTCGGAAGCTCCGTCCAGCTCGCCTTGCATTCGGGAGGTTGACCTTCAAACCTCAGAAGTGAAGGCTCGAGGTTGGAGCAGTAGAACCACTCCGAGTGCCATCCCTTGTTGGATGTCTGGAAGGAAAGATCCAGATAGTTCTTAACAGCGCCGGCCCTCAACTGGAACCCAGCGCCCCCTACAACAGCCGGGCTGTTCTTGCTTGGCTGTGGCTTGATGACAAACAGCTGCTTCCACAAGGCGAAGTGCGGCTCTATTCCTAAGAAGCACTCGCACAGGGTGATGAAACAGGCCACGTGCAGCATCCTGTTCAGATTAATGTTCTGTAGCTCTAATCCGTAGAAGTACAGCAGCCCACGCAAGAAAGGGTGGGCCAAAACTGAGAAACCCCGAGAGAAGAAGGAGGCGAAGACAACAACATCACCCGTGTTGGGAGTGGGGAAATCCTACCCATCGGCGGCGCGCCACTCGATCAACTCTTTGGGTGGCAGCACCCTCGCTTCCACCAGGGCTTGTAACCTGGCCTCCGTTGCTGTGGACTTCGCCCAAACCGCCATCAAATCAACCGGGTAGCTCTCTTCGTCGAATGTGGACCGCGGCACTGAGTTCTCCTCCTCTCCAAACAAATCCACCTCCTTGATGATGGTGGGCATCCAGCGGTGGCGAAATAGATCTAGGGTTTTTTCAGAGTCCCGATCTGGATTCGGCTGGCTGAGATGGGGAAGGGATGCTTGGGGCACTACACTGCGGCGCAGCGGGCTCTATGCGGCGGCGAGATGGTTGCCAAGAAGGTGGCGGCTCGGATTTGGGGCGAAGCAGCATTTCTGGGAGGCGGCAGTACGCTGAGTAGACGAAGGGATGCGGCGCGCTGAGGAGGCTAAGTGTGAAATGAGGTAGGGTAAAACGGTTTTCACCACGTCCCCCCGCTTTATGTGAGGCGACAGCCTGGGCTGCATGGCGTTTTCGCTTCCAGCGACTGTTGGGCCTAGGGATTCAACGGTCGGCCTGCAAGGGTTAAAAAGCCGTTTGAATGCACCCCAAATAAATAGCAACGGTAACGTGCCTCTAATGGGCCGCTAGTCGGTTACCGAACGATTCGGGATCGAAATGTTACAGTTTGCAGGGTTTCGGTGGTTAACCTCCAGGGGTCCACAACCACTTGAATACACCTGAGTGAAGGGCGGCAGTAGTGCGCCTCCAGTGGGCCACTAGTCGGATACCGAACGACTCTGGACCGAAGCGCTACAGCTTGTGTTCTGGTTCTGACATGAATTCTGAGGGTATTCCCCCACAGGGACACTAGCTAGACCTGAGCCACTCGGGAATTCAGTCGGGATCCATGGTATGCCCCCCGCTGGGTTGATAACCGATCTCCATCCGCTGAAAATGACCGGATACCACCAGGACTTACCCGTTATTAGCTCACTTGCCATGATATTCCTGCCTTACGGGTGAATATTACTCGGCTTGTTACTTTTATTGTACAGGAGTTCTATGAGTCCCTCACAATCTCCCTGCAAGCAACAAAGTGGCGCGCTCAGACGGATACTACTCGGGAAACTTGTCCAAGGGAGAAGGTAAAAAGCACTTGGTTTGGGTGAAGGCGTTACCAAGACAAGGTGCAGCCAGATCGTGAAGGACTCGGGGGCTATTGACAATGACATAGCACCCGAGTATCATCAAGGAGGACAAAGCCAGCCCTCTGGACACAGGGTGGGCCGAACTGACTACTCGGAGTCCGACTTCTACACGGGGGCGCTTCATCAACTTGGAGTACAAGACATAAACATGTACCTACCCGATATCTCAGATTCTAGTCGTAACCGATTAGAAAATTTACTTATAGACCGATCCGGACTTGTGTAACCCTGCCCCTGCCGCCTATATAAGGCAAAAGAGGGATTCCCCGATCGGTAAGCAACATAGAGGCTTACATATTTTTAGATATACAAAAATCCTAGCAACCTAGAGAGCTCATCTCGAGGTCTTGCGGCATATGATACACAAGCAATACAATCCACCAAACACAGGACGTAGGGTATTACCTCTTCCCGAGGGCCTGAACCTGTCTAAACTCTGTGTCCCGTGTGCACCCATCTAGATCTGTTGCGCGTACGCTGCCCCATATTCATTATTGCCGGATCAAAACACCGACAGGGGACATATGAAGAGAGATTGTCCAGAGTACAAGGCCAAAGCAAGCACCAATGTGGTTGTGAGAGGTGATGACAGTGAAGAAGATACTTGTGAGGTTCTCATGCTTTCAGGTGATTAATCTACAGCAGCGTGGATATTGGATTCAGCAAGTTCTTTTCATGTGACACCAAACAGGGAGTGGTTTAGCACATACAAGTCTGGTAATTTTGGAAGAGTCTACCAAGGTGATGACACAAGCCATAGTGTTGCTGGGATTGGTGACATCAAGATCAAGACTAGTGATGGCGGGGAGCAACTACTTAGGGGTGTGAGACATGTGCCAAGGTACAAGAGGAATTTGATTTCGCTAGGGTCCCTACATGATGATGGATTTGTTTACGAAGTTGACAAGGACAAGAAAACCATGAGGATCAAGAAGGGCAAGGAGACTGTGATGGAGGGAGTGAGGACTACAAAGAATCTTTATAAGTTGCAAGGATACATTATTGCAAGTGGAGTCATCAAGAAACCAGGCATGGCGACATTTACAATGCGCGACGACAAGTCTGAGGTCAAGTCAGACATGTTAGGTGGCTCCAGTCGGTGAGCTACAAGGAAGGAAACCCAAGTCCTACGGGAGCATGGAAATTCACGCAAAGACTGCTTCAAGGTGGCGAAGGACATATTCGCCAAGGTGGAGTTTGTTGAGTTTGTGTCGAATATGTGTTCATGGTAGGTTACAGGTAGGACTTGGTGTTGTAGTAGGGATAGGGCGGAGTTAGTGTCGAACTCCGGTAACCCGGATCTCCTATAAATAGAGGTGTCCTGTGTAACCACGAAAATGTAACTTGAAAGAGAGTTAATAGATGGGGAGGAGCGCCCGTAGTCAAGCTCCATAGATGTAGACCTCGTGGTCGAACCACGTTAAAAACGTCGTGACTCTCGTTATTGGTTCTGCGGTGTTCTCGGTTTAGATCTACGCTTTCGCGCTCGTGATTTCGCAACAATTACGATTACTATAAAATAAAGGTGATTACTGCTTCGTTATTTTGCTGTCTTTAGGAATAGAAAAGTATGAAGATTGTACTTTTTTTACTTCCATTTATCTATCTTAAAATTTTGTAGGACTTTGGTGACATGAATGTTTAAGCTAATGGTTGAAGATTGCCGAAAGGGTATCAAGATAATGACCCTTATAATCTCCTGGGAGATCTGGCTTTAGCGAAACAGATGGATTTTTCAAGATCAGATTCTTCTTGTTCAGGGGCCGGACCGATGATCGCATAAACGAAACATCCAGCCATTGGAGGATGGCAGGCGCAACGGAACTTGAGCAATAACATTTCATACTAGCTAGGGAAGTTCTAACTTACTGAGAACTTGTGGCCTTGGATTGACACTTTACTTGGAATGCTACCACTTAGCTGGTTTCCTAAAAGGAAATTGTGATTGACAAGAGAAGACTTACTAAAGAAATAGCTATGACAAGTGGGACAAATGAGCCACAGAATACTCGAATGGACATACAAACGCTGCATTGTGGCAAGTAGATATTCCGGTATGGTTCCACCATTATTGTTGTTGCTAAGTTATTGCATATACCAAGATGTCTTAAGCAACGACTCAGTACCATTATGTCAATTTAGGACCAAATAAATTGCAATCTTAAACTCCTCACATGATCAGCTTACAAGGTGATTAGTGATCAGCTTACATGCAGATTCTCGTCTGTACGGTATCACTATAGCTTTGCTGCTTCGTGTGCCGAGTGCAGACAAGAATGATTGAACAAATAAACATGGTCTTATCTGTTGTCTACCGAATCAACTCAACCAGCACACTATTCTCTCTTTCTCTCCTTTCACTTACATGTGGGGCCCAATACTCAGCTCCTTCTTCAACCTCCTGACCAACACACGAACGGAGCAAGGCTGAGACATGCCTCTGCCCTCGCCCAGTCCCTTCTCCCCCTTGGCCTAGCTCGCTTCTCCCTTGTGCTCCCGCCCGAGCCGGCCCACTCCGCGCCGCCTGCACACCACGCATGCACGACGCACGCGTCATGGGCAGCGCCGACAACTACCACGCCCATGACCGGCGACCATGACGCTGGTCAGCCCTGCGCTCAACCGTTCCCTTCTCCCTCATATAAGCTGCAGCGCGTCCTCCTCTCTCTTTCACCATCTCCTGCACGCCCCTGCTTACCTCCCACGCCCGAGAGCCGCTGCTGCCACACGCGTCCGACCACCTCGAGCTGTTCCAGCACGAGAAAATCACGCCAGAGCTCCGCCACTCCACCGCGAGGAGAACCCTTCAATCAATTTGAAGTTTCTGCCACCACATCGCCGGAATGCACACCTTCTTCATCAATTTCGGGCGACCTTCCTCGCCATCGCGCAACGTCCACGGTGAGCCTCCACCACATTGCTTCACGCTGTACAATCCTATCATGCCCATTTTTCCTTCCCCTGATCAATTCCGCGAACCGTCGCCCATAGCCCAAGCACCCATGCTCACCAGTCGCGGCCATCGCCGACCTCTTCGCCGGCCATGGCCGGAGCACCGCCAGGCAGGGCAGACCATATGGTTGGCTTCATCTCGCCTCCCTGGTTCCATTTCCACACTAACTCACAACCCTCGGCCATTCTATCCCCGACAACACGAAGTAGCACATTATGCACGCCACACATCCACTGACTTTGTACTCCTATTTAACTGCTAGCCCATTGGAGTTGCACAAATACATTACATTCCAGATCTTGCATTCGACATATTAGCAACTTATCATTCATCAATCTGATGATTCACTATCTTTATCTCTCATCTTCTGCTCTTACACTCAATCTGCTGCAGACTATTATGCTCCCCTGTTTCTCTCTACCTCTCCCCTATTCGTCCCTCTGAAACTTCTGTTCCGTTTTTCTTTGTAGGCATTTCCCTTCTGTAGATCACGAAATTTACGGCTAGATGGAGGTCCAGACAGTACTTAGATTCCATGTGCAGCATTATTGTTCAAGTTAATTGGTTTTATTTCATAGTAGCTCACATTTGTGCAAATATGTTCAATTGGTTGAATTGTCTTCAATGCAGTTTATGATCGGTACGTAAAGTACCTTAGCTGTTACTTTGCACTGTTCGGTTGACTAGCATGATAGGGATTATTTTAATCAATGTATTAGTTCCTTTATAATCTATTCAAATGTATTAGTTCCTTCAAATGCATTTATGATTCGTACATAAAATGCCTTACCTCTTACTTCTGTAGATACGTCTTTATGAAACTGTATAGACTAGATGTATTCTTGTATGTTCCAGGAATAGTTACTTTGTAATTAGTTTAAAATTTTCAATAATTAGTATTTTAATATTATGCAGAGTTTTTAAATTAGTCTTATAGCCCATCTCTGATTAGTACCTTGCCTAGGGTTGTTAGCTGTTATTTATGCATTTGTTTGCTACCCAGCGTGTTAGAATTAAACCCTCACATGTTATAAATCTGTTCAACTCTTAGTATTTTTGTCGTTGTAACCATACTTTTCTGTTTACATCAATAGAGATGAAAGATGTATTCAACTACCCAAATGGCTCAAAGACTGGTTGGTATTCCTCAGTAATTTGTAGTACGCTGATAATTTATATTTTATCTTATGATCAAAATTTAACTTTATAGATATTGCTGGTGTAATTATGTATATTGGCCTATTAGACAGGAGACATATTTCCCTCTAGGTATGAGGGAAGCGGCCATGATAAATGCCGGGTACCAGATTATGTTTTTGAGATTATTTGATAAATTTGTTGAGCAATATAAGGAGCAACTATTCTTCAGTGAAGCAAATGCTGGCTTCGTTGTGGCAACCTCTATGGAGATTGATCAAACCTCAAATAAGTTCCTCTACCTAATAGTGTTACAACATATTCACTTCGTATTATTACTAACTATTTGCAAATACCAGGAAGTCTCCTTAGTACTGAGGCGATAACTCTTGAATTTCAGCATTGCTCATCATGCCTCCTGCTTGACATGATCTCAACTTTTTTAAGGAGTTATGAAACTAATTTGTGTTTAACCTTTGCTACATGTGTGAGGTAGTATGTTCGTCTTGACGCATCTTGTCGTGACGCAGTCAAGAATATTGTGCTCCTTAGGAGGGATGCCATCAAGCGGGGCAATGAGGACATCATCGATGATCCACCTACTAAGAAGGTCAAGCTTGCTGGTGGCTCCAGATCTACAGAAGCTAACTCAGTGAAGGACCTCTTCAGCTACCTGACGGATTGTGCTAATGATCACACAATTATCATGCCTACCAAAACGAAACAAAAGGTCAAGATTTCACATGTACCCTTTGGCGCTGAGGTGATCCATATCATGTCCTCATCGGAGCCAGATAGCCAAATGGATAAGCTAGCTAGCCATGTTGCATACAAATAAATGGTCTGTCTTTGCTTTCATCGTTGAACTTTTAAATTTGTGTCGTTAGTACAGTTTTGCTGCGTGTCGTCAGCCTTCCTTAAGTGTCGTCATGTACTCAAGTTCAAGTTGATATATGTTTCAATTGTCAAGCAATAACTATTTTTATCTCTTCAATGTCTTTAATTCATAGAACTTATGTTATCTTATTGCATTATGTAGCATGGAGTAATTATTGTTGTGCTAAAACATGTGAATATTTCAGTACCATATAATCTCAGTTAACTTTTATTATATATAACGGGAATCAACATATGTAGTTAGTCTAGAGCTATATAGGATCAAGGACACATGCATGATTACTAGTGGCTCAAAGTGGTGGGGTGCCCATATATACTCTGTGTTAGCAGCTCACCGTCCACGTCAGGCCAGCAGGACACCGAAGCACCCCCAGATGGAGGCCCAGAAGGACTCGTCCCAAGCAAACGCCTACGACAGCCAAGCAAACGGTTTGCAGGCCGTGAGTGGGCTCGCTGAGTAGCCTTGTAATGAGTATAAGTAGCGGAGTGAAAGGGGAACGAAGGGGGCAAGAACTGAACGGCTTTGGCCGCGGACAGGAAGGCAATAGACGCATGATATAGTGAAATCGATCCCCAATTCCTTGCGAGTTCTAGCGAATCTTCGTACACAATAGCTAGGAGCTAACAATCTGGTATCAGAGCGCCCATCCTGGAGCCTGTTCATCCCCACCACACCCGATTCGCGGCTCGCACTCGCGCGATGGCATTCAAGAATTGTTCCAATCAGGAGTTGTTCGATGCCATCCAGGCATCGTTCACCAACGCGTTCGACGCGCATCGCAAGGAGACGGCGGAGCGATATGACGCTGCAATCGCTGAACTCCGCACGGATCTGGGTGAGATCCGTTTGCAGATGGATCGCCTCACCCCCATCTCTCCTACGTCCAAGGCGGCGCTGGCTGCCAAGCTGCCATTGGACGGTGAGGTCGGTCCGGATGGTTGTTCCGAGAGCAGTCACCGCCGCGGCAATGGGCCGAGGCCGTTCACCGCCTATGTACCTCCTCCGGTCCGAGGAACGCGTGCGCCTCTTGTTTCCGCTCTTTCTCGTGGTGATTTGTCGTCAGGTTTGGGGCACGGTACAATTCTGCGAGTGGATTTTCCTCGTTTTGATGGGCACAATCCGAAGCTGTGGCAGCGACGATGCGAAGATTATTTTGCTATGTTCGGTACTCATCCTTCCCTCTGGATTGCAGTGGCTTCTATGCAATTCGAGGGCGCGGCTGCACGCTGGCTGGAATCAATTCACCAGCGCCTGGTTCATGCATCGTGGGATGATTTTTGTGTGTGGCTGTGCAATCGCTTTGGTCGCAATCAGCATCAGGCTCTTCTGCGACAGATGTTTCACATTGCCCAGACCAGCACTGTTCAGGACTATGTTGAGCGTTTTGCGAAATTGGTTGATCAACTGTCAGCGTATGAGGGAAACACCACACCAATTCATTTCACCACCAGATTTCTGGATGGGCTGAAACTTGTTGTGCGCGCCTTGGTAGCTCTGCAGCGACCTGCTGACTTAGACACTGCATATTCTCTTGCCTTGCTACAGGAGGAATTGAGCGACAGTGGACCTTCTATCCCGTCTCATTCATCGGGTCCATTCGCCGCGACTGCTCTAGTGTCCAAGCAGGCCTTTCCTCTGCCCCCGCCTCCGCTTCCTGTGCCGCGACCCCCGCCTCAGCCACTGGTGGAAGACAATGGAGGTGCACCCAGCGGACGATTGAGTCCGACGGATGAGAAATGGGCGGCTCTTCGTGCGTATCGTCGAGCTCGCGGCCTCTGCTTTACGTGTGGTGAATGCTGGAGTCGTGATCATCAGTGCAAATCCACTGTGCAGTTACATGTGGTCCAAGAACTGGTGGATCTCTTCCCTCTTCAGGATCTGGAGACCGAGCCAGGTGATTCCGAGGCGGAAGTTTTGGCCATCTCCTGTGCCGCTATGACTGGTGTGGAGTCGCCTCATTCTCTGTGAATTGAAGTTGTTCTTCAGCATCGGACAGCAATTTTCCTCATCGACTCCGACAGTACTGCATCCTTCTTGAGCGCACCCTGTGCCACTCGGTGCGAGGGCGTTCAGTCCCTCCGGCGGCCGTTACGTGTGAAGGTGGCCGATGGCGCCACACTTTCTGTAGATTCTCACCTTCCGTCCTGTACTTGGAGCTGTGCCGGCTACAATTTTCAGTCCGATTTCAAGATTCTGGCAATGGGGGGCTACGACGGCATTTTGGGCATGGATTGGCTCACTGCTCACAGTCCTATGCAGGTCAATTGGCTTCAGAAATGGTTGGTCATTCCATACTGCGGTCGATCTATTACACTACACGGTGTGAATTTTCCGTCTGTTGAGTGTACAATGGTTGAATTGCACCTGGTGGATTCGGAGGACTTGCCACTACTGTCGACTACTGTTCAGGACTTGCTGGATGAGTTTGCTTCCGTGTTTGAAGCACCGGTGTCTCTTCCTCCTCGGTGGCCTTGTGACCACACTATCCCTCTGGTTCCCGGCGCCCGTCCAGTCAACATCCGGCCATACCAGTACACGCCCGCTCTGAAGACTGAAATCAAGACACAGGTGGCTGACATATTGGCGACAGGAATCATTCAACCCAGCTCCAGTGCCTTCTCGTCGCCCGTGCTCCTGGTCAAAAAGAAAGATGGAGCCTGGCGCTTCTGCGTGGATTACCGCCACCTCAATGCCCTTACCGAAAAGACCAAATATCCTGTGCCGGTGATTGATGAACTACTCGATGAATTGGCAGGGGCAGCCTGGTTCTCTAAACTGGATTTGCGCACAGGGTACCACCAAATTCGCCTCGCCCCTGGGGAAGAGTTCAAGACGGCCTTCCAGACGTATCATGGCCATTTTGAGTTCACAGTCATGGCTTTCGGGTTGACCGGCGCCCCAGCGACGTTTCAGGGTGCGATGAATGCGACCTCCAACCATTCTTGCGCAAGAGTGTCTTGGTCTTTTTCGACGACATTCTGATCTACAGTCTCACTTATGAGGATCATCTGCTTCACTTGCGGCAAGTTCTCTCCCTGTTGGCGCAACATCAGTGGCAAGTCAAACGCTCTAAATGTGCGTTTGCCCAGCAACAGATTGCTTATCTGGGTCATGTCATCTCGGGGTCTGGCGTGGCCACCAACGACTCCAAGATTGCCACTGTGCGGGACTGGCCCGTGTCGCGCTCGGTGAAGGAATTACGCAGCTTCTTGGGCCTTATCGGCTATTACCGGAAATTCGTGTGGCATTATGCGATTATCGCTCACCCATTGACTAGCTCCTGCGCAAACATTCGGTATTCATCTGGACTCCTGATCTGGACATTGCTTTCTCTATGTTAAAGTCCGCTTTAATCTCTGCCCCTATCTTAGCCATGCTGGATTTCTCCAAGCAATTTTTGGTGGAAACTGATTCTTCCGATGTGGGCATTGGTGCTGTGCTCATCCAGGAGGACCACCCCCTGGCATTTGTCAGTAAGACATTGGGTCCTCGCACTCGTGGGCTGTCCACATATGAGAAGGAATATTTAGCGATTCTGTTGGCTGTGGAACAGTGGCGCTCTTATCTCCAACATGGTGAATTCGTGATCCGCACTGATCAGCGGAGCCTGGCTCACTTAATTGATCAGCGGTTACACACCCCATGGCAGCATAAGGCCTTCACCAAGCTAATCGGGTTGCAATTCCGCATTATCTACCGTAAGGGTTCCGAGAATCTTGCTGCTGATGCTCTGTCTCGACGTCCTTGCTCCGAGTCTCTTTCAGCTATTTCTCACAGCCAGCCATTGTGGCTCGACATTGTTGTCACCGGTTATCAAGCTGATCCCCACGCGCAACAACTTCTCCAGCAGCTGTCTCTCTGTCCCACGAATTCAGGGAATGCTTTTACTCTGCAAGATGGCCTCATTCGACAACATGGCTGTATTTGGTTGGGTCAGAATCTCTCCTTGCAACAGCAAATTTTTCACGCCTTGCAGTCCAGCACGACCGGGGGTCACTCGGGCTTTCCAGTCACGTATCGTCGCATTAAGCAACTCTTCCATTGGCCGGGCATGAAGAAGTTGATTCGGCAATGGGTTTTGGAATGTCAGCTTTGTCAACAAGTTAAAACCCGATCGTTCGCGCTATCCTGGCCTGTTGCAACCCTTACCAATTCCTACCTAGGCGTGGCAGATTATCTCGATGGATTTTATCGAAGGGTTGCCCCGCTTGGGTCGTTACAATTGCATTCTTGTGGTGGTGGACAAGTGGTCTCGTTACAGCCATTTTCTCCCTCTGTGCCACCCCCTTTACAGCGGCTCATGTTGCTTCTGTCTTTTGGATCAGGTATTCAAGCTTCATGGGTTACCCCAATCTATTGTGTCTGACCGCGACCGGATCTTCACTAGTGCTTTTTGGCAGGAGCTCTTCAAGCTGACGGGCACTCAGTTGCGCATGAGCTCTTCCTACCATCCGCAAACTGACGGTCAGACTGAGCGCGTCAATCAGTGTGTGGAGGCTTACCTTCGCTGCTTCTCTCACGCCTGTCCGACCAAGTGGGCTCAGTGGCTGGCTTTGGCGGAGTTCTGGTACAATACTTGCACCCACTCGGCTTTAGGCCGCTCTCCCTTTGAAGTTCTCTATGGCCATCCTCCTCGTCATTTTGGGATTTTGGCCTTGGATACGTGCTCTGTACCGGATCTGCAACAGTGGCTCGAGGACCGTGAGTGTATGTCCCGTTTACTGCAGCAGCAGCTCGCGCGCGCAGCAGCGTATGAAATCTCAAGCTGATAAGCAGCGTTCTGAACGGGAATTTGCCATCGGTGACTTGGTGTTCCTGAAGCTGCAGCCGTACATTCAGTCCTCCGTGGCTCCGCGCTCCCACCATAAACTCTGTTTTAAATTCTATGGGCCATTTGAAGTGCTGGAGAGTGTGGGGGCAGTGGCCTACCGTCTCCGCTTGCCACCGGAGAGCCGGATCCATCCTGTGATTCATGTATCACAGTTGAAGAAGGCTGTCGGCGCTCACCAGCAGGTACTTCCGGCTTTACCTTCCCCTTCCGTTACTAATCAGATTCCGGTGCGTGTGCTTCAGCGTCGTCTCCGCGCGAAGGACGCTTCGTCCATTTCTCAAGTGCTGGTTCAGTGGTCCGGGATGTCGGAGACCTGGCCACTTGGGAGGATGTGGAGGCGCTGCGCCAACGTTTCCCGTATGCGCCGGCTTGGGGGCAAGCCGGTTCTCAAGGAGGGAGGATTGTTAGCAGCTCGCCGTCCACGTCAGGCCAGCAGGACACCGAAGCACCCCCAGATGGAGGCCCAGAAGGACTCGTCCCAAGCAAACGCCTACGACAGCCAAGCAAACGGTTTTGCAGGCCGTGAGTGGGCTCGCTGAGTAGCCTTGTAATGAGTATAAGTAGCGGAGTGAAAGGGGAACGAAGGGGGCAAGAACTGAACGGCTTTGGCCACGGACAGGAAGGCAATAGACGCATGATATAGTGAAATCGATCCCCAATTCCTTGCGAGTTCTAGCGAATCTTCGTACACAATAGCTAGGAGCTAACACTCCGGTGCATGCCATTCGAGTTCAAATGTAGCCACTTCTAGGACCTGGTTAATTTCAGTGGTATTTTTAAAGCTCGACATTCCGATGAATGGCTCAAAGCGTGGGGTGCCCATATAGACTCTGGTGCAGGCCATTCAAGTTCAAATATAGCACTTCTTAAGACCTCATTAATTCTTGAGAAATTATTCCGTTTCGTAGATGAAAATTAAACTATGTTGTGCAAAATTTATACGTCAAGGACTCCCTGATTTTTTCCCGCAAAAAAAAGGACTCCCTGATTTTGCTAAGCAACCACAGATGCAACACTGCAACAACCTTGCTTTCCTTTCTTTCTTTTTTCCCGCTGGCCGACGCACGCAACGCAATCTCCACACGGAACGTGGAAGGAGACGGTCTCGCACGCGTCCCCATCGAGACTCCGTCGCGACGGAAGTGGAAGCAGATCAACCCCACTTGCCTCGCCGCCGTAACAAACAAATCATTCCTCTTCTCGCTCTCGCTCTTCCCCCACCCCCCCCACCCCCTCTTGCTCCCCTGTTTGCCTGCCGCAAACCCCGGCGAGCAATCGCACAGAACGCCCACACAACCCTCCAGATCGAAGCTGAATCTCGGATTCCTACAGAGGTCGGTTCTTGGCCACCCAAGATCCGTTCCTTGATCCCGGACTGCTTCGAGCCGGCCGGGTTTGGTCCTTTCTTGGGCTGAACCAATTGGTTGAGGGAGTGTAGGAGAAGAAGGCTTGCTTCTGGTTGAGGCTCTCAGGATCTGTCCTTTGATCGTTGCTTCGTCATGTCGGCTAGCCGCTGGAGATAAGCTGATTGGTGTTTGGTCGGAGACGAGTGAGGGCGCTGAGCTAACTAGCTTCATTGTTGTTTTCTTGATAGATAGATAGATAGACTGGTAGATCTAATCGAAGAGAAACATTTCATAGTTACGGTATCCGAAGGTTACTCTCGGTTCTTGGAGAAGCCGATTGTTGTTCTGCGTTCTTGCTTGATCCTGCTCGGGTGGATCTTGTTGATGCATAGCTGTGAAGGTTTATCAACAGAACTCCTTGGCAAGTGCGGTTAGCTCATACAAGGGGGTTCTGAGGACTGAACCGGGCTGCTGTAGCTTGTGAGGACCAGTAATTCAATCAATCATGTGGAAACCGTTCAGGCATTTGATGCCCAAAGAGCAACCCGGTGGCCTTGAGGGCCGAACCATCGATGTCGGCAACGTCAAGGTGCACGTCCGGGAAGCCATTGCCGAGGGCGGCTTCTCGTGCGTGTACCTCGCCAGGGACCTGACGAACCCGGCGAGGCAATACGCGCTCAAGCATGTCATCGTCCAGGACAGGGAGACGCTAGACCTGGTCCAGAGGGAGATCACGGTGATGAGGTCGCTCAAGGGGCACCCCAACGTGGTCACGCTCATCGCGCACACGATAATGGATATGGGCCGGGCGAGGGAGGCACTGCTGGTGATGGAGTTTTGCGAGAGATCATTTTTTTCTGCCTTGGAGAGTAGAGGTGCGGGGTTCTTTGATGAGGAGCAGGTGGCTCTCATCTTCCGGGATGTTTGCAATGCGGTCTTCGCGATGCACTGCCAAACACCACCTATTGCTCACAGGTATGAAACTTGCATAATTTTTCCGTGCTTTTGTAATGATCGTATTTTATGAACTCCCTTGCTTTGTCAGATAGGGTGAATCTCTTCACCTGACAAACAACAGAAAAATCTTGTGGTAATCGCTCTATAATATCTTTATCATAGCATGACATCTGTATCATAATACTATACTGCTATGTGTTGTACAGCCTTAAAAACTAGATAGGGACACAAGTATCTTGTCAGTTGTCACCCACATCCGAGTTGTGGCAGCTTAATTTTGCAAATTTTTCATGCTGCTCCATTCCATATAGCTTTTCCACATCTAATGCATTACAAACTCTAGTTGGTTTTAGCTTCAAATGGATAAGCCATTGTGTTTTATCTGTTACATGTTCTTATTTTACTGTTCTTTTCAGTTTGAACCCTCAAGAAATTGCTAGGTTGATTTTCATATCAGAGCCATCACAGCAAAGAAATTTCATGTGCAGGGACCTAAAGGCCGAAAATGTGCTTCTTGGTGCTGACGGGGCTTGGAAATTATGTGATTTTGGTAGTGTATCAACAAACCATAAGTGCTTTGATAAACCAGAGGAGATGGGCATTGAAGAAGATATCATCAGAAAGCATACAACTCCTGCATATAGAGCTCCTGAGGTTTAGATCGGACATACCTATTTTGAGCTCTTTCTTAGGTCTTTCACATATTTACTTACTGCATGCTTGTTTACTGATTGCAGATGTGGGACTTGTACAGGAGGGAGCTTATCAGTGAGAAAGTAGATATATGGGTAACATCTCTGTAGTCATTATACCAAAACTTTTATTCCCCCTCTATCTTATTCTTGACTTGTTACTTTGTTGCATCTGATTAATTATCAATAGTTGCATGAATTAAGGTGGTGGTCATCTTTTCAGGCTCTTGGATGTCTCTTGTATAGAATCTGCTACTTCAAATCAGCTTTTGATGGAGAATCAAAGCTCCAGATACTCAACGGGAACTATCGTATCCCGGAATTACCAAAGTACAGTTCTTCCATTACGAGTCTGATCAAAGAGATGCTTCAGTCTTCTCCGGATACCAGACCGGACATTACACAGGCAAGGGCTTTGCTTGATTGGCCATTCACTTCCATGAGTTTAGGTTGGTCTTAATTGGTGCATGCTCTATGGCTGTGAAATTTGAAGGCCTTCTGTTTCTCTGATGTTGATCCATGTACTTTTATAGGTATGGTTTCGTGTTAATGAATTACTTCCCTTGGAGCTGCAAAAGGATTTACCTGATGGATCCCCGTCTGGATCAGCATTTGAATTGCATACTACTGAGAATGAAGGTTTGAATTCTATGACTTTGTCTTTCTGAAGAATTGAAGCCACTGCTGTAAACATGGTCTCTTGTATTCGTGTTAGGTTTATCTATAGAAAGTTACGAAATGTAAGAAATGCTGCAGTGCTAATCTTATCTACTTAGATAACGAAATGAAGAAACCATTTATTATAGTAGTTGCTCAGCTCTTTCTTCTGTAGGTCTCAAATCATTTTATCTGTTATGTTTGTTTTCTAATCTGAAACTATGTATTTCAGTACCAAGGCGGTTGCCCCAGAGGGGCTGCCTTTCACCATCAAGAGATAACATTAGCAGTACGCCCCTGAAAGATCCTTCCAGTTCGAATTCACAAGGTCCTTCAGAAGCTGCGGAGAGTAAGGGTTCTGTGGGTGCATTTTGGTCTACTCAGCATGCACAAGAACTAGCTTTTGCGGATGACAAGGGGTCAGCTTTTGATCAAGAGCCCATATACAAAGCCACATCAAAGCAACCACAGGCAAATAACCAGAACACATCACATAGTACATATCGGCAGTCTCTTTCTGCCTCTGTTGATAGTTCTCCTGGGGATTTTGAGATAAGGTTTTCTCCCAATGGCTCAGAATATGGGCTAGAGAAAACCAAAATGACAAAAGCAGATAATAAAACCAATGTACAGACTGCCGCTTTTAACTCCTTTGTGGCAGACTTCGATAATGTTAAAGTGAACTCAAAGAACAATATCAATAGTTTAAACATGACTAGTAAATCGAAAGAACAACAGCTGGAAGCTGAAGTAACTTTGCTCAAGGAGCAATTGAAGATAGCAAACTTGGAGAAGGAAGAAATTTCATTGAAGTTTGATAAGTTGTCAGCCATTTGTTCCTCTCAGAGGCGAGAGATACAAGAACTTAAACAAGCCCTAGCCACAGCTTCTGCAACACCGCCAGTTAAGGAGTTTAAAGAAAGTTTGAAGGTTGAACTCTCCCCACCCAGCACAAGCCTTGATACTCCGGTATGATTACTCCTACATTCCTAACTAAGCTTCTCATGGTAGTCACTAGCGTCCAGGGTCCATCTTTTCATTTCCCGGCCTGGTTAACTGCTAAAGGGTGAAAATTCGTAACAGAAATAAAGAATTGGAACTGGCCACCTTGGCAAAGTCTATGGTTTTAACCTATCATGATCCAGTTTTCCCAATCGACATAGTTAATCACCCGTTACTGCAAGGATTCTGAACCCTTAGTAGCATTTCTCATTTCATATATATCAGGAAGCTGATATAGTAATGAATTGCTTTCCACAGCCAAGGGAGAAGATTGCAGGAACCCCGCCAGAGCTCCGGCAAGGTCTATTCACATCAAGCCAGGGACACCAAGCCTGAATCCAAAGCCATGGTCAGCTTTTCCTGAAGAGCCGAAAGCTCAAGCAGCTATGAAGAGTGCCCACCCGAGGTCGGTCCGAACTCTGCGGACATCAAACAGCAACAAAGCCAGCTCGCTTCGAGAGTCGAACACAAACTCTGGTGCTGAACCATTTGCCTTTGGTCAAGATAGCTTTAAGGCTGTACCTTCTGGAACCATACCTTCTGAGATATCGAATTCGGGGAATGCTTCTCAGTCCCTCAATGCTCTGAAGGCTGAGGCAAAGAAAGAGGTACCCTACCAACCAGCTGGATGGACTGGGTTTTTAATGTGCTACTGTCAATAAACCTGATATTCGATGAAACCTGATATTCGATGAGACTATACTCCAAAAGAATACAGAAATATGGTCCGACGTATCATAACATCTAAATTGTTTGGTGTTTGGAGGGAGCAAAATGAGTTGGTACATATGGTGGTGATGATGTGGCATGTTGAAGAGCCCAACCCAGGAATGCCAGACCTGATGTAGGTACGTTCAGGGATGCTTTTGTATAATTGTTTCAGTACCATATTTGCATTGCAAAAGCATTCCACTGTAACTTAGTGCATGTGTAAATTTTACTGAGACATGTACTTTCAGGTTGGACAATAATTTGCCAGATACTAGAAAATAGGAACCTAGATTTTTTCTGTAGTCAAAGCTTGTGGTGTTACATTTATAATTTTCCATAATGAATTCTGGGACACATGTTATATATCTTGTAGGGATGTAATACCATGTTTCAGAAGAAAAAAAGTTACTGTTACTGGTAAATGTCCACACTATGCTAATTTGTCTCAGTGTTTGAATGTATTTACACACATGACAATCTTGGTGAATTCCTTGTGGTCCTTTGGGATTTTGAAATGATTATTTCACAATAGTATGTAATGATGAGAACCCTATTTTACTTTGGGGTCAACACATACATCTTACAAGCATGAGAATCCACTGTTTTCTTCAGTTCCTCTTGCACTGATGATGTAACCTCGTCCTACAAGCAAACAAAAATCACACACAAAGAAAATTGAAGAACAGCTTAGTGTGCAAATTATGGAAAACATTATAATCATGGGAATCATGATTAGACAAAATGCTTTCTGTCCATAGATCATGAGCATCAGCAACAGCTGATAGACTTAGACCAATGTTATTCCAATTAGCAGTAATGAATGCTTCAGCAGGCCCTCTGTTCCACAGAACAAGAGCAGCTCTCCCTCCACTTAGTTGACCAGCCCAAACCTAAGCACAAGTTAATCAAGTACAAATTAATATTACCAAGTGTTGCACATGACATGGTGTCAGATCAAAAACAGCTTTTGTTCTTGTACTTACCTCTAGGTCTCCATCTTGTTGCACTCTGTGCCCTTGCACCCCAAGCTCATCTGTTCATGAATCAATAAGGCTTAGTATCATCCTTAGTATCAGTAAGGAAGGAAGAAAGGAATGATTAGTAATATATGTCCTCTACCTTGGTTTACTGCAATGGCATTCTGGTTGCTGAGGATTCCTTGGTCTCGCCGCTCATGGAGCGGATGTCGCAGCCAATCAAGAGAGGTGCCTGGATAAATCCAGATCAGCACCATAATCTTGCAAAAAATAACTAAGCGTATACAGCTCGTTGAAGACTGCTGTTCTGATGATGCATTTCATCATTACCTTGAATAGAGCCCATATGCTGAAATGGCAGCGGTACTCTTCTGTTGTCACAGCCCCACCTTCCAGCATGTCTGGTCTGAAGCAGAAACATCAGTTCATCTCAAAATTTGCAAACTCTTCTGCGAACAACCCAGATCCTACATTCATCTTCTTTCACATTTGGCATGCTCAAAGATTATCACAGGCCTGAAAAGACTAGCCATTCCATCCACCAGGCCCTGCATACAATGCCCATTTGTCACTCTTGTCAGCGATGGCCGTCATGCTGTGACAGTACAGGACAACAAGGAGCATCAGGCATTGACGGAGAACTAGTAGGACATGGTCAGGCTGCTAAATTTGTCTAGTTTCTCGGAGCAGTAACAAGAAGTTCCATGAAATTACGTGTAAACTTCACCAGAATTTGGCATGATTTGTCAGGATAGTAAAAAAAAGTTCAGGATGTAAACTTCACCTTGCCCATGTGTCCTTGATGTCTCCAGTTGTCCTCCAACTGTTCCCTATGCCACCTGCCCATGTTGCTGGGTCATCCACACCCCTGCACAACAATACTTTTCAAAACAGAAATTTGAATTCAAAACCTCTATTTGATCAGTTAAAAGAAAGAGAAACAGTTACCATTCACAAAGGGAGAAGAAAATGCTTCTTCCAGATTTCAGAAGCGATTCACTCATCTTGTTATATCTGCATTTCATCGTGATGTGGTGATTATTTGTTTGAATATCTAATTTGGGATGAGCCATAATAAAATGTGAAGGCTGCCTTGGTTCAGGGCTGATTCCTTGGTTGTTGCAGTTGTCATACTTCAAGTAGTCAATCCCCTTTGTAAAACAACAATTCCAAAATCAGTCTGGAAGCCCTACAGAAATGTCAGTTTTGACATTTGTAAGTTTTTTTTTGAAACAGAGGTACGAGCTTTACCTCA
The DNA here is from genome assembly GCA_019208055.1 of Stipa capillata. NCBI lineage: Eukaryota > Viridiplantae > Streptophyta > Magnoliopsida > Poales > Poaceae > Stipa > Stipa capillata. The sequence goes on along the minus strand of JAGXJF010001236.1, from coordinate 322,662 downwards.
TTTCATTAAATAAGAAGGATTTAGACATAGTTCAACGTGGCATTTAGACAGTGAAAGACGAAACGAACAAAAGACGCTGACTTCTACTCTCCTGGTAAGATGTTTCTCAGGTGTGTTGCCCCTGCGCACATCCAAACGGCTGCTTCGGCTTTGATTTTTGCTAGGATGATTGATGGTGTAACAGAGGTGTTTCGGAAGACACGTGCATTCCTCTCGTTCCACATTTCCCATACGACTAGCATAAGGAGGGATGCCATCCCTTTGTTCTGATGGGCGGTTGAGGTTGCCGTGTCCGTCCACCATGTTTTGACTGAAGGCATCATGCTCCATAAGGTTGGGTTGATGGTGGTCATTCCTAGCCATTCTTTGACCATGTTCCATAGTCTCACCGTGAACCGGCAGTGGAGGAGGATGTGTGCTGATGATTCTTGCTCACGCTTGTAGAGTGGGCATAAGCCACAATTTGGCCATCCTCGGCGTTGTAGGCGGTCTGCTGTCCAGACCCTGTTATTGATGATTAGCCAGGCGAAGAACTTGCATTTTGGGGGCGCCCAAGTTTTCCAAATCGTGTCTTGCATCATGGTCGACGTTGCCTCCAGGAATTGCGCCTTGTATGCCGATGTAGCAGAATATGTTCCAGTCATTGTGAATTTCCAACGTATGGCATCTGGACAGTCATGGTTTAATTGGGTTTGGTTCAGCAATGTCCAGAGGTTGGTAAATTGTTGGATGTGCTCAACAGTGAAGCCTCCCCGAACGTTGATTTTAGTTATCCAGGCGTCGTCTTGTAGCGCATCTTTGACAAGCCATTTTTTCTTTGATGATGCGGCGTGGATGAGAGGTGCGATATCCCTCGGCCTTACGCCTTGTAGCCATCCTGCATCCCAGAAGGGTGTCTGTTCTCCATTACCAATAGTTATGGTCGTGGAGGCGTAGAAGAGGTCCATGTCCCTCTCATCGTATGGGTCCCCCATCCCATTCCACAATCTTTTATGGTCAGTCCATTTCAACCATGCCCATCTAAGTCTTAAAGCCCTTGCAAAGTTTTCTAGATGAAAGATACCCAAGCCGCCCAAAGAGGTTGGGCGGCATACAGTTTCCCAATTAATCTTACACTTCCCCCCAGAAACCTTTTCTGTCCCTGTCCATAGGAAACTCCTTCGCATTTTGTCGATGCTTTTCAGAACTCCTGGTGGTAGCGCTAGTGGAGTTAGATGGTAGATGGCTTGTGCTGTTAGAACCGATTTGACGAGAACTGCTCTTCCTGCCGCTGTGAGGTATTTGCCTTGCCAGGAGGAGAGTCTAGCAGCAATCTTGTCCTCCAAGTTCTGAAAATCAACTCGCTTGAGTTGCCTAATAGAGAGCGGCAGCCCAAGGTAGCGCATCGGGAAGGATGCTCTCGTTGCCGGAAAGCTGCGGAGGATGTCCGTAAGGTCGATGCTAGAACACCTAATGGGGGCAACCAAGCTCTTCTGAAAATTTGTTATGAGGCCGGTAACATTGCCAAAACGTTCCAGGATGCCTGCTAAGCAATTGATGTCATCTTTGATCGGTGCCAAGAAAATGGCGGCGTCATCCGCAAACATAGACGTTCGAAAAATCGTCCCTCGACCCCGCAAGCGATGGAGGTAGCCTCTTCCTGTGGCTAGATCTAGGAGTTGCTGTAGTGGGTCTATTGCCAGAACAAACAGCAGCGGGGAAAGTGGGTCACCTTGATGCAGACCGCGGCCATGTTTTATCGGGGCGCCCGCAACCCCATTGAGAAGTACCCTAGATGAAGCCGTGGAAAGTAGGGTGGTGATCCATTCTCTAAATCTTCTCGAGAACCCTCTCCTCTGCAGAAGGTCTAGGATATATTCCCATCGAACAGAGTTGAACGCTTTCTTTATGTCTAACTTAAAGAGCAGGGATGGTGTGTTGGTTTTCTGGAAGCGTCTTGCGAGGTTGCTCACGTACATGTAGTTGTCGTGGATGCTCCTTGTCTTTATGAAGGCACTTTGGCTTGGTGAGACGAGGGTGTTCATATGAGGGGCAAGGCGCAGTGCAAGGACTTTAGCAATTATCTTAGCGATGGCGTGGATGAGACTAATCGGACGGTAGTCGGAGATCTCTTCAGCTCCGTTTTTTTTGGGAAGAAGGATAATGTTTGCAGAGTTGAGCCACTGGAAATTTGCCACTTGTAGATTGCTGAAAAGATACAAAACCCGCATCACATCGCTCTTGATGGTCTCCCAACAGGTCTTGTAAAAAGCGCCAGTGAACCCATCCGGGCCGGGTGCTTTGTCGCCGGGCATTTGAGCAATGGCCTTTGAGACCTCCTCCTTAGTGAAACTGCCCTCAATGCCTTGGAGGTCGCAATTCTGGAAATTCATTTCTTGCCAAGCAAAGTCGGTCTCCCTTGCCGCTCCTTTTTTTATAATGTGGGTGAAGTGTTGCTGAGCAATGTTCATTTTGTCCTCATGGTTTGTCACCCATCAGTTATTTTGTTTGAGGTGATAAATATGGTTTTTCCTCCGCCTGGCATTTGCTCCTAGGTGGAAGAATTTCATGTTGGCATCGCCCTCTCTGAGATTTGCTATTCTTGAGCATTGCCTTTTCCGAGAGCGTCCAAGGGCCGCCAATCCAATCACTTTGCGTTTAAGCCTGACACGAAGGTCTCTCTCATCACTGGAAAGGAGTCGAGATTCCTGTGCAATGTCCAGGCGCAGAATAATGAGCAGGGCCATTTGGAGTTGAATTTTCGCGTCAGAGAAAAGCCGCCCACTCCAACATCGCAGGCACTTTGCTGTGTTTTAGAGCTTGTGGTGCAAGATGTCGCAGGGCTCCGAATGGTCCGTGTGTTCGCTCCAAGCCTCCTGGACGACCTGTTGGAACAGGGGCATCTTTGTCCAAAAGTTCTTGAATTTGAAGCTTCTTAGTCGACGAGGACCCCGATCATCCGCTAAGAGTAGAGGACAGTGATCTGAGGGTGATGAGGGAAGGGCGTGAAGAATGTGCGAGCTAAAACTCATATCCCAAGCATCATTGTAGAAGAAGCTGTCAAGCTTGCATAGAGTTGGATCTTGCCACTCATTGCTCCATGTGAATCTCCTGTTTTGCATGTGGATCTCTTTCAAACTTGCAGGCTTCTAAAGTTGCTATAAATCTGTTTATTCTGCTCCTGTTAATGTTACGCTTGTTTTTGTCCCTCGCTCTATATATTTGGTTGAAATCTCCTAGCACCAACAATTTGAGCCCAACTGCAGGTTTTTGAGTCCGCATCTCTGTGAAAAAACGTGTCTTTTCTGGATGAGCAAGTGGGGCCGTAGACAACTGTGATTTTTGAAGGTAGTGTCTTCATGTGCCAGTCGGATGCAAGCCGACAAGCAGTACACGCTGGTCTCCACCTGGGAGATCTCGACAGTGTCGTCGTCCCAGAGCATGAGGATACCACCCTCGTGCTCACTGCCGGCCTTTGCGCAAAGTTTGTTAGTCTACCCCCACCCAGGGAGCACGCTGTGAAGGAGTCAAACGTGTAAGTTTTGATCTAATAACGTTTACCCGGATGCAAAAGTATTGCATCTTGTTCTTCTTATCCAAGCAAACCGGGCATCAGTTTGCTGCAAGTTCTATCCTGAAAAGAGAGAAAGGTGGCGTGATTTGAACAAGAAAACAACAACCAGAACAAGAAATCCTTCAGTGGATTTGTCAGGTGTTCTCAATTTTACCAGAAACGTTTTACTGAATCTATTTCCACGATTTTATGACTTTTATGTCAAGTATGCATACCCTGCATCGCCGTAGATTCCAAGTTTTCGTGCACATAATCTGCCAAGGCCATTATTCCTGATGGAAATGTTGATGCATTTGCAGCTAGATCACCCTGTAAAAACAGCTGAACTTTTTTACTAATGGAATGGAACCTATCAAAAGTCACCCTTCTCATGTTGCAACTACCAGAATTTTGCTGGTTTTTATTTGGTTGGTTGAGTAACAAAATTAGATTTGAAAATTTTGTTTTCCTACTCTTTTATTTGCATATATGTTCAATTAACTTTTACTTACGTGAGAGTCCCTATCATAAGCTACCCAACAATCATCTGCAGTTTCAGAGAAACATATCCTTAGAAAATAACAGTAGACAAGGCAATTGTGGATATGCAGTTCTCATTTCTTAACATGAACAAAGAAAAAAGAGCAAAACAAACAGGGTAAGAAACGTGAAGAGGTTACGTACCTATGTTGATATACTCATATCCCAGCTTTGCAAGACCAGTATCCACCATGGCCTCAGCTACACAAACATATTATGATTTGCAGCAAGGTAAGGCTTAATAGGCACACATTTCGTGGTATTGATTTGCATGATTAGAACCTATTTAAGGCAGAAAGAGGAAGAGCCGTTCTTACCCATTTTTCAGATTATTGCCTCGCTTATTTCGCAACCGAAGTGGTTCCAGCTATTCCACCTGAATATATCATGCTGTCAATGGAGCAAATATGATTGTTGAAGATATTTTAAGAAGTATATGAACCAATTTTTTCATGAAGGGTAAGAGAAGACCATTTTTGTGATCACTGTGAGGAGAATTAATTAATTCAGTAGTTCAGAGGTACTCAAAGTTCAGAACTATACACAACTTCTGTATCATCTTCCAGTGTTGTTCGAGCCGAATTTGAGGAGTTTTAGCAGTAAAGAAATAACAGGAAACAAAACGCAAAGTTAAGTTTGCTTAGATAAGCATTAGACAAGATAATTGGTTTTAGTAATATGAGACAGTACTGTTGCCATTATCCCAACATAATTTAGCAATTATCAATTATGAAATCGGCAAGCATGCAAAAACGTACTAAATTATCAAAATTGAAGGGTGAGAAAACAAGAAAATATCAGGTTGTAATGACCATATAAACCGGATTACCAAAGGCCTCATTTGAACGAAAATTGCCACCAAAACCGACAAAGGTCACCGATCCATTAGTCCATTACCCCATTCGTGGAGTCCGGCCAAGGCCATTCTCCAGGGCAGCTCTCCTCGTCGCCGCCGTGCTGCCGGCCGCCCCCGCCCTGCCGATGTGGACGACAGCAAGAGAAAGAACAAGGCGATCAAGGCTACCACTCTTGCCATGACAAGAATCTGTGTGTATGACTCAGTGTCGCAAGTGCTCTCTTATATCTCCAAATTTCTTGGGCCAGGTCGTTGTAACAAGACAACAGTTTAGTCAGGAGCTTAGGATCTCACGGTGCCAGGTACATAATATACTTTTGTTAGGATCTCATGTTCCTTGTATTAACTGACCAGAAAAACTGGTGAATGTGGATTTCAGTCCTTCCTATCTATCAATCGGATAAATCCCCAATCTTCCCACCATCATTGCACTCATAGGATATACACCTTCGTGTGTCGATATTGGTAAAGGCTGGGGTCGTAGGGTGTAAAATAAAGTGTCACAAGAACTCGGTAAATATGCTTGAGAGGTATGTATACAGATGTTTGATTGCACTAAGTACCGGCGTGTGTTGCACAGCTAGTGACGATTGTAAATATATGTCTGTTTTAGGATGGGATCATAGATGCGCACAAGAATTTGTGTCTGTTCTTGTGGTACGTAAACCAAAGGCGATTATGTGGCTGCATTATAAAGAATGATTGCGTAGCACATGTTATACCCTGTAGAAATGAGCCTAAATACAAATCTGACGAGCTGAAGCTACAGTAATGGCAATACATGTCATGTGCGCACGAGATTAAGCCTATCCTCCACCCTAACTTAAAGGGCGGCGCCACGTTGTAGCCGTGCAATCAAGCGTTTTTCAAAGCCATTTCATACATGGGCAAAATCACGCAAAAATACAGAAAACAATGTACATAATCATGTATCTGATCACGAGTTATCCGTCTAGTTATGTGTAGTATTTAGAACCACCTTTTCGTGGTTGATGGAATCTTAGATGAATGACTTCATCTAACAATGTTAAAATCTTATTGTTCGTTTTTATGCACATCTAAGTACGCCTCAATTAGTCAGGAGGAACTTTGTTAGATTTACGGATTTATTGCCACTCTCTGTTAACTCTCGAGGCATGGATACAGAGGTACTTGTGCAACTGTATATGTACGTTTTTCTTGTAATCAAGAAAAAATTATTTAAACCTATGTTCTAAGGGATTGTTTAGAATAAATGATTTTCATAAGAATGGAATCCGCCCTTTGCATTGTAGGATTGGCTTTAAATTTTTTTATGGGAATTCTTGGAGAATTTTAAATATTTACTTACACTCTATGCTTTTAGTTTGTTTGAGAAGTCTAATGCAACATGTATTTTTATCTCTCATCTTCTCTCTTTAACTAAGAAATATTTTTCCTAATTTTTTTGTAGAGCATCCAAACAACTTTTATATTGTATAATTTTCGTGTTTCAGTTTCTATAAAATTTCACAAAATATGATACTAATTTTTAGGGAAAAGCAAATGTGCATGCACATGAGAGTACATGAGTTAATGATTCATGTCAATTCTAATACTTGTGCGTCTTCAAAAAATCTCAAAAAATTCATAAATGTTCATCATGTTATAACATGAGCACCTATAAAATTTCAAGCAAAAATATAATCAATAGTGCCCTATACAAAAAATAAAAAAATTCAAACTTATTTTTAAAATAATGTAGCAACAATTTTTTATCTTTTTTGTGTAGGGCGCTTTTGATTATATTTTTGCATGAATTTTTATAGATGTGCATGCTCTAACATGATGAATATCTATGAATTTTTTAATTTTTTTTGAGATACACAAGTATTAAAAATTAATCTAAATTCTTAATCACGTAACATTATAAATTTCTAATAATATTTTTATCCATACGCTGAGACTGTTGCGTCTGCCTCGCTTGCCGACGGCAGGAACCTCTCCTCCCTGCCACACGGCCACACCAGCCATTTGCCCACGCGTATAAAATCCGCGTCAAGTCCGTCCAATTTTCCTTTTTTTTCTCTCCCTTTTCTTTTCTTCTCTCTCCTCGAATCCCCCCCATACTGGTTAGCACTAGCGTCCCTTCCCCACTCTTCGCTCGCCTCCCCACCCCCAAATCTCGCCGGATTTCCGCCGCCTCGCCGCGCGATTCGCCCGCCACCGCGCCGTAGGAGGTGAGGGGCCTGCGGATCCGGGGCCTCCTGGGGTCCCGGCCGCTTCTTTTCTTGGGCGGCGGGCGTGGCGAGGGCTGACTCCTGTTCCTCGCGTGGTTTGCAGGTTCGGGTTCACCGGGAGCCCGCGCGCGTCTCCCTCCCCGGTGGTTGGGCCGCGGCGAGCCATGGACTACGGGCCCTCCGACAGCAGCGGTGAGGGGAGGGACTGGGGGTGTTCCTCGGCTCTGCTTCCTGGCGCTAGGGTTTCGAATTCTAGGGTTCTTGCTTGCTTGAGCTGCTTGCTTGTTGAGGGATTGGGGATTTGTTTAGGGCGCGAAAGGTCGTGTTTTTAGGGTGGTTGGTAAGGTTTTGGGCGCAATTTCTTGTGAGTCCGGAATTGCGAGCTAGGGTTTGAGCTGGCGTGCTGGCGGGTTAGGGTTAGGGTTCTCGTCAGCTTGCGCGGGGAAAAGATTGGAGCTTTGCTTGGGAGTAGGCTTTTACGGGCGATTTCTCGCTGAAGTTCTTGCTTGGAAATACTTTTGCTTGTGTGGGTATATAGTGGTGAGCTTGGTATGATTTGCGACAGTCCCCTGTAGTTTAGTTGCATTCAGGTGTTCTGCCACCATTGATCGGGAGCATGTTCGACGCAGAATTGGGTTTACATAGCTTGTTTGTGTAAACGTTGAATCATTTCGGAGGTCAGTGGTGAATAGGATTGGTTTGGTGTCGATTGGTTGCCTTTGGGCTGGGCATAATTGACTGGAGAAACTCAGGGTGTAAAAGGTGTGGTGTTGGAACTTTGCGTGTCCTTTGAGCAGGGCACGGTGGTTGTTTACATGAAAAGTTGTTCCTGTGGTTCTAGGCGTTTGATATCAGGTGGACTATGCACCCTCCTATAGTGGTTGCGAGATCACTGAGCTCGGGGAGTTTCGCCTTTTGTTTCTGTAGCTGTTATGTTGGTGTAATGATGATTTCTTCTTTTTTTAATTACATTTCCAAACTTTCAATGTGGAATCAGCACTCTTTCTGCTTGATTCAACAAGGCTATAGTATATGGGCAGTGGATTTTTTTAGGTTTGTTTGATTCTTGGTAAAAACACAATGAATGTTTCCAAGTGGGCCTATATGTACTGGTGATCTGAACTGTGATGCTAAAAAGTTTTGGCTTTCAAGCTTGTTTGTTTAAGCTCCTTTTGGTATGCCTTGGCATGTGGGGGAAATTTGCACCGTTTTGCTTCCTTTCGGTGAGTTCGGAAATTTCAAACTTCTCTGTTGTTTGGACATGGCATTAGCTGATTGCAGCGAGTTTTGTACCTTGTGTATTGTACTAGTCGAGAGGGAGAAAAGTGGACCCTTACTAATTGTAACTTTAGGTCTGCTAAACTGTATTATAATTTTTGTGTATTCCTATGTACTGTCATAAGATCTGGTGCTGGGTTATTATATTTTACAGTACGTTTGTACCACAGATGCCCTACATGTTTTTTGGCCTTAGTGAACAACATGTTTTTTCAGTTCTATTTTATGATATTTCTTTGGACATTATATCAGTTCTATGTGTCATATTCACAAGAACAATGTGAACTATTTTCTTGCAACTATGTTAGCAGTGTGGAAAATTCTGTTGTAAAGCTGACATAGTAACTGCTCTACAACTTGCACTAATAGCTGGTTCCGCAACTTTGTGTGGGTGACAGGAACTGATGATGATCTTCCCACCACCATATCCGAATAGTAGGGGCATAAGAGGCAGTGTACGTGGCAGTGGTAATGGAAGAGCTGTTGTTCCTGCCAGTGGTAATGGAAGAGCTATTGTTCCTGCCAGTTCATACCCTAGAGCACAGACCGATATGGAAACACAAATTCATCAGCTTGAGCAAGAAGCATATTGTTCAGTTCTTCGTGCGTTTAAAGCTCAGTCTGATGCCATTACATGGGTTGCTACCAAACTATGTCACTGTTCATTTGGGCTTTTGTGCTGATTTTTAGATATTATTGCTCAAAGCTGAACTTATATCGACTTTATTCTTTTCAGGAGAAGGAAGGTCTCATGACTGAACTTAGGAAAGAGCTAAGGGTATCAGACAAAGAACACAGGGGGCTACTAAACAAGGTCAATGGCGATGATATTATCCGCAGCATAAGGTATAATATTAATAAATGTTTGTGCTAGTCACTGCAATGTCCATATGTGTTCTGTTTCCAGCACTCTAAATTTCGGCCTTCATTCGAATTAAGGGAATGGAGATCAACAGGAGGGCTTCAGGCGAGTTTACCCAATAATCCTCAGCCTATACATGATCCTGCGCCTAGCCCTACCACCTCTGGTCGTAAGAGGCAAAAGACATCTCAATCTGTTCCTGCCCTACCTGCACCTTCTCCTGCTATGCATTCACAACAGCTGGCTACACCAACACAACCTTCATCATCAACAGCTAAGAAAGGATTTCCGCCAGGCCCTAAAGGAAAAAAGATAAAACCAGTAAGCAGATATTTGATGACTTCTTTTAAGAAACAAATCTTTCCCTTGTTTCTTTGACAAAATCTCATGTACTTCCAGGGCCAGAAGATACCAGGGGGCTCTGCAGTCAAGACCATGCCATCTTCAGCAGGTCCCAGCGGAAGGGGACCGCATATGAATAGAAATTTTCCTGGTCGCCCTGCTGCTGTTGAACCTTCTCAAGAACAGCATGTTGATCCATTAATTAACCGTAAAGTCATGTCTCGGTGGCCTGAAGATAACAATTTTTATGAAGCAACTATAACTGATTACAATCCAGAAACGGTGTGTTCTTATCTGATTAGGATTACAGTTTCGTTAATTCAAGCCTCCAGCTTTTCTAAGGGATTCCATTGCAGGGGCTTTATGCACTAGTTTATGACATAAATACAGCTAACGAAACCTGGGAGTGGGTTGATTTTAAAGAGGTACACGACCTTTTTTTTATTTGGAATTCTGATAACTCTTCATGTTTTCATATTTTGGTGCTGCTTTTTCTTTGATATTGGACTTCAAAAAATCATTTGATTAGTTAAGATGCCTAGTTATGAGCATGATATAGATTAAAATTAAGATTACTTGGTTAGGTAGGATTAGCTTTCGCAACAATTATCATGTTCCCGAGAACTGCGGCAAATTTTACAAAGAATCTAGTCGGAGTCAGTCATCAGGAACCATTGGTACAGATGTTTAGATTCAGATGTGAAATTGGCTGGTTTAGATTCCGATAAGGAATATACATGGAGAACAGTGGGCAGTACTTCAAATTTGTTTAGACAAGCATTTGCTAGTTTTAAGCAGATGTGTTCCATTTCACTGGGGAATGTTTAGCAGCCTCATAGATGTTGCCAGTTTTGTCATTATTCTGGATTGCATTTCTGCATACGCCTTTCAGTATCACAATGTTTGTGCTAAAAAATGATGATTACTGATGTCCACCAAAATTTTCTTTGATGGACCTGTGCTGACCATTGCTTGAGCCTCGAGTACAGATGGGGCCTGAAGATATAAGATGGCAAGGTGATGACCCTGGGGTATATCAGGGAGGACGTGGTGCTCCAGGTGGCGGTGGTAAGAAGTCAAGTAGTCGTGGTATGACCACACCAGGTACTGGAAGGGGGAGAGGATTCCAAAAGAATATATCGAAGAAAGACTTTCCACGTTCACAAAATGGTGTTGGGAAGAGAAGTTCTGATGACATTGATATACTTCACACTGAAAGCCTCATAAAAGAGGTTGGTTTGAAGGAATTTTTTCTAGCCTCTGATCATAAAGAACTGCAAACCTGGTGCGCATTTTTCTGATCATCTTCTCGTGTAGGTGGAGAGGGTTTTTAGTGTTAGCAATCCTGATCCTCTGGAGGTAGATAAGGCAAAGAAAGCACTGAAGGTAGGCTGGAACACACATTATTTGATAGGACGCCTTTCATTTTGACTAACTAGCAATGTTTGCAGGAGCAAGAACAATCTTTGATTGATGCAATAGCAAGGCTTGCTGAGGCATCTGATGGCGAAAGTGGTAAATACTAATCCATTGTTCCTTGACCAAATGGGAAGAGCTTTCTGATGTTGCAGAAAACATTCATCTATTTCCAGTTTAGGATGGTTGCCCCAAACTGGGGAGCAGTTTCAGCTGTCATGCATGTCCATTTTATTTTTGTTTTCTGTAAGTTTAGAGAGGTGGGATCCTTGTAACACGATGGAGAGTTTCTCAGAATATGTCATCGTAACAGCTATCATATGGTAGTGTTCCTTTTAGATGGGAATAAATATGGGGTCTATCACAAAATCATGCATTCCACACAGCATTACATCAACTTAACAAATTGTGATACCAACATTACAAATGTCTTGTAGCTTTGAACTTACAATGCATTGTCATATATTTGACGAGCTCCTTTCTTTTGGTGGCAGCAGATGAGCGCAGCCGTGGTCGAAGGATGGTGCCGTATGCTGGGAACCAGCTTCAAGCAAACTATGCAGATGCTATGGCTGTTGATGGTGATCACATGGTTGGAGACGCTGCCATGTGAACTATTGCTGGAACATTTATACACAATTCCATTAGAAGCCTGTGTTGTTGTAAAATCTTGTCGCTGATGTTTATTCAAAATTTAGCTTTAGGTTCAAACTATCTTTTCTTTTGGAGAGATAATCACTTTTTGTAGAATTGCTGACCGGGTTGTAAAGTTGATCTATGTGGAACTATTTTTTATTTGTTGGCCTAAGTGATTCTAAACAATCTCACGTTAATGCATTTCTAATGGATTGACCTGCTTTCTTTCTTAGAAATTAACTGACCTATTTATCATGTCAGAATATAAAATTGTAAACCTACACAATTCTGTCCAGTTACTACAAAAGCAATAGCCTGGCTCAAGCAAGAAATAAATTACTACACTGACGAGACACATGAATGGCTACCGACTCCAAAGGATTTGTACATGATTGCATGCCATTTTTAACCATTTACTGACACATAAGATACGACAATTGCAACTTAGAACCATTAATAGCAACTGTTCCCTGTAATAAAGCATAAGAGTTACGAAGTTAGAACCAATTTGTTTTCGTCTCTGTTACCACAATCTATAAAATCTATAGTACTACACGGTAAAATGAGTTTGTCAAAGGAAGCAAATATGCATAGAGCTGGCTCAGTTTCACATGATACTTACTGCAGGGAGCTGCTACTTCCAACTTTATTCTAAGTAACTAACGTTCAATTGTCAAATATGTCATCAAGAGCTTTCAACATGCAGCAGATTACTGTTTGTAGTGATACGCCTGACTGCAATTGAGCACAAGATCATAAATGGTCCACGGTATAGTAAAGAGGAACGACAAGGCAAACCTTAGGTGGAAGAATATGACAAAAGAGGTGATATGGAGGGCTTCCAATCTTCATGGTAGGAACGATAACTAGCAACATCTAGATGGAAATCTAACCCCAACAACACACAGCAACGTAATAGCCTTTGGGGAACTTGGAAACTAGACAGTCCGGGTCTTCATTTTCAGTGGGCGTCCAAAGGGTCCCAGGAAGCGGTCCGGCTGGGGCTGGGCTTGATGCTTGGACTTTCTTCTCCGGTTCCGTTGCTGTCCACCTTGAATGTTTCTTCATACCTTAGCATGTATAAGGTTGGCGCATTAGATTCATGTTCAAGTCAAATGAAAAAGTATCAAGAAGAAGATTCACCTCATGTTGAGTTTTGGCTTGAGCTCGTGTCATTGGCCCAACAAGTTGACGTGGGTTTGAACATGAAGTAGTGTTATCCATGGTAATGTCCACATCAAGAGGTGTACACAAAATCCCAACAGGCGGCTTCATTATTTTTTCTCCAAAAACCTCCTCCCGTGTGCTTCCTGGGCAGCATCAGGGTGCCCAAACCAAGAGGCCTCCCCTCCCTTGCCCTCCCCGACGCCGTTGTTGTCGTGCGACTGCCACGGTGGCGGCGGGCCCCTGTTGCATTGGTGCACTTGTGTTCACTGGCGGCGGCGCTTGGAAGCCAGGGTGGCGACCTTGGTGGCTATCGCAGTGGCTCCTCTGCTGGGCAGCGGGGCGGTTAGTGGAGGGCTGGCTCGGTAGGGTTGGCAGGTGAGCCGTGTCCCTGGGAGGAATAGCATCGGTCGACGATAGGGTTGGCAGGTGGGCGTGCAGGCGGCGCCGCTGCTCACCTTGCTCCAGATCTGGGGGAGCCTCGATGGTCGCTTGTGGCCAGGTGCGTGTTAGCGATAGGCCACGCTAGGATTTGTCGCACGACAGTGTGCGGCCTCTGCGTAGGGCGGCGAATCTAGCGGCCCTCGCGGCTCTGCCCCTCGGCATCCTAGTTCAGCAGAGGCTTTTGCTCGCATGCGGTTGTGGCAAGCAGCACTTTGCCCTGGTTGCTATGGTGCCTAGATCTACTGCTGCCATAGCTCTAGATCTAGTGCAGTGGTGGGCCAGCAACTGCTCTTCTCAGTTGGGAGTGGCGCCAGTGGGTGAGGGGCCAGGGCATGTAGGCCCTGGGTTGGTGTGGGCGATGAAGTTTCGGTAGTTGGCGGCGGCTGTGCTCTGCTCTGTTGGGCTGCTGGTTGCGGCGGTGGCGGCAGGCTGCAGGTATGGTGGTGGTGGCCGGCGTGGGCGAGAAGAGATCTACACAATTCCAGGTGAAAGTCATGTTCTGGCCTTGGTCAAAGCCGGCGACGATGACGCTTGCGGCGTCGTTTACCTCCTTGGAGGAGGGTCGCTATGGGTTGCACTCCTCTTGTCTTCCCTGTGTCTGGGCTCCGATGAGAAACCTCAGATTTGGGTTTTCGTGGACCGGATAATGGCGGTGCTTTCACGTCGTTTCCCTTCTTGGAGGCATCATTTCGGAGCCGAAGGAGGGCCTCGACAGGAATGCTCACCCTCTAGGAGTAGGTCGACCATCTCCCTCATTGGAGACCTCCGTCTGGACAAGTCAGTAGATTAGGGAGCTGGGGGCTCCAACATCCTTGAAGAAGTCACAAGCTCTCTAGTCTCAAGCATCGGCAAATCTTTCCTCTTACTCAAAGGCTTCGGGGGCCTTAACGCAGGGTACGGCAAGTCAGGCACCATTGACTTCACCACTCTCCCAGAGTTGTCTCGGCACTGGGAACCAACTACCAGAATGGAGGATGTCACTAGGTGCTCTGCAAGCCCCTAGGAAAGCAAAGCTAATGGTTCAAGCAAGGGGTCCTCTCTTGTAAGATGCACAATCTTGAAGCACCTCGCTATGATGTTGTGACACGTCTTCTCCTCCACGGCATCAGCATACTCCTTATGCTCATCAGTGTTGTATGGACCACTCAGCTAGTCTACCCACTCACCATCATCTCATAAGGAAGGAAGCTGAAAAGAGGAAAAAGCCGTCAGCATCTCAAATCATACAAGAAGACAAGAAAAGGTGTGGGTGAATGCACTCATGTTCGTCATTGGTGCACGGAGAGTGGAAGCCAAGAGGAATCCCCAATTCCTTCTTCATGTGCGGCCTCATCATGCAGCTGTCCACCATGACCATCTCCTCCATTATGTCCCAGAAGCTCCACTCACGCTGCACCGCCATGATCTTGTCAATCTTCTCACTCTCCTTAGGTGTAAGGTCCGTTTGAGGAACATCCTTAAGACCCCCATGACCCTCATACCCTCATTTTGGGACAACTTGGCGGGTGCCAAGAAGGCGAAGGTAAAACCACTGAGAATCCCACTCCAGCCACAAGGGAGACTTGCACTTACAAGGCAGAATGGGAAGTCCTTGCTGAAGACCGAGCGGAGCCTCAAAAAGATGATGCCAAACACACTTTGGTTAATGTCATTAGGAGTCCTCCTAGGGCTTCATGTCAACCTAGAAGAAGTAAAGAGGCAGCCCTAAGGACGGGTCCTCTCCCAAGACCGTCTCTCTCAACCACCTAAACACATTAAGCTTCAGAATTGTGGAAGGGTACAGCTGTGCCAGCTCGATGCCGAAGGCCCTATTAAACTCCACAAGGAAGGGCTGAACTAGTGCACAGAATTCGGCGTGGAACCAAGAATCAAACATGGTGCCTCCCATGTCCGCAGGGCATGTACCGCACATCCTCTAGCTGTTCAAACTGCTTGGCATCCATCGAAGTCAGCCCTATGAGATCATGGTGTAGTACTCCCCCGTGGATGGCTCCTTGGCTGGTGCCTCTTTGCTTCCCCCTCCCCCCTTCTTTTGCTCAAAGACCTCTTGCTCGCTCCCTTCAGAACATCCCCCGACATCCTGTCATGGGAATGGTCCAAAGGCTTGCTCGCCCTCTTGGACGAACAAGGAGATCCTTCATGCGCCATACTATCTATCCAAGTTGAGAAGGTATGTTAGAATACATGCATATATATATGTGGGCACATCTCAAAACGCAGGGAAAAGGATTAGGGGAAGCCGAAATATGCAAACGATCAAAGGAGAGACATGAAGATAGGCGAGCAACACTACACCGTCACACCCAGTCAACCTCGTGTGGCTGCAAAATCACCGGTTCTGGCGCATGGCCTCAATAGAGTCAACACCTATGCGCAACAGCTCGAAGGCCCTGACTCGCACCCAACGTGTCACGGACCCGGGAATTACATATGATTAGGGGAACGAATGGTCGCCAAGGGCCGAGGGACCAGTCGACCTGGTGGCACGGTACCTGCGCCGTACTCACCGAGGCGGAGTGATCCGACACCTGACCAACGCAAGCCGGCCGGAAGCGACTAAACTTCCTAGAATCACATACAATTCGCTGATTCGGTGAAGGTTTAGAGGCGTTCCCGAATTCTACCACGCAAAGCAAGGTCGGAGGAGCCCGGCGATTCTACTCACACCCTAACCTAGCTCGGAAGCTAGTGGGTCACTCGAAAGCCCGGTAGAATACGCCCACACCCTGCCTGGCCGGCACAGCATCTCAGCCAGCGGGTCACTCAACCGATTCCTGCTCGACATAGTAAAAAGGGGAACAACTTTAATCCTTCACGGCATACCCATACACTTCATATCATACACACATTGCATATGGGCAGCCCGAATAACATCTTGTATATCACAATAAAGCACTACGATACGATAATAATACTAGCTGTCCACATTGTGAACAAATATTACATCACTCGGCTATAACCGAAAGTTTTAGTCGAATCCATAAAGTAAAACGAGTAGTAGCGGAAGAAAGAACAAAAGCCCACAGCGGTGCATCAACCGCTGTCCAAAACTCAAAACATTCCCACGAGTCGAACACGGACCAAGGAAGCCGGCGAACTAAGCATCATCATAAAACTCCGCAACAGTTGGCTCACCTACACAAGTCTAGGAATATCCTAGGTGAGTACAAAAGTACTCGCAAGACTTATTCGTGCTTGATTAAATGTCCTACACATGCTAGATATAACAGCGATTAAACGTGATGCATTGCAAGTAAACAGGCAGTGATAAGCAATATGATAAGGTTCGGGACATAATCATAACAGAAGAATTAAGGTTCAGCTCAAATTTCACATGGATTCAAGGATAACTACAATAGTTTGAATCACACCATCTACAATTCATTCAGGGGCAGCCCACACCCATTTAGTTCACAGGTTCATCACAGCAATAGTTTTCAAACAATCTCTCGGACCGTTACCGGCAACACAACCACCGCAGGTATAGTGAGTGCATAACTGCTTGGAGGTAGCGAGCCTCTAAGGGGCGTGGAGACTTACCTCAACTATGCCTCAGTGTTGGTTCCCGCTAACGTTCCCGCGGTGATAAGGGATTGTGACACGCTGAAGATAAGGTTGGTGTGACGACAAAACTCTACTTACTCCTGGGTCGCCTTCACACTGCAATTAACACCAACCGTACCCATTGTGCACGCCCTCGGCTCTCCCAACTCACTTAACAATTTGGTTGAAGAGCCACAAGATGTTCTCAAGTAAGATACATCCTACACATGCTAGTGTACGCAAACTTGCAAACGATAAACAGGTAAACATCCACACACATAGCACATATGAATAGGGCATACACAAGAGTACGGAAAGTAAAGCTTGCCTTCGTCGTAGGATTCGGAGACTTGGGTGAGCTCAACGATCTGCGGTTCTTCCTCTTCGGGCTCTGTCGCAAGCAACACGAGACACCGGAAAGGAAGTGATAAAAGAAATGAGTTTTCAGCATGTATGCATGATGGAGATGCTAAACATGAACTGCTAGGTTTTTGGGACAAGAAGCATGCCTCATTTTGAACTTAAGGAATTAAAGTGGCTATCCTAGTAGTTATATGCATGGCCGATTGAGTTCAAGTTTATATTAGGGTTTAAACCAAAATGACCTGAAGTTTTATGTGTGAGCCTTGCAAGTGTTTAAACAAACTTAGTAACAATTTTAAGCATACAAATTTATAATTTTTAGAACTAGGGTTACAGGACATAGCATTCTAAACTAGGCAGCCTTTAGCATTGGATCCTAGTACTTTTAATCCTAGCAAAACATAACATGCACAAACATTTGCATAAGAAAACCCTAACACACCCCAAAACCCACCCTTTGCCTGCTCTTGCTTCACAGAAAAAGAGCAGCCCGGAGGAATTCCGGATGGTCCGGAAGAATTCCGGATGACCCGGAATGGCTGCTAAGGAGCTTCGGCTGAACCTGAGAAAAAGGGAGAAGGAAGAGTGAGGAAAGGGGAATGGGAGCTCGGGGAGGAAGGAGAGGAGGGAGAGGAGAGGGACAAGGTCACCGGAGAGGCGGCGCTGGCTCGCCAGAGCTGGCGCCGGAGCTGAGGAAGAAGGCACCGGTTGAAGAAGACTAGCTCGGGAAAGAGAAAAAGAAGAAGAGGGCGTGGCCGGGAGGAGAAAAAGAGGGAATGGAGGCCCTTGGCACCTTTTATAGGGAGGCCGGCGAGTCCTCCACTGAGGCTCCACCGCCCACCGCCCCCAAACGGCGGTGGCGACGTGGCAACCGAACTCTGACACCCGGGTGCTCACCCGGAAGATGACCCGGAAAATGACCCGGAATCCGGGCAGCCCAGACGTACCACCCGGAAGTTCCGGATGGGACCTCCGGCCTTCACAAAACCGCGACCGAACCCTACTGGACTCTCCCGGAAAACAACTTGGAACCCAGTCGGATTCCGGGCTCACCCGGAGGTTCATCCCGGAGGCTCCGGATGGGACCTCCGGTTGCCACTTGCTCTCTGGACTCCCTCGGAATATAGCTCGGAGACCATCCGGAATTTCCGGACAGCCCGGAGGTCGAACTCGGAGGCTCTGGAGTAGACCTCCAACTGGGCCGACTCACCAACATCCTTTCTGGACTCACCCAAAATTTGGTTCGGAACCCACTCGGAACTTTCCGGGTCACTCGGAGGTTGCACCCGGAGGTTCCGGACCAAGCTTCCGGATCGAGCGCAGAGAAGGAAAATTTGCACAACATTATTTTTGGACTATAGGAACATAATAGCTTTAGGTTTTATTGTTTGCCCAAATAAGTTGATTGGTGTTAATTTGTTGAAAATAGTTATAAAAAATGAGATATGTACGTATTCTATAAAACTTAATTCTTCGATAATTAATCTTATGCGAGGTTCGTGCATGGATGATGCCATGTATGCATGAAGCAAAAAGAGAAACCTATTTATATAATAAGATGGGTGTTACACAACGCGACACCGGCTTGTGAAGAAAACCCTTGCTAGGACAGCCTCAGTCCAAACCTAGGAGGTGGCCTGAGCATGGGACCATATGGCAAACCAAACTACACGCACGAGGCCTCGTCTCCTAGCCTCCACGGCTAGACATGCCCAAAGTGGGAAGAAGGCTTGAGATAAGGCCCTAGTGGAGCCAACCTTGGCCCGATTCGAGAGGTGGCCTAGACACCGACCAAGGCAAACCATGTGCGTGAGGTGTCGCCTCCCGGTCTCTTACACTGGACTAGCCTAAGGAGAAAAGGCCTGGTGGCCTGTTGAAAGGAAAATACATCCAGCCCACATGCGTGGCTATGTGGACCAGCGGACTGACCCTATGGGCCCAAAAAGATGGTTCATCCTCATGGTCCTATTCTAAACACGACAAAGACAAGAATGGGAGAAGAAGGGCCCAGGAAGCGCTTCCAAGGTGTGTCCATGCCTCACCATGTTGGTCTTGTGTCAACTCCCCGCCGGCGACACCACAACCACGTGTAAAACAAATGCGCTGGGCACGCCTCGGATGGGAGAATCGCCACATGGGACCCTTGGCTCCTCACCATGCTGGACCAACATTGCCTCTTCTACATTGCCGCAAGCTAGCAGTGACTGTGTCATGCATGGCACAACAATGAGCATGCCCGCGCGCTCGTGATCAACCACTAGGGCCATTGCCACGCACGGTGTGAGGACCGGGTACGTGCGCACGCATCTAAGGCATTCCATAGACTAGGGCACTGCATTGCTACTTCATCGACTTTCAAGAGCACCGCCATCCATAGCGCGGGCTAAGCGTGCGCCCCTGCCCCCTGCTACTGACACAAGCAAAGCCCCCATTGTGCACAGGCTCACGCCAGACACCGATGCACTTGCATGATAGGGCCCATCCACGACAAAAGCGGCATCACACTTTGTCATCTCAAAACCCCTTGCCTGTGCCAACTCACTGGCGCTGTGGCAAGGCCACCGTGAGTAACTAGCGTGCCACACATGTGCCAGTCAAGTCGCGCATCAGACATGCAGGCCACCATGTCCCGACCACGCTACTTGTTCGTCGCGCCATCACCACTCACAGAGAAAGAGGGGCGAGGAATAGAGCACCCAACCTCGGTAGGGGAAAAACCTCATCGACTTGGCACCATCGAGAGACAGCTCCAGGCACCTACGATAGCAATGGCAACAAGGTGGCACGAAGATGCCGCACCCCCACTAGCTCATCGTCACCCGCAATGGGATCACCTTTCGCTCCTGGTCACTCATGTCCTCGAGGCAGAACCAATGTGTCGGCGTCACCGCTCAATGCGCTCTACCATAGCACCTTATCATTGTCTTATGGGCTGTCCCTTGGAGGACCGTCCCCAAGCAGCCAAGCCACGTCGCTAAGCCCATCATGC
This sequence comes from Stipa capillata, assembly GCA_019208055.1. Classification (NCBI taxonomy): domain Eukaryota; kingdom Viridiplantae; phylum Streptophyta; class Magnoliopsida; order Poales; family Poaceae; genus Stipa; species Stipa capillata. The sequence continues at coordinate 302,499 of JAGXJF010001236.1, read as the reverse complement.
GATCATGGGGCTCCACGCCCGTAGTTACCTTTTGAATAGCTCTGAACATATCAGCCCAGTGGCAACGGCTGAATGCCGCTTGCATTGCTAGAGGCCCTAGGAGTCAAAGTTAAGCCCACTGAGGGTTTGTCTCTTTTATGTTTTTACGAAAATTTGAAAAGAAGAGAAAGAAAGGGCCTCGCGAAGAAAATGAAAATCCTTAAGGGTCCAACATTTCTTTGAAAGAGGAATTCTTTCTTCCCTCCACTGGTAGGGAAAGATTACCTCCATTCCCGATAACCAAGATCAGAGCAGATCTCTCTCAAAGAATTAGGCAATTTGAATTTTTCTCAAAATGATGGTGCTCAAACCCAAGAACCAAAATCAGGGAACAAGGATATTCACTGACTCCGAAAGATTGGCCTACAGCCACTACAGCTTAAGGGGATCCTGTTGAGGTAATTATATTCCTATACGGACCAGCCCATGGAGTCCTACGTGGCATCTACATGGCACAAAGTTAAGTCAACGAGTCAACAATTAATAAGCGAGTCAAGAAAGGTTCATTAGGAGGTGCATGAGAGGGCTAGTCCACCATGGACCATGTACCACCCCCTTCCCCTAGCCCACCATGAACTAGTGGACCATTTTTCCACATCTACCCCTCTCTTTCCAATCCCTCAAGAGCACGTATGGTCATTTTTCATGTGGCTCTTGCCTATATAAAACTCTTATGGGATGATGTAAAATCCATCCCTTAAATGAGAAATCTCATTAAGAGAGACCTAGAGCTTCAAGTCTCGTATGGGGAGCTCTAGGAGTGGCCTTGGAAAGTCCACTATAGTCCAGGTCACTAGTAGAGTCCCACATGCGGCGTCTCCCTCGACATAGGACTAGATCATGCTCCAAGAGGCGACCAGACCTATTCAAAAAACATTGACATGTCTCAAGTTGTCGAGTGTGCGACCTTCTAATAAGGTCCTTATACACGGCTGTTAATCATGTGACATAGCCATTGACCTGTCAACACCCTCTCTCCTGTGTTGTTTCCATGATGTTAACATATGGTATTGCTATATGGACAATGACATGGCGAGAACATTAAATGTACATTATTTATTTTTGACTCTCCACGTGGGACCTATGTAAACGAAATAGGGAGTAGTTAAGATAGGCATGTGTTCAACGTCTACCTCGAGTGCTATTTGTTGTATTCTAGCAATACAAGACGCTGCAGATCTTTTTCCCTCGTGGGTAGTTCCTCTACTGAGGCTCTCTCCTTCTCGTTCTCTCCACCACCCCTTGTTGACGTTCCTCCTCTGGCCTCTCTCACTCCCTCCTTAAGCGGCTGGAGAGGAGAGAGAGTCCTGGTATGTAAGGACTGACGATCCTTCCACATTGACAATCGATGCGCAATAGTAGAAGACAGAGAATGGAAGTATGGCTTCGGCGGTAGGTGGAGTGTTGCGTAAGCGTGTGAGTTTGGTGGAACCAGCTAGCACCACAACCATATAAACTGAGGTTGTATCCGAGATAAAACGATGAACATAAAAAAGTGAAAACGTGATTCGTCGTCTCTCTCTTCTCTGGTTCTGTTGCGCACCCACAAAGCAACGACTATAGCTCGCGTCACGGCGATCGCTGGTGGCAAGGGGCATTACACCTGGTATCAGAGCTCGGGTCGAGTCCTGTGTCGCAAGCGACCACGACGGCGCCTCCAAAACCATCCCCGTAGACGCAGTACGTCTTGACCACCATGGCTGCACTCGAGCAGCACTCCGAGACCATGATCATGTCATTGAAAGAGAGCATTGACCGGCTTGTTTCAACGATCGACTCCATCGACACCACACAGAAGCAGATGAAGGTCTAGATGGATCTGCAAGCTCAAGCTGTGGCTGATCAACAACGTTTCATCAAGGCTATGGATCGCAGCCACACGCTCGTCGCCAAGCAGATGACAACCACTGCTCACGCAGTGGCACGACTCACGCTCGGGCTTCCAGTCAATGACGACAACCTGCGTGAGTCCCTTCCCCATGCCACAGATCTGCACGCTACATGCCACACCGAGGGTGCCATGACAGAGGGCGCGCACGCTAGCTGTTCGACCGAGGGCACACGTGAAAACCATGTGGCGCACGAAGAACATCGGCATGCATGGGACGATGCCATGCCGCGAGATCGCCCAAATCGAGCTGAGGATCATCATGGATTTGGACGCCAGCCTCTTCCCAATATGTCTTTCCCGCGTTTTGACGGCGACCTTCCCCGCGTGTGGCGAGATAAGTGCCTTGACTACTTCAAACTATTCAACATCCATGACTCACTTTGGGTTACATCGGCAACTATGCATCTCGATGGTAACGCCGCATTATGGTATCAGGCATACAAATTACGTCATGTCATGGGTGACTGGACACAATTCATGTCCACCGTAGAGGAGGCATTTGGTGCAGCCGAGTACAGAGAGTCCATGACAGAGCTACTGTCTCTGAAACAACATGGCACTGTTCAGGAGTACATAGTGCAGTTCCAGGAGTGCATGCACAGAGTTTCTGCTCATAATCCATAGTATGATGCGACATTCTTTGTCTCGCAATTCATCAAGGCTCTCAAAACTGAACTCCGAGGCATGGTGGAATCCAGGTGCCTGAAACCTTATAGCGCGCCATTCTTCTGGCCAAGGTTCATCAAGATGTTTTGGCTCGCAGCAAACCTTGGGCAGCTAGGCATCTCGGTGCTGCCAAGCAAGATAATACTGCTTTGAAGCATGATGCTGCCAAGTACCCAGGTAAGCCTGCCCAAATTGAATTATGGAAAGATAGGCAACTCAGAGATTATAGGCGTGCTAATAATCTTTGTTTCAATTATGGAGACAAGTATGATCCCACTCACATTTGTGCCAAGAAGACAACCGCTGAAATACATGCCATGAAAGTTGACACCTCAAACACTATTCTCTCTGACGAATTCCTAGAGATGTTAGAACAGACTGATCTCGTTGATCCTGCACAAATGAGCATGTCCATTCATGCTCTCTGGCACAGAATGAGTGGACACTATACGGATTCGAGCATTGGTGGGCAATCAAGTGATGCTCATCCTCCTAGATTCAGGAAGTAGTCACAGTTTCCTGAATGCCTCTTTTGTCAGTAGAATTCAGTGTCCACCTCAATGTTGCTCTGCAGCAACAGTTAAGGTCACAAATGGGGAAATATTACAATGTAAGCAATGGATTCCCAATATGTCTTTGTGGGCACAAGGCCATACATTCAATTCTAATATGCGAAGAGTTGCATTAGGTGCTTATGATGCAATATTGGGAATTGATTGGCTCCAGCAACATAGTCCAATGCTCTGCAATTGGAAGAAAAAATCGGTAACGTTTTAGCACAAGGGCCATCAAATCACTTTGCAAGGCGTGAAGCCTCCACAGGCCACTGAGATAGCTGAATTGGAATAGTTTGTCAAGTGGCATCACGGCAATGACATCTGGGCCCTGGCCGTAATACAAGAAGAACCAAACATTTGTACCACCAAAATACCACCTATAGTAACATCTTTACTAGCTGAATATGAGGATGTTTTCTAGGAACCTCAAGGTCTTCCACCTGTGAGAGAATATGATCATGCTATCACCTTACAGCCTAATGCTGTCCCAGTTAATGCCAGACCCTATAGATACTCTCCAATGCACAAGGACGAAATTGAGCATCAAGTAGCAGCAATGTTAACCTCTGGAGTTATTACTCACAGTATGAGTCCCTTTGCCTCACCAATCCTGCTTGTGCAAAAGAAGGATGGGTCCTGGCGCTTTTGTGTTGATTATCGCAGACTCAATGAGCTGATGGTGAAAAATAAGTTTCCCATGCCGGTTATAGATGAGTTGTTGGATGAGTTAGCTAATACAAATTACTTCTCAAAGCTGGACTTGCGTGCTGGTTATCATCAAATTCGAATGCACAAAGACGATGAGGATAAAATAGCTTTCAAGCCCCATCACGGTCATTATCAATTCAGGGTCATGCCGTTTGGTTTAACCAACGCCCCAACCACATTTCAGTGTGTCATGAACTTAGTGCTCCACCCCTGTTTACGCCATATTGTTTTGGTATTCATGGATGACATCCTTGTTTATAGCCCATCTTTGGAGACACACATTGAGCATCTGACAGAGGTTCTAACTATTCTAAGAGAACACAAGTTGTTAGTCAAAAGATCTAAATGCATATTTGCACAGAGAAGCTTGGAATATTTGGGGCACATCATCTCGGATAAGGGAATAGCTACAACCTACTTCTGTGACTGAATTAAGGGGGTTCCTGGGTCTCACTGGGTATTACAGGAAATTCGTTTGCAATTATGGCAGCATTGCCAAACCTTTGACAAACTTGTTGGAAAAGAAAGCATTTGATTGGAGTGAACAAGCTACTATTGCTTTTCAGAATCTCAAATAGGCCATGATGCACACTCTAGTCTTAGCACTTCCTGATTTTCAAAAGCAGTTTGAGGTGGAAACTGATGCTTGTGATACAGGTGTTGGGGCTGTATTAATGCAGGAAGGACATCCTATTGCATTCCTCAGCAAGGCACTGAGCATAAAAAATTAGCAGCTATCCATTTATGAAAAAGAATTCTTGGCCTTGATAATGGCAGTGGACAAATGGTGCACATATTTGCAAAGAGGAGAATTTTTGATCAAAACTGACCACCAAAGCTTGACTTATCTTGATGCACAGCAGCTAGATTCTCCAATGCAACGTAAGGCCATGACAAAATTGATGGGGCTGCATTTTAAAATCATGTACAAAAAAGGTGCAGAAAATTGGGGCAGCTGATTCTTTATCAAGAGTAGCTCATTTGATGGCCATGCAGACTGTTTCTGCTGTTAGACCTGCTTGGGTTCAGGAGGTTCTCAACTCCTATGCTACAGATCCTGAAGCTCAGCTGAAACTACTGCAGCTTGCTTTGGTCAGTCTTGATGACCATGGGTTCATGTTGCAAGATGGGTTAATTAAACATCATGGTTCTATCTGGATTGGCGCCAACTCTGCCCTACAGACCAAGTTAATTTCAGCATTCCATGCAAGTGCAGTGGGGGGACATTCAGGAATCAAAGCTACTCACCATAGACTCAAAAGAATGTTTGCTTGGCCTGGCATGAAAATGGCTGTACACAACTTCGTTAAACAATGTATTGTCTGTCAGAAGGCCAAGCATGAAAATTGTCACCCTCCAGGTTTGCTGCAACCTCTGCCCATTCCACAGAACCCATGGCAAGACTTGACAATGGATTTCATTGAGGGTTTGCCACTGTCAGAAGGAGCTAATGTCATTATGGTGGTAGTTGATCGCTTTTCGAAGTATGCTCATTTTGTTCCTCTGAAACACCCGTTTACAGCACCTCAAGTGGCCAAAATATTCTTGGATTACATCTGTAAGCTCCATGGAGTGCCTCTGTCCATTGTATCTGACCAGGACAAGATCTTCACCAGCATGTTTTGGAAGACACTTTTCAATTCGATTGGAACAAAGCTTAATTATACTACTGCTTACCACCCGAAAACTGACGGTCAGAGTGAACGGGTGAATCAATGCCTTGAAATGTACTTGCGATGCTTTGTTCAAGATTCTCCGAAGAAATGGCGCGCCTGGCTTCCCTTTGCCGAATTTTGGTATAACACAAATTACCTTTCTTCTCTAGGTTGCTCTCCTTTCAAGGTCGTGTATGGCACTGAGCCAAGTTATGGTACGGCTGTGGAAGTGCATAATCCTGGTCCCTCTTCAGTGTCTGAAATGTTGGCTGAACGTGCTGCACATCGGGAGCTGCTAAAGAAGCAGTTGGCAAATGCTCAAAACAGGATGAAGATGCAGGCCAACAAAAAGAGATCAGAGCGCACGTTTGAGGTGGGAGAATAAGTGTTGTTGAAGCTTCAACCTTATGCCCAAACATCTGTGGTAAATCGCCCTTATCCAAAACTTGCATTCAAGTTCTTTGGTCCCTACAAAATCTTGGAGAAAATTGGTACCGTGGCTTATAAACTTGAGCTTCCGGAAGGCAGTCTGATCCATCCGGTGTTCCATGTCTCTCAGCTCAAGCCTTTCACACCTGATTATACACCTGTTTTTAATGAGCTACCAAAAGTGGTCGAGCTGGACACGTTATCGCCCGTGCTGGAAACTATTCTGGAACATCGACTAGTTAAAAAGGGGAATGCTGCTATTGCTCAAGGATTGGTGAAATGGACTGGACTTCCAGCTGAGGCAGCTACTTGGGAGGATATTCAAGTGCTCCACAACCGCTTCCCAGAGTCAACCACTTGGGGACAAGCTCAATCTTTAGCGGGAGGCAATGTAAGGACTGACGATCCTTCCACATTGACAATCGACGTGCAACAGTAGAAGACGGAGAATGGAAGTACGGCTTCAGTGGTAGGTGGAGTGTTGCGTAAGAGTGTGAGTTTGGTGGAACTAGCTAGCACCACAACCATATAAACTGAGGTTGTATCCGAGATAAAACGATGAACAGAAAAGAATGAAAACGTGATTCGTCGTCTCTCTCTCTCTCTTCTCTGGTTCTGTTGCACACCCACAAAGCAACGATTATAGCTCACGTCACGGCGATCGCCGGTGGCAAGGGGCATTACATGGTAGCTTCTCTCATATGTATATTACCACTACCATTTCTTTCCACTTAAATAAATATGCGACTGGAGTTCACTGGGAGGAGGATATGGACACCACCTCAGGAAATACCAACACTGACGGGCAAAAAAGGCAATCACTGACGGGTTCCACGCCCGTCAGTAAGCTCCTGTCAGTGAAAGTGCAACTTCTACTGAGGGGGCGGACGGCCCGTCAGTAGAGACATATTTTCACTGATGGGTGGACCCGGCCCGTCAGTGAAAAGCCCTCTAGCGCTGACTGCGCGGCATCCTGAGAGGACTTTTACTGACGGGCGGGGAACTTCCGCTTGTCAGCGGTAGCTATTTCCTCTGACAGGTACATAGCCTGTGCCCGTCAGTGAAAGTATATTAAGCATACATAGCAATATTAAGCATACATAGCAATTAAGCATACATAGCAATATTAAGCACACATAGCAATATTTTTTAAACTTATCTGAATAGACAATATTAAGCATACATAGCAATTAATATCAGAAATATTAAGCATATATAGCAATTAATATCACAAATATTTAGCATATATAGCAATTAATATCACAAATTTTAAGTACATACAAGCTAGTTTACAACGAATTAAAACAACAAAGACATGAATTTATCAATGTTTATTTTCACTAGCCCTACTCTAGGTCTATGATGCTTGACTAGTACTTGCATGGCGGTGGTAAGCGGGTAATTGGACTCCCGCGTAGAAATCACCACTTGGCCAAATGACTTCATTGTTGATAATGTACGCGAAGTTCTTTTGGATGCGGGCAAAGTCCTTCCTCCAGTCGTACTTCTCGTTGGCCAGATCGTGTATGAAATTATTGAATTGATCTTGGCTCCATTGCGGGTTATGGGATATGACGAACACGTCTATGTGAGCACAGATGTAGTACCCACATGTCACGCTACCTTTCGGCTGTTGCCTGCAAGGGAAATTGAATTTGTGGATTAGCATTTTGCTCTTGCATTCTGCTCCTCCCCCTCGCAAGTTGTATTCCCAAAAGGTGGCTTCCAGAACTGTCTTAATTCCTAAGTAGTCCCGCTTGGCACTTCTTTGGGAATCAAAATAGTATATCATTCTTGAAGGCTTGTGGATGACAATGAGGATCCAGTGGTCACTGCGTAAAATGTAACGAACGAATATAAACAGACGGGGATACGTGCTTAAGAAAAGCAAACTAGGCACGGTATTAAGTAACTTACGGGAGGTTATAGGGCATGAGTATGTAGTCCTTGTCCTTATGGTATATCAATGACTCCAGGATGTAATTTATTAGGACCGACGTCGCTTCTCGTACATAGTAGTCGTTCATGATGACCGGATCCATTATTTCAAAAATGCAATTGGGCAGACGCCTACACTCTTGGGCTTGATGAAGCGTCCACAGCTTGACGAGCATGGTGTCGAGCTGGAAGAGGTTGAACAACATAAAAATATCTTCAAAATTGATGTCAAAGGTGTCATGCTGTTTGTCCAAGAAGAAATCGTAATCTTTTGGCACGTGGACCTTAAAATATAGTTCATATTCATCCCGATTCCGTGACATCATCATGATTGTGTCATGCAACAGTTTCATCTGTACGGGCAACCTCTCCACCTCATCAGCTGGGAGCAAGGGCTCACCTATATCGTACACTATTCGTTGAGGCTGCTTGATAGTTTCGGCACATGTCTGGAAGAATAGGGCTTTTTTCTTACTTTCCTTGCTTGCCTCCTTCGCAGCGGTGCTGCCCCGTTTGTGTGTTCTTTTTCTTTTCCTCTCTGGCTCTGGAGAGGAGGCCCTCTTTCCTCCCGTCAATGCTTCGCCCATTGTGGCATTGAGTGTGTCTGGAGATAAGACCTTCTTTCCTGCTGCCTTCGGGTCATGGTGATGCTTGGAGCGCCTTTCACGAGGCGGCGAGTCCATCTTGGGTTGCTCCTCCTCTTGAGACGGAAGGATCGGCGTGTGTTGCTACTCAGCAAGATCGTCGTCCCGATCATCAAATGAAACGGGCGTAGTACACAGGCCGACCAGAGACGAGCCAGCTACAGTTGATGAAGAGGGGATGGTTGATGTACTAGGAGAGGACACCCCGGAGATAATTATCTGATTCTTCGGCCACGGGATGTAGTACCCCTTGCAGTCTCCTAGCTTTGTGACATCCTCTTCAGGGGCGACAGGGACTGCGACGTCATTGAACTCGGCGACGACGTGGTCCACCTGCACCCTCGCCACGTGGGAAGGTATAGCAGCGTTGTGGCATGTCGCGCCCCCTACTGTTGGGAAGGACTAGGCCGCGTGCAACCGTCTTCTTCACACCGGGCAAAGGGATAGTGAGCTGGCATTTCGTGGGGCCCTACATAATAAACAATGTGGCGTACCCATTGTTATCCGCACAATGCTGTGAATTAGAGACCTCATACAAGTGATTCATGACATCAACGAAGCTTACAGTGATGTCGTCGACGGGATTTGGCGACTCAGGGGCGACGTCGGAGGTTGTGGCGCAGCTACTCCATCCAGAAGGATAGGAGCTCTGATGTCCATGAGGATGCAAAGGTGGACGAGTTGCATCACGGGCGTCGTAGCCTCTAGACTCTAAAAATTGTTGCGCCGCTTGCTTGCCAGCCTCCTGGGCTGCCCTAATCATCTCTTGCATAAGAGATGTTTGCCTTCCTCTCCTCCTCTGGCGGGCAGCCTCACGGTCTTGAGGAAAGACTTCGTCCCAGATAGCGCCGCTCCCGATCCCTTGGACACGCCCTGTCTTCTCCCTCGTTTCTAGAGCCTCCGAGAGATGGTCTTCCCACCTCTCACTCTAGACGGAGTCCTGGGAGCTTGCAGGCTACTAGAACAGCTGCCTCTGCAAGGGAAACGGCACAAGGCAGGGGCCGTTAGCGTATTGGAAGCATAATAGTATATTTCAAGAGGACATTGGGTTTAGATTATACCAAATGTTCGGAAACCACCTGAAGCTCCGGGTCCGTGATAATTGGTGACCCAGTAGCTGGGTCAGGAACTGTGTGCGCCCTCATCCAAATCTGGGCGCGTTCCTGCTCGATATCGGCGAAAGAAATCGGTTTGCCAGCCGCTATTAACGCGGCGTCCTCTTTGGCCTAGATCGGTCTCTTGCCTGCAACACTTCGGCTGCCAAGCTGGTGGGGGAATTTGTTCTTCGCGCGTAGCTCCTTCCCCCGGTGACTCTTCTCCTTGAATGCGTCACTCTTCTTGTCAACAACAAACTCCTCCCAGTGTTCGAGTTCTACCTTTGGCCATTTAGTTTTAATTTCAGTTTCGAAATCGGCATTTAGCATTTTTGTTGCTTCATATCGCCATGTCCTTAGAGCAGCACACATGATGCTGTCGGTTTTTTTTTGCACTCTTTCCTTGCCAGCCTCTCGTTCGTCAGCTGGTTGCCTCCTCTAGGGTTGTACCGTCTCTTCGGCTTCGATGGTGCTGCTGACGATGGCTCGGGTGCCTCCTGTTCTTCCGCTCCTGACTCGCTAGACCAAGAATCGTCAGACGAGCCAGACGCACTCTCTTCGTCTCGCCCCGAGGGAGGTGCAGGTGCTGAAGGTACCACAGCCGGCTTGACGACAGGATCACTGGCCGGCTCGGGGGCTGTTTGATCAGTTCGAGGCGGGGCGTCAATCGGGGCCACCACATCTAGGGGCACCGCCCTGTCATCATCTACACGGGCTAGTTCCCGGGTTGGCGACGAGTCCATTTCCGATTAAGAAACTTAAAAAATGAAAACCATGCAGGAAAGTCAGATAAAGGAGATCAAATATGATGTGCATTTCATCAGTCTTGAAGTACCAAGCATTTTATTCCTAATTTAGGTTCTACTTTTTCTCAAATAATTGAATATATCATATATGTCACAGATTTACATGGTGAACTAGATTTAATTTTAATCCTTAGATTTAAAACGCCATATTTTTTGAACTACATGATGAATTAACAATCCATTTGAATTGTCATGCTCATCATGATGAGGTCTTTGAAACAAGACCGATATTGAATATATTTCTTATGTTGGATCAGCGGCTTCCGACAGAGGGGGGGGGTGAATGTCGAAGTCTAAAATTCTTTTCAAAATCAAATACAAATAGCAACCGAGATGCTAATGTAAATGACAGAGAAGAAGCAGCGGAAATTCATTCGACAAAACAAAGAAAAACTGGAACAACAGAAAACCTCAGAGTTCATGCACTGCCGGTCTGAAAGTCGGTCTGACCTTGCATGGGGCGATCTGACCGGTGCAACGGCCGGTCTGACCGTGAGTGAGGCCGGTCTGACCGGTGCAAGGGCCGGTCTGACCTTGCTCAGACCGGTTAACGAAGATCAGCCCAGTTCCAGAACAGATTTTTCGATCCAACTTTTGGGCTAATTCAAAATCTACCCATCCAAATGGACCCAAATTTTGCAGAGATGTGTGGAAGGGTCTTGTGAGTCTAGATCAAGTGTTGATCTCTATAAAAACTCCCCAAATCAAGACTTTTATCCAATTCTCTCCAATCAGCCCTAGAAATGAGAAAAAGAGAAAACTTGGGGGAAAAGGTAGCTCGTGAGGAATTTTGATCTCAAATCAATGTGGTGTCATCTCACATGTCTAAGCAACCTATTCCAAGCCCCAAACCACAGGATTAACCCATCTACAAAGATCAATCACGAAAATCACGTTTCTTGCCCTTTTTCAAGAAAAACTCAAAATAGAGGAAGAAAAGGTTGAATCCTTGGGTATGCTTGGATGGGATCAGTATAGAGATGATCTACCCATCACTTACTTGCCATACGACGGATCAATCCATAAGAAAAGGAAGAAAACGAAAATCCAAAAAGCTAAGGAAGGAAATAGCTCAAGAACACAAAGGAATGGGGAAACTCTTTTTGTATTGCATTTTCGTGGATTTTCTTGCTCTTTTAAAGACCTCTCATGATTAGGCCAAAGCTCTCTTGAGCAGCCCCTAACTAGGGTTTTCACAAAGCTTACAAAAGGGTTGAGGGATAAGCACCTCTTACCCCTCCTTTTATAGTGGTGGAGGCATACCTCCCACCACTTGGGCCTTAAGCCCACTTAGATGGCATGGGCACTTAGCACGCATCACAAAGCTCTAAGTGATCCATCCACCATCTATCCTCTCCTTCTACCCTAAGCAACTAACCCTAAACCGCTTCCCGGCCTCCGCCGCAGTTTCTTGGTTATGCTTCGGTAGATTCCGCGTTTTTACCAAAACGCCCTCGCACTGACTTGGTCCTCATGTCTCGTTTCCACCCGCTTTCTTGTCATCCGCGTACATGGTTTTAAGCCGCACGATGTCGTCGCCACCTCCTTGACCGCATCTCAGCCCTCCAAGCCTCATGCCGGTCCATATGGCCGAACCATCGCCGCACCCAACTCGCACCTGCACACAATAGACCAAGCAAAGCATTGCGAGCACAAGTCTTCAACTTGACCCAAGTCAGTCGAGAAAAAAACCTTCATCCACTCAATTTTTCCTTGAGACAAATTGAGAAACTCAAGCTTATCAAACACATTGCAAATAATTCCAACCTTGAATTCATGTAACCAAATTATACAACTCCACACAAGATGGCAAGATATTCATCACAAAAGTCATCTATGTCATCACATGACTCACATCTTAAAAATCAAACTTTTGAGTTGGAAACTCAATGAAACTTATCTGAAACTCTTTGAAAGTGTGATAGCACAAATGACATGTAAATGAAACATTTTTGATCAATGTAACTTGGCTAAATTTGAGAGTATCGAAAATGGCAACTTTTTTAATAGTTCTAAATCATAGTATTATATATAAACCATGTTCGAACGAGTTTATATTAAAACTAAATTTTCAACAACTTCTATGATGCAATATTCAATTTACACAAAAAAGAGAATTTCAGAATATAAATCTCATACATGTTTTGGAGAGCTCTAAAAGAGCTTCATCTGAGTCAAGCAAAAAATTAAAAAAAATTGCTGGTGACCAAGCATCTAAACAACGCATATCGGGTTTGTATCGGATTGCCAAGCTGTGGAAGGTATTTACTCAAATCAGGAAACAAATGTTATTTTTTTAGTTATTCATGTACATATCATGCTTTTCTAGTAAAAATAAGAAATAATAACCACCATTGAGCATGACAATTATATAATTCAAACTTTTTGATGGTTTTGCATGACAACAATTTTATAGGAAGGGTTATCAGCAGCAACTAGAAAGCAACAAATTAGCAGCCAGGAACAATAGATGATATGGATCAATATTTTTATTTGGGACACAAAGTTAGCAGCAACCCAAAAATTGCATGCGCATACTGAAATCGAGAAACCAACCGGCGGCGTGGGGCTCGGAGGCGGTGGCGGTGGCGTCAACCTTGGAGGTGGGGCCAGCGGCGTGGGGCTCAGAGGCGGGGCCGGCGGCATCAGGCTTGGAGGCGGCACCGGCGATGTCTGGCTCGGGGGCGGCATCGGTCTCGGAGGTGGCGCCGGCGGCGTCAGGCTCGGGGGCGGCGGCGTCGGCCTTGAGGCGGGGGCTCGGGCGGCGGCGGCGCAGAGCTGGGCACGAGCTGCGGCGGCGCAGACGGGGGCCTGGGGCGGCGGCGCGGCAGCCTGGCGGCGGGGATAGGGCAAAGTTTCGCAGCTGGTTCGAAAATAGAACGCGCGAGACTTGTGAAAATTTTACCAAGTACGCGGTTAAATAGTGTGGCAGTTCCACTGACGGGCATATAGTCAGAACCCGTCAGTGGAAGTCCATAGTCCATCACTGACGGGTGACAACTGGGCACCCGTCAGTGAAAGTGAAGTTCCATTGACGGGCACGTTGTCATTGTCCGTCAGTGAAAGTGAAGTTCCACTGACAAGCCCGTTGTCATTGCCTGTCAGTGGAGGTGTTTTAGGGTTCATCAAAATCCTAAAAATGTAATCTGTAAATATGACAATCAAATCCTACAAATATAATCTGTAAATATGACAATATTTGAACTATCTTTCAAAAGTGATCTTGAGAGACTACTAACAAATTCATGATTTGTTCGTACAATTAGGCATATTGACGAGGATGATGAAGTCCCAAGTCGTAATAATCACTCAGGGTTTTCTGGCCCACAAGGAGATACACAAACAGCAATTGACATTGAACAGGTAAGCCTTTCAGGGTTCTCTCCCCACCATGTTCATTTCATAACCATTCAATTCATCAAAATAATATTATTACACATTGATGTTTGTTCTAAATTGATTGAAAAGCTAGGTTTCGTCGTCTTCAACACGCTTCTCAATAGTAGTTTTGATCTTCTTGCTGTTATACGTCAGTCCTTCAGCGTGACTGCGTCTTATGTAGGGACATGCATCCTGCGTACCTTTTGCACCTTTTGCTCGTTTGATTGTCAACATCTTCTTCATCTGTGTCCGGATCGTCGAATTGGTCGTAGTCCTCTTCATCAACTACACCATCGACTCCGACAATACTCCTTTTCCCTTTCCTCACGACAACGGGCTTCTTATTCTTTGGGTCGGTTATGTAGAAGACTTGGATGAGTTGTTTGGCTAATACCCATGGCTCATCTTTGGGACTGATTGATTTGACTTGTCGTGACTCCCTAGGGATCGGTGGAGGTATGACCATGGTACTGGTGTTCATATCTTCGATTTTGACGTCTTTTACCCATTTGACATAAAACATGGGGATCTTGGTCACGATGTAGTCAAGTTCTCAGATCTCTTCGATCACGCCGTAGTACCTACACTTCTTACCCTGATGACTAGTTCTAAACTCCTACGTTACACCACAGTTCTGGTACGTACTGCACCGGTCTTGAGCCTCCATATAGAATGTGTATCCGTTGATATCATATGATTGCCACGTCATGACTTTGCTATCGGGTTCTTGTGACAACATTCGAACGGTTTCTTCTTCTCCATTTGTCGGCTCCCTTTGATACCAGTAGTCCTTTAGCCACCCGAAGAACTTTGCATTATGCTCTTTCATGAGCCCAACTGTGCCCTTTCTCGGATTCGCTTCATGCAACTGTCTAATGTGGATCTGAATGTAAGGCCATACCACAGCCAAGTGTTGCAACACCACGAAATGTGCTCTGTTGTAGTCATTTGATCTTTCCGATCAATACACATGTAAATTTTTATGCCCGATCGCACCTTTACCATCGAGCCTGCCTGTTTGCCGTGAAATTAGAATATCCATAGGTTTTTGATCACGCATGTAATCTGTGCAGAACTCGACGCCCTCTTCGGTAGCATAGCCTTGGATGATGCTACCTTCCAGATGCGCTCTGTTACGAATGTAATGCTTGATAACACCATTGTAACTTTCAAACGGGTACATGTTGTGTAAAAACACGGGACCAAGGTCCAGTATCTCCGGGACGATATGGATCATGAGATGTACCATGACATCGAAAAATGCTGGGGGGGAAATACATCTCAAGTTTGCATAGTATGACAGTGATCTCAGCCCTCAGTTTCAAGCAGCATTGTACCGTGATTGACTTTTGACAGATAGTGTTGAAGAAGTTACAAAGATCTGTGATAGTCTTGCGGACACCTGGCTCCATGATACCTCTAATTACAATATGCAGTATCTATGTGATCATCACATGGCAGTCATGAGACTTCATGCCAATCAGTCGGTGAGTCTTCATGTCAACAAGTTTTCGGATGTTTGCCAAGTAACCCGAAGAAACTTTGACACCATAGAGGCATTCGCAGAAGCTATAGAGCTCATCTCTACTCAAAGTGTAGCAAGTAGCGAGACAGCTGGTCTTGACTCTGATACCATTCTTCCCCGTCTTGGTCGTTTCTCTGGTTGCCCACAGCTCATGTCTTATATTTATGTGTTGCATGTTTGCTCGTGCGTTCGGTCTATCTTTTGTCTTGTCCGGAATGTTGAGCAAAAGACCAAGCAAGCTGTCGCAGATATTTTTTTCAACATGCATTACATCTATGCTGTGACGTGTGTCTAGGTGAGGCCAGTAAGGCAATTCCCAAAAAATAGATTTCCTTTACCAGACGCCCTTTACCGGCAGTTGTTTCTTTCCTTTTCCTGGCTCAACTTCATCCATTTCATTCAAGAGACCATAGATTTCTTGTCCGGTCTTCTCGCGAGGCTTTGGACGGATTTCTTTTGTTCCATTGAACCTTTCCGTGTCCTCTCTCCATGGGTCATTCATGGTTAGCCACCTTCGGTGGCCCATGAACACGATTTTTCTAGAGCCCTCTAAGAAAACACTTGTGGTTTCTTCCATGCACTTAACACATGTTTCGTATCATTTGGTACACTGACACGCGTTATTCCCGTACGCGGGATAATCTTGCACCGTTGTGAACAACAGGCCTTTCAGAGTGAAGAACTCTTCTTTGTCCGTGTCCCAGACCTGAGCCCCTTCTTCCCATAGCATAGCTAGTTCGTCCTTAGTAGTTGTTGATACACGTTAAGATCCATTCCAAGTTGTTTTGGCCCTTGAATGAGAATAGATAGGTGCATGTACTTCCGTTTCATGCACAACCATGGAGGGAGGTTATCACTAGTGCAGAAACCATTATAGGGGAATATTACTAGTGGTGCCCCCCAAAATAACCACGCCACTGGTATCCGTATAATTTATCAGTGGCGTGCCAATCTTAACCGACGCCACTAATAAACTTCTACTAGTGGCGTGCCCATCTAAAGCCACGCCACTAATAAGAGGGACCACCGAGGCGGATACGACATACGTTACTAGTGGCGTGGGCTGTCTGAGCACGCCACTAGTATATGGGCTACTAGTGGCGTGCTGTTAGGGGTGGCGCGCCACTAGTAATGCCCCTGTTACTAGTGGCGTGGCGCTTAGTCCACACGCCACTAGTATATTGCCTACTAGTGGCGTGCTGTTAGGGGTGGCGCGCCACTAGTAAGGCCCCTGTTACTAGTGGCGTGGCGCTTAGTCCACACGCCACTAGTAAGTCCTTTACTAGTGGCGTTTGTGTTAGGGGAACACGCCACTAGTAACCTCTGTGTATTAATGGCGTTCGATTTTGTCGTGCACGCCACAGTAATATGTATTATTAGTGGCGTGTTTTTTAGGTAGCACGCCACTAATTGCTACGTCCAATAATTGAGCGCCCAGCAGTGTGCATATATGAGACATTCATCTCCTTCTTCTTCCTCCTCTCATTCACTTCTTCCTCCTCTCCCCTTATATTTTCTCCAACTTCCACATACCCCACTACACTAATTAAGCCCTATATATAGCTAGATCTACTCTCTCTCTCTCTCCCCTCCACCTCCTCACATGCATTGAATTCCTCTCTCTCTCCTCCATTACCACCAAATCTCTTTCCTCCAAATCATCTCTCTCCCTCTCATCACCACCATCACCACCACCTATAGCCGGCCTCACTCGCTCTCGATCAATCGACGTCTCGGTCCTCTTCGTCCCTAGCTAGCTAGGTGAGAATTAAGTTCGAGGGCATACATCGTCGTCTATTTAATTGAATGAAATGAAATATACATTGTTGTGGATTGATATGCGCATATGTGAGATGATGGTAATTTGTATATCGAACCATATATATCGTTATGTCGATGATCGCCTTTGTTATTGCTTGTGATACCGGTCATCGAGCCGAGGCAACAACTCATTGTAGTTGCTCCATGTGTTTTTTTTCAGGGAATATATATGAGTTGCCAATGTTTTGACAAAATATTGATTCGTCAATGTTTTGTCAAATTTCTGGCACACTTGATTTGTGTCATTTTTAGCAAAGGTCATGCCGAAATTTTCTATGACCTTCTTGGTTTTAATCCTTTTTCTTAAATCTTATAGGGATCGATCGAACGATATCATGGATCGAAGTATGAATGGGTTCTTAAAGTTTGCCGTGGAAGATATGGAGCAAAGGGGTGGCAAGGAGATATGTTGTCCGTGTCGTGATTGCAAAAACATGCATATGTTCACGCCCCGTTCTGGCTCTGTGAAGGCGCACTTGCTCCGACGGGGTTTCATGGATGGTTATACACGGTGGACAAGTCACGGTGAGGACGATGAGGATGTTGCCGACGTCGAAGGGGCGACAGATGAAGAAGCGGGAAACGAATACCTGGATGATGAAGGGATGGAACACCAAGAGGCGCCCGGACATGATGAAGAGGCCGGACATGACGACGATGTCGGACACGATGAAGATGCCGAAGCGGCGGACACCCAGGACACGCTGGCCGCAATGGTGCAGGACCCTCATGTTCAAGAGTTGATTGTGAAAAAGACGACTAACGAAAGAGCTGCTCTTAGAGAGGCTGCCAAGTTTGCGAAACTGGAGAAAGACTCAAAAACTCCATTGTATGATGGTTGCGATCCCCAGCACACCCGCCTCAACGTCACGCTCAAACTTTTAGACATCAAGGCAAAATACAAGAGCACAGACGCAAGTCTCGATGCGACATTGGAGTTTCTACATAAAGTTTTTCCCGAGGGGAACGTGTTGCCTAGTAGTATCGATGAGGCCAAGAAAGTCGTGTGCCCTCTTGATTTGCCGCACATCAGATACCACGCGTGCGTCAATGACTGCATCGTTTATCGGAACGAGCAGGAGGACCTAACAGAGTGTCCAGAGTGCGAGGAACCCCGATACAAGCGGGGAAAGAAAACTCCTCAGAAGGTTGTATGGTACTTTCCGCTCATTCCCCGTTTGCAGCGTCTATACGCAAACAAGAAGGAAGCAAAGCTCATGCGTTGGCACAAAGATAGGAAGATGGCGGGTAAAGACGATGGCGTGCTGAGGCACCCTGCAGATGGTTGCCAGTGGAAAGCACTCGACTGTGAATACCCCGAATTCGGAGGAGAAGCAAGGAATATCAGGTTGGGTTTGAGTACGGACGGACTCAATCTTTTTGGCAACCAGAGCAGCACACACAGCACCTGGCCCGTGTTTGTATGGTTCTACAACCTCCCCCCTTGGCGCTGCATGAAGCGGAAGTATGTACACATGGTTATGCTAATTCAAGGGCCGACACAACCGGGGAACGATATTAACCTGTATCTCGAGCTATTGAAGGAGGAGCTAGACACATTATGGGCTGATGAAGGGGTCCCCACCTGGGACGCCAACGAACGAAATCATTTCCCTATGAGAGCTGCGTTGATCACGACGGTGCAAGACTACCTCGGTTACGGATATGTCTCTGGCCAGGTGTGCCACGGACACTTCGGGTGTGTAAGTGTATGGATGATACAACTTATCTCCAGCTAAAGCCCGCGGGCGGCTCTCAAAAAACCGTGATCATGGGGCATCGAAGGTGGCTTCACAAGGATGACGAGTGGAGAAGTCGTCCAGATCTGTTCGACGGTACAACTGAGGCTCGCTTAAAGCCACGTAAGAGGAGCGGAGAAGAAATCTGTCGGCTGTTGAACGATTGGAAAGAGTGCCCTAAGCCGGGAAAGAAGCGGAAGGCCCCTGAGCCGCTGTTAAAAGTATGGAAAAGGAAGTCTGTTTTTTGGGGCTTGCCTTACTGGCCAGTCCTCGATACACCTCATTGTCTTGATGTCATGCATATCATGAAGAATTTCTGTGAGAGTTTGCTTGGTACACTGTTTGACATGCCGGAAAAGACAAAAGATGGGCCGAAGGCAAGGCAAGACTTGAAAGACCTCAACATAAGGGATGAGCTGCACGTTGACCAGGAGGAGACAGTTACGCGCAAGAATGTTTCAAAATTCGATGATTCATGTCCCCCCGCTTGCTTCACTCTAGATCCGAAGGAGCTCGATCAAGTTTTCAAGTGCCTCGAAGGTATCAAAGTTAGTTCCGGGTACTCGGGGAGCATACGCAGATATCTAGACGTGAAGAAACGCAGGGTGTCCGGGATGAAGTCTCATGACTGTCACGTGATGATGACACAGATACTTCCGGTTGCACTTAGAGGGATAATGGACAAGCACGTCCGCGAAACACTTCTTGACCTCTGTAATTTTTTCGATGTCATCTCTCAAAAGTCGATCAGTTTGCAGCGTCTCGCAAGGCTACAGGAAGAGATCGTTGTCATACTATGTGAGCTTGAGATCTACTTCCCGCCCGCATTCTTTGACGTTATGGTACATCTGTTGGTCCATGTTGTCCCGGAGATCATCGACCTGGGACCGGTATACTTGCATAACATGTTCCCGTTCGAAAGGATGAACGGGACGATCAAGGGTTTCGTTCGTAACAGGGCCCGCCCGGATGGAAGCATCGTCCAGGGCTTTCTGACGGAGGAGTGCATCGCGTTTTGCACGGATTACATGGAAGTCGAAAAATCTATCGGTCTGCCCGTTAATAAGCACGTTGGCAGGCTCGAAGGAGTAGGTCACTCGGTTGGGAAGAGGGATTTGCATGTGGACTTTGATACACCAAACCGACGCGACGACTTCAACAGAGCGCACACAGTAGCGTTACAGCACCTAGAAGTGGTCACCCCTTGGGCGGAGAAGCACGAGAGAACATTAAGAAAAAAGTACGCTGACCTTGGGCAACCGAGGACCGATGACCAAATCAAGAGAGAGCACAACTCCTCCTTCGCGGATTGGTTCAAAGAGCGCATTCAGAAGAAGCTATTGCCAGCGAGTGATGACAGAGCAAAGATCATCTTCGCCTTGGCACATGGCCCCATATGCAATCTCGTGACTTATCAAGCATATGATATCAACGGATACACATTCTATACGGAGGCCAAAGACAAGGATAGTGATTACCAGAACTCGGGGGTGACGATGGAGGCCTTGACCGGTAATGTAAAGGACAGATACTATGGCAGGCTCGAAGAGATCTGGGTACTTGACTACTCGGGAGAGGTCAAGATCCCCATGTGCCGTGTCAGATGGGCGAAGAGTATCGTAATCGAAGACCGTTATTTCACTACAATGGTTATACCCTCAGCAAAGCCTACTGGGAATGTGCGAGGAATCACCGCCCAGAATGAGCCATGGGTATTAGCTAAGGACGTGGCCCAATGCTTCTACATAACCGACCCGACAAGGCCGAGCCGTGTTGTCATGAGGAGAGGCAAAAGGAGCATCGTCGGAATGGATGGAGTCGCTGACGAGGAAGACTTTGACCAATTCGGCGACCCAGCGGAAGAAGACGATGGTAAAAAATACACCACGAGAAGGAGCAGAACTACGTTACCTAAGACAGGCCGTCCCTTCAAAAGAAAGAGTCACGACGTGGGGCTAAAGTATACAAGGAAGACCAAGAAGACCAAGACGACCGTTGAGAAGATTGTGAAACGCTGACAAACTAGCTAGCAGCGGCAATTTCTAATGTTTTTTTTATCTCTTTTGTATTTGCACTTAACCATTGATGTAATATCAAGTTGTATCAAGTCTATGCATATTACTATTAATGTCATATCAAGTTGTATCGAGACTTCATTAACATGTCTTTTTAAAATTCAAATACATTGAAATAAATTTAATGCCCGACAAATAGAAAATTAACACGAGGGGTTGGGTGTAGGCTGTCGAGATGAAGACGGTATCTTAGCATTATGTGTGGATGATAAATGCGTAATTAATGCTTATACCGTAGGCTGTTGGGAAGTTCCACTAGATCGTGTCTCACTTTCTATATGGCCCTAGAAGAGATGACGAGGTGAATAAAAAGATTGAGAATGATAGGTGTTACGTAGGAAGGGAGGGAGGATCTCAAGTTCTAAGCAGAGATTCTGTATCATGCTTCTGAGGTTACAGTAGTGAGAGTGATGAGAATTTCTGTAATTTATAGCTTGACATTTTCTTGTAACAGAACACAGAGCCATTTGGTGATACTGTTTTTATTTCATGTTGATGATTTGTATAAAAGGGAGGGAGTCATTATGTGGTATAAAAGGGCCACATTACCAGTGGCGTTTCTGTCTACTAGCGCGCCACTAGTAACATTACTAGTGGCGTGTGAGAGGATCAGCGCGCCACTAGTAACATTACTAGTGGCGTGTGCTCACAATCGAACGCCACTAGTAATATAAGTTACTAGTGGCGTGCTACCGAACGCGCACGCCACTAGTAAGCTACTCCCAAATCCATTGCCCCAGCGCGCCTCTTCTAAATTCCCAAATTCCTTCGCGGTTGCGCCTTCTTCCCAAATCCCTCGCCCTCGCGCCTCTTCTTCCCGAGAGCCACCGCCGCCATCGCTCCCTCCCTCCCGCCCCCTCCCGCTCCCTCCCTCCCGTAGGTCCTTCTCGCCGGCCCCGCTCCCTCCCTCCCGCAGGTTCTTCTCGCCGGCCCCGCTCCCTCCCTCCCGCCCCCTCCCGCTGACGAGCCCTTCCGCCACCGAGCCCTCCGCCACCGAGCCCTCCGCCACCGAGCCCTCCGCCGCCGAGCCCTCCACCACCGAGCCCTCCGCCGCTGTGTTGCCCCCGCCGCCGAGCCCTCCGCCGCCGAGAAGCAGAGACCGTGAATCATATTTGAAAGGTGCACATGTTCATGTTTTTGTAATGTTTTGAGCTTTGTTTCTTAACTACCTATTATTAATAATAGTTTCATACACACATGATTTCCACCTTGCAATGGCTGAAGGGGACTAAATTTCATTGTTTAAAGGATGTTTGGAATAGTTGTATGCACTTTCTCCAGTTATGTAATAGGATAATTAGACTCGTCGATTAAATTAGGAGCCAATTACCCTAACTGCTGTATTTGAAACATTGTACTGGTGTGCTCCTTTTTTCACCAAGCTGGGCAGTAGATCCAGACTGCTCCCTCCATCCTAATTCCATTGCCCTCTCCCCTTTCTTCATCGCCCTTTTCCAACTTATTTAACTGAGTCTAACTGGTATTGTCTGAGAAGGAGGAACCCCACTGTATGATAATATGTACTAGATAAGTTGCTTCAGAGAAGTCAACAGGTGAGACATTGCTGAGATCTAAAATACCAATTGAGAAATTATAGTTCAGTGAGATGTTTTGTGCTGTGTTGCCTATCAGCCTTAAACAACCTTTTTATTCTCAAGTTTATATTTTGAGAGACTGAAACATACGTCTTATATGGCAGATTTGCGTCTGTCGTATCAGTGTGTCACTGTGGTTTTGATCATAAGCCAATATCAATAATCCTAAGCCAGGAGTCTGCTTACTGACTAAAACAGGTGTGGTTTCATTATGCATAGTAACCAGCTGCTATCAAAGAAAAATAGTAGAAACATTTGAAAGCTGTGAAAAGTAGTAAAAATATGACACAGTTGTGTTTGTACTTGAGCAGTTCTTTTCAGCAATGGAAAGAACACTGAGATAATTTGAGTGGAAAGTAAAGTATATGACTGAGTTTACATGTATTGTACTCCAACTTGATGGGTAAAATAAATGAAAGCCACATCAAGTCAAAGACTAATAGTAATTATTGATTTAGATTTGTTTTCATCATGTATGTTAAAGAAATAGAAATCATGATTACCTTTCCTATTTCATGAAGAGGGAGGAACAATTGATGTAAATCAAGCGTATCATGTGCAACCTTGTTAGACTGCCGATTTTCATTTAATGCTCTTATCTGGTTTTTGCTCTTATCTGGTATTGACTTGAGAATGCCGAATGTATGCAAGAACTGGGTTTTGCTTCCATGGTTCTCGTATTATTGCAATACGAAATATTTTGCCATGTTCATATTGTTCTGATTTCTTTGAATTTGTTTGTGTGCAGGAGAAGGTGACGAACCCACTGTTCGAGAAGAACGCATCCTCAAGCAACGCCTCAAAGTGCCCCCAGCGCTCCACCAGTTCACCCGCACCCTCGACAAGAGCCTTGGTATATACAATGTGGTACTGGTCATCGAGTCGAGGGCGGAAGAATATGTTTTGTGTGTGATTTTCCGGCCATCGAGCCGAGGCAACAATTTGTTGCTCGCGATGAAGTTTCTCGCGCTGTGTGTTTTCTTCTTTTTGCAGGGAATATACATGAGTGCCAATGTTTTGGTGAAATGTTGATTCGTCAATATTTCGTCAAATTTCTGGCACTCAATATGTCCCATTTTTAGCAAAGGTCATGCCGAATTTTTTAATTTTTTAAAGCACATATTTGTAGTAATATCAGTTAGTCTGGAAAAGATGCAGATATTAAAGGATTATACTGGTGAAAAGTAAAGTATTAGTTATTGATGTATCAAATTATTCTTTTTGTCCCATTATTAAACTGTTGCTTCCTACATACTTGGTTTGAAGATCGCAAATAGTTGATTGATAACACAATAAGTCTGTTATATTTTTAGTAATTCTATAAATTTTATAGATGTTTTTAACATTTGTCTTACAATTTATTATTTAGTTCGAATATGTCCGGAAACAACCCCACCGTGGCGTCTTCTTCACGGACGACACGTACGGGCGACGAAGCCCTAGCTCCGCTGTCACATGAGTGCCAAGGTCTGGACACCATCGGCGCATATACGGACGCGCAGGAGTACACAACGACTGATAATGACGAGTCCGGCGCCAGCACCTGTCCTGAAGATGCGACCGATCGCGACGAAGGGACCGGCCCGGGGGACCAGGCTGGAGAACCCAAGAAGCAGCGGAAGCCTAGGTCTCGAAACAGGATTGGCACTGATAGGATCGTGGTCAATCGAGTGGACGCCGATGGTCTACCTGTTAGTCCAAAGAAGGCCGCTCAACACTACAGTAACGCCCTAGGATGCATCCTCCGAGAAACCGTGAACATCAATGAAAGCAACCTGAGGGCGAATGACAAGAGGGAGGTGCGAACTCTCCTCATTGGGAAGCTCCACGGTAAATTCAAGTTCCCGGACGAGCACGAGTCCCAAGAGCATGACACCCTGGTAAACAATAGAGCCATCAGCAAGTTCTCCAAGCTTTTGAGTAATTGGAAATCGAAGGCCAAAAATGAATACCTTGACAAAGATTACGAAACCGAGGTCCGTAAGGTGTGGCCTTCGATTTCTGAAGGGGACTGGAACCTTTTCAAGCAGCACTGCTAGACCCCTCAAGTCAAGGAGTACGAGAAATGGGGGCACGATATGCGAGCAAGGAACTTAGGTAACCACACCCTCGGAAGCCGTGGTTACCTAGGTAAGAAGCCCAAGTGGGAGAAGCAGGATGCTTTAATGGCTGCGGCGGGCGTCCCAAACCCATTCAGGGAATTCCAAGAACCGCGTGAACATGATTTCATCAGGGGCCGATACAAATTCAATAAAGAGACCGGGGAATGGGAAACGGATGACAAAACGAAGAAAGTCGAGGAACTCCTGGTAATTAATTAACCCGCTTAATTCTATTTATCCTAATTAAGTCAATTTTTTTCCAAGTAGTCACGTTTCTATATGGTTCACGTTCCTATTGCAGCGAAAGCATCATGCGGAACCTCAAAGCTCCCAGGAGTCCTCGGCCAGGTGGGACGACCCTCTTAACCGGTCAATCAACGAGGCCCTCGGCAAGGACCCGTTAGCGAAGCCGGCTCATGGTCGTGTGAATGGCGCCAGAGTCAGTGCCAAATGGGAAACATATTATCCCGAAGACCGTGAGCTTGCAAGGCAGAGAAGGAGAGCCGGCCGGGCTACTTTAGAAACAAAAATAGCCGAAATGAGAGAAGAAATGGTGAAAGAAATCGAGGTCAAAGCCAAAACCATGGCGAAAGCCCAAGTCCAGGAAATGTGGCCCGACCTAATTGAGGCCGTCAAGCTCAGTTTAGCATCGGGGCAAACAGTACCACCACCAGGCGCCGTCACATCGGCGCCGGCTAATGTCAACTTAGAGAAAGAGCCACGGCCCGATGCACTTCATAGCAGCCCCTCTGTCTCTTTCATGGGCCACAGGTCGTCAACGACTGATATCGACGCCCTCACGGTAAGCGTCGCCGGCTCAACAAACACGTTCTTCCAGGCATGGTTTCATTGTTCGGATCTCTAACATCGACGACGCGTACATGTTTCGCAGGAAGACACTCCGTGCACTCTCCACGCCATGGTGAACGGTGAAATGGTGCCGGTTGCAAAGGGCTTAGTCATTCTGCCCAAACAGAAGGTGATGCACACCGTGCGGTTGCCAAGCGACGTGGTTAGGGTTTCTGTGGTTAGGGTGACACCCGGTTACGAAGATGTGGATCCTCCTATACAACCTGAAGGGGCGGAGACACAGATGAAACTCATAGATTGCAGGAATTAGACCCTCAGGTGGCCGAAGACACAAATTGCTTTGGGCGGGACCACCCCACGCGAAACACCCTCGTCGTTGGCGATCCCTGGCAGCGTCACTCAACCAGGACCATCTCCTTTGGGTGATCATGATGAGGCCGCGGAGGAACAGGAGGGGCAGGAGGACGTCGATCAGTACTTCAATGATGACTATGTCATGCCTCCTCCCGAAACAGAACGTGATGTTCCTTGCCAGAGGAGTCTGTTTAATGAGACGCCGCCAGCTGACACAGAGGAGCAACTACCCAAAAAACCGAAGCTGACTCCGAACACAGTCTTTAAGGCAACCAAAGACGCAATGGGCGGTGATCCCCCGGCCCCGGAAACCAAAAAGAGGAGAAAGCGGCTTTCTAAGAAAGATTACAAGGACGATGCCAGCCAGCCTGTTCAGAAGATCTCGGTCCAGGCTAATAAATCCTCGGGATCTAGCCAAACAGAGGGTCGTCGTCCTCAATGGCGGGCGTTCCATATCCCTGGCGAACCCATCGTACCGACGGATATGTACGACACCCTCCCGTTCGAAATGAGGATTCTGCATGACGACATTCTCGCTAGGGAGAGGCAGGCTCGTTCGCTTCGAGATCAAGATCTGCCAGTTTTCACGGTGCAGGTGCCACCGGGTTTCGACTTCGTCGAAGATTTCCCGACTGACAAGTTCTATCTGCGTTTCGAGGAGATCTTCAACATGTTCAACCTCCTCCGCCTCCACCCATCCTTACTCCGCCTATGGGCGCTTCATGAAGGCAGAGTGGCCAGACTCAAGAAGGAGCAGGATGTCGCGGTAGCGGACCCTTACCACATGCACGAGAACAACCTTCGCAACCCTCAGGGGTTTGAAACTGCGAAGAGGTACATTTCAGACTTCATGGTTGCGAATAAGGAGAAAGACTGCCTTCTCGTGCCCTACCTTCCCCTGTAAGTCGTTCGCTAGCCCCAATATGCCTTCGTAGATTTCCATTATGCTTGCACGTACCAAGATTTGACGATATTGGTCTGTTCAACTGTTTGCGCAGGAACCACTGCATCCTCATCGTTGTATCCCCGAAGTATTCCCATACTTATTTCTTGGATTCGATGAGAAGCGAGAAGAAAGACTACACCTTCGTGAAGCAGCTTCTAGATGAAGCTCTATTCGAGTATAATTACAGGGGAGGACACACCATCGAGAAATACAGAAAGAAGAATAAACTTGGCCTGCCACGCTTCGGCCACAACACCGACTTCTGTTGCATGCAGCAGCCGAAAAACAGCGTGACGTGCGGCTACTACGTCATCCACCACATGGAGCGGTACGTACGTGCACGAAAAACCTTCACAGATCACGCTGACATCACCAAGTGGGGGAAAAGCCTGCAGCAACTCTCAGGAGATTGCAAAGACGAGTTCCGACGCATCCAGGAGAAGTTTGCGAGCATCATCAACCAGGATGTCGTCGACGCCACCGGGATCTTCAACGGCGGCGCATCAACTCCGGAGGAGCGAGAGGCTCGCTTAAAGGGACAGGCTAACGACATACCGCACTTGTACAAGTCGGTAGCAGACGCTCGCCGCGCTAGTTCCGAATACA
Source organism: Stipa capillata (assembly GCA_019208055.1). Taxonomy (NCBI): domain Eukaryota; kingdom Viridiplantae; phylum Streptophyta; class Magnoliopsida; order Poales; family Poaceae; genus Stipa; species Stipa capillata. The sequence continues at coordinate 275,118 of JAGXJF010001236.1, read as the reverse complement.
ACCGAAGCGAGCGCTAGCTAGGTTAAACGAGAGTGACGATGATGGGCGTGTTGTGTATATGCACATTGTCATTGTGTTAACGTTTTACCAAACTCGACTATTTCTTTTTCAGATGCATAGTTTGTATATTGAGAGTTCATTTTCCTTAGATTTATTTTCCTTTCTTCTCCTTAATTTCTAATGTTTTTTTGTAATCCAACCTTAAGCATGAAAAAGAGGCCTGACCTGAGAACTAGATAGGTTTAGTACCGTCGCCCTGCCGAACTGCTACCACGGTAGCAGAAACGGCGGTTTCCGCTGCCGCGGCACCAACTACACACCGTTGTCCTGTCGCACTGCTGCCGTGGCAGCAGAAACGGCGGTTTTTGCTACCGCGGCAGCCTCTGAACGGCCGTCGCCCTGCCGCACTGCTGCCGTGGCAGCTGAAACGGCTGTTTTTGCTGCCGCGGCAGCCTCTGAACGACCGTCGCCATGCTGCACTGCTGCCGTGGCAGCAGAAATGGTGGTTTTTGCTGCCGCGGCAGCCTCTGCACCACTGCCGCCCTGTCGCACTGCTGCCGCGGCAGCTGAAACGGCGGTTTTTGCTGCCGCGGCAGCCTCTGCAGCACTGTCGCCATGCCGCACTGCTGCGGCGGCAGCTGAAACCTTCGTTTCGTTTCAGCTGCCGCGGCAGCAACGGCTTCCCACCTTCGCCCTGCCGCACTGCTGCCGCGGCAGCAGAAACGGTGGTTTTTGCTGCCGCGGCAGCCTCTGCACCATGCCGCACTGCTGCTGCGGCAGCAGAAAACCTTCGTTTCTGCTGCCGCGGCAGCAATTGCTGCTGCGGAAAATTGCTATTAGTGGCGTGTTGCCAAAGAGGGGCGCCACTAGTATAAATATTACTAGTGGCGTGTGAACCAGCGAGCACGCCACTAGTAAGTAGATGGAATATTTTTTTTAAACGCGAAAAATTTCTATTAGTGGCGTGTTGGCAAAGAGGGGCGCCACTAGTATGAATATTACTAGTGGCGTGTGAACTACAGAGCACGCCACTAGTAACAACTAGTAATATTTTTTTTAAACTCCGAAAATGCTTACTAGTGGCGTGGTGCGCAAGTGGGGCGCCACTAATGCGTTGCCTTACTAGTGGCGTGGGCAGTAAGGGGCACGCCACTAGTATATGCATTACTAGTGGCGTGTGGGGGGGAGCACGCCACTAGTATGTATGTTACTAGTGGCTTGTGGGCAGCACGCCACTAGTAACTGATTACCACCGGCGTGATACTAGTGGCGTGCTGCCCACACGCCACTAATAGCTATTTGAGCACGCCACTAGTAAGGGGGTTCTGCACTAGTGTATAGATCCAGAGAACCATGGGCCATGTGCTGTGTCTGCTGCTCATGTTGCCGAATGGATTTGTTCCGTCCATACTCATACCAAACCTGATATTCCTCGGATCACTACCGAAATCTGGATATTCAGCGTCGATTGCCCTCCACTGACAAGCATCAGTTGGGTGTCTCAACACCCCATCCTTTCTTCGCCCCTCTTCGTGCCAATGCATCAGCTTTGCCTCCTTCTTGTTACCGAATAAACGCTTCAAATGGGGGAGGACTGGAAGGTACCATACAACCTTTGCAGGGGCACCACTCTTCACTTCTTCCTCATCATCGTCTTGGTTTCTGCCCCGCTTATATCGAGATGTGTTGCACACCGGACATTTGTGTAGCTCTTTATACTCTTTGCGATAAATAATGCAGTCATTCCGACAAGCATGGAGTCTCTCTACATCCAATCTAAGGGGGCAGACCAGCTTCTTGGCTTCCTCGGTGCTCGTAGGAAACACGTTCTCTTTTGGAAAAAACCGTCACAAGGTAAGCCAGTGTCTCATCGAAGCTTGCGTCCGGACAGTTGTGGGCTGCCTTGATCCTTAGAAGTGTGGCGTGACTGATAGACACGTGTGCTCAGGATCGCAACTGCGAGACAGTGGTTTTGTCGAGTCTTCCATCAGTTTTGCAAACTTTGCAACCTCTCTTTCATCCCCAGGGTCTTCGACCACCTAGTCCACCATGTGACTGTCCCTCAACATTTCAGCTAAATTATTCCCCGCCTCTCCCATCAACTCATCCGTACATTCAGAAATATGGTCTTCATCTTCTTCTGAGTCTTCATGTATGTCCTCTTCTTCTAAAACATTCAGTAGTAGCTAAAATTTTCGCCTCCTCACCGTGACTTGTCCAACGTTTATAACCTTCCATGAAACCTCGAGTCAACAAGTGTAGCTGCAACATGCCTCTCTCCCTGAACATTATCATGTTCTTGCATACACAACACGGACAACACATCTTGTTCACACCATTTTTCTCCCTATCTTCCTCGGCCACATCTAGAAACTCATTCAAAGTATCGACGAAACTCCGTGTTGCCCTTTCGCCGTACATCCAACTTCGATCCATCGATCCCTACAACAACAAACTAATTGATTATAGTCTAAATTAACAAAAGAGAGCTCGCTAGCGCTGTCAAGGAGCGGACTCGAGAGCCTTCCGAATAGGGTAAGGAGAGAGAGGAGGGGAGGAGGAAAGAGAGGGGAAAATAGGTGGAGAGGAGGGAGGGTTAAAAGAGATCTAAATCTAGATTGTATATCTAGGAGGAGGAGAAGGGGAGGAGGGGAAGGGAAAGAGAGGGAAAAGGGGGTGGAGAAGAGGAGGGAGAGGATTGAGAGAGATCTAGATCTAGGGTTTAAATCTAGAAGGAGGAGAGAGGGAGGAGGGAGGGAGGAGGGGGAGGATGGGGAGGAGAACAGCATGGCTACCGTGCACTGTTAGGAGGCGCTTGCAGCTGGCCGTGTAAGGCGCGCGAGCTCACCGGCCAGCTGCGGACGCCTCAACTGTTATATATGCAGAATTATCACTGACGAGCAACACATGACGCCCCTTAGTGATAAGTCTGCCCTCGAAGGCAGTCCTGGAGCAACCTTCCACTGACGGGCGACAATGGACCCGTCAGTAGAGATCAGATCTGTATTGACGAGCACGGGAGGTACGCCCGTCAGTGAAGGTTGTCCGTTAGTGGAGATGCCAAGCTGCGCCTCTCATCCAACTTTTACTGACGGGCAGATATCGTGCCCGTCAGTAGACGTTGGCTGCCTCGTCTTGTGTATCAGTACTACTGATGGGTACGAGCTCGCCCGTCAGTATTGTCTTTAATTAGCGATGGGCCTCCTCATGTCCGTCAGTGATAATCATGTAGTAGAAGTGTTTTCTAAGATAGTAGGAGACGCCGACTGATAGTATCTTCAGATCTGGCTACTGGCAGGATTACTCGTGATGGGCATTGTGGCTCTAGTTTGTATTTCCTCTCTCATATCCGGTTCGATCTCTCCTTTCCCTCAATCCTCCATCTACTTTAGTCCTTGACCATGCTGGTGCCATGGCGACTGTTGCGGTTTTGGAATGGAAGGAAGATGGATATGAGTAGGTCCTTGTCGTCTTTCCTTCTTAGACCCGAATAATTATCCCTGTTCTTGTCCATGGTTTTGGTGCCGGATATGAATCTTCTCAGTTGTTTTCTCTGACGACTCCCTTTGGTTCTTCGGTTTTGGATTCTCTGAGGATCAGGTGGGTCGGATTGGGGTTTATACTGTCGTTCATCTTCCTATCTTTGTTGTCTGCCTCGACTCATGCTAGTGATGTGTTCTCCTTGATTCTTATACACCGGTGTGTGGCCAACCTTCAGCGTTCTGCTTCTTGTGCTCTCTCCGCCTCCCTTCTCAATCTCCCCATCAGAGGCTCGCTTTGTAGTTTAGTGAAGGGTAGTGGCACAGTGGGTCTAGGGACGGTGCTTCGCCCATGGATTACAAGCCCTTTCCTGCCTTAATGGTGTTGCTTCGTCGCTGGCGCTTGGTCATCCCCAACATTTTCAGTGTTGGCAACAACTTCAACCACCAAATCTAGTTATGGATCAATCGAAGTTCTTTATACGATGGCTTCCTAGGCTCCCTGGTGGCAAACTGGTGCTGCGGCTCATCGCTGGCGAGCTCAATCCTAGTCAGTGGTGGCGGGAGACCTGGACGCATGGCAAGGCCTCTATGGCCTGCGTGGCATCCCGAAGGTTCTCAAGGGACACTTATGTCATATTTGCTAATCTATTTGTCTGCAAGGCTAGTTCTATAATTTCCTTTCTCTCGTGCCTGTATGATATTTGGGGTGTACCCATTTGGGTTCTATTTGACCCCACTAAGCTTTTATATAGCTCAATGCTAATGGTATCCACTTTTGGTATTAATCCACTCCACGTCAGTTTTATTGGTCGGAAACTGTGTCAAGCTATCAGAAAATGTGTCAAGCCTCCTCCCCGTGCAGGTTTTCTAACTTCAGCTAGTTTCCGAAATAGATAATGTCAGCCTTTTTTAAACTAATTTTGAAACTTAAAATAGTTGTCCTCAAACTGAGCATCCAATCACAATCTGTTTTTCGATGAGATTTTCAAAGCTAGATCCATATTGAATATGTTTTGATGATTTTTTTTGTCTACTGCATTCTCAGTAACTGTCTAATACATTATGTGGTGCTACATTTTCCTATGATTTCATATGGTACTATAGCTGTACTATATTACTTTAGTTGTTTACTGCGTTTTTTATTGTTCTCTACTGCATATATTTATCGATCACACCTTCTATTGTTCGCTACCGCGTATTTTTATTTACTATATTTTTTATCGATTGTCTACCTTATTTTTTATCAGTTATCTAATACCCTTGTTGATAATTGTCTATTGTATTTCTCAGTACTTGTCTATTGCATATGTATAATTTTTTCTTAGAACGAAATAGTGAAAAAAGAAGAAAATATCTGATTAAAAATAAAAGGAAAAAAAGAAAAAGGAGAACGAAAGAAAAAAACTTGTAGTATTAGTCTTAAGTGGTGTTTAATAGTACAACTAGCATCAGTTTTAAAGAAAACAAAACTGAAAAACAAAAAAAGAACTAAAAATGAAAAAAAACAGAAAAGAACAAATTTGATAGCGTTTTATGCTCTTTTAAAGGATGTTACCAGCTTCTTAGCTTGTAGTTTTCGGTCAGCTTCTTAGCTTGTAGTTTTCGGTGAGTCCAGACCATGTAGTCCAGCCCACACAAGCGTGTAATAAGGTTGCGGACGCTTTGGCGGCAATTGGAGCGAGTTTAGACTATGTACCCAACGTATGGCCGGGTGTCATGTGCCGGACTCTGCTTGATTTGGTGGCAAGCGATTATGCTACGCAATCTGGTTCATGGAATGATATGTTTCATTAAAAAAAAGAAGATAGGCATGTAGCTGGTTATGACCTGGGCCCTCGCCCAGTGTCCAGAGAAACCGGGGCAGTACACAATTAGTCCTACTTCAGTTCACGCGGACATTCTTCGCACGCCGCATGGTCGCCTAGTTTCCATCGACGCGTCTCCTGATTCGTCAATTACAAATCCCACCAAAACGCACGCTTCCATCCGGACAACTGCAATCAGCAAAGAGAGCACGGCGGAGAAGCTAGGCCTGCGGCGATGGAGGTCAAGTGCCGGCGTCTGGAGGGGAAGGTGGCCGTCGTGACGGCCTCCACGCTGGGCATCGGTCTCGCCATCGCCGAGCGCCTCGGCCGGGAGGGCGCCGCGGTTGTCATCTCCTCACGCAGGCAGGTTGAGCCAGCCTTGCCCTTCATGCTTCCTGATAGCCGCGGCGCTAGCGTGCTCGTCTTCTCTGATTGGGTTTCCCTGGTGTTGCAGAAGAACGTGGACGAGGCAGTGGAGGGGCTCAGGGCGAAGGGGATCACCGTGGTGGGGGCCGTCTGCCACGTCTCCAACGCGGAGCAGCGGAAGTACCTCATCGACACGGCCGTCAAGGTGAGAATTGGGTTTTTTTTCAGTGAGGGGTGTTATGTGCTACAGTGCTGTGGTCTTGGGGTTACAACATTGCCAGATTGCGATGTGAAAGAAACCGGCACTCTAGTGGAATTTGGGTGCGATCGAGTGAGGATTAGATTTACTAGATGTATGTTGTTATTGAATATTGACTAGATTCTGCAACGCGTCCGAGCATAGCTTTCTTCTGACTGTTGGGCTCGATGCGAGACTGGAATTCTGAATATAGACTATTTCTTATAAAACCTGAAATGTTATTTTTAGAGCAGTAAATGTGCATCCACGGCTCTAGCTTATGATCGCTTTAAAACTTTACAGCTGCTGTTCGGTCCAACTTAAACTTCTCTGCATCTCGGTTTCTATTCTTGATGAAATTTGGGACTGGAGTTACTCCACGTCGTTCTAAAAAATGGTTGCCGCTGGCATAATCCATGTACAGATGCATTGTCAGGATGACGTAAAGAGTTTATGATCGGCAGTTCATACCTAGTTGGAGAACTTTATTTTGAGTGCATCTCAACTGTATTTTTCCTTACGAAAAATTGCACACCATTAGTTTCTACTCATATGTTAGATAGTGTACTATATGTACTTAACCTTATATCGATCAGGTAGTATTAAAATGAGTTTGTAGTAGTAAATAATTGTAATGTTGCTGGAGATAGAATTGGGGATTTGCAGGTGTATAACTAGGGGATTTGGAATATAACAGAGATAGATTGGGGGAAGAAGTAAGAATAATTGGGGATCGGATAGCTGTTACACTGCAAGGCTTTTTGTCACGGACCAGGGAATCACATATGATTAGGGGAACGAATGGTCACCAAGGGCCGAAGGACCAGTCGACCTGGTGGCACGGTACCTGCGCCGTACTCACCGAGGCGGAGTGATCCGACACCTGCCCAACGCAAGCCGGCCGGAAGCGACTAGACTTCCCAGAACCACACACAATTCCCTGACCCGGTGAAAGTTTAGAGTCGTTCCTGAATGCTACAAGGCAAAACAAGGTCGGAGGAGCCCGGCGACTCTACCCACACCCTAACCTAGCTCGGAAGCTAGTGGGTCGCTCGAAAGCCTGATAGAATACGCCCACACCCTGCTTGGCTGGCATAGCATCTCAGCCAGCGGGTCACTCGACCGATTCCTGCTCGACCTAGTAATAAGAGGAACGGCCGTAACCCTTCACGGCATACCCACACGCTTCATATCATACACGCATTGCATATGGGCAGCCTGAATACATCTTGGATATCACAACAAAGCACTAAATTACGAATACAAACTAGATGTCCGCATCGGACTATAAGATTACATCAGTCGGTCATAGCCGGAAACATATCCGAGTACGGGGTAATTAAACAACAGCGGAAACGAGTAAAGGAGTCCCACAGCGGCGCATTGACCGCTGACCAAAAGTCACCACCTATCCCATGGGTCGAATAGCTAACTAAGGAAACACAATTTCAAGCGTCGTCGAAAAAGTCCTCAACCACCGGCTCACCTGCAATGATCTAGAAATATCCTAGGTGAGTACGAAGGTACTCGCAAGACTTATTCGTGCTTGATTAAATGTCCTACACATACTAGTATAGCAGTAATTAAACATGCATAACTTGAGCTGAAAGGTACAAACATACAAGCATTCCATTAACAGAACAAGGTTAACCATGGAAAATAACTCACAGATCAGAATTCATACATCTCCACAATTGGGCATGATGGTACTCACTTGTCATGTATACACCTCAATGTATGGGTATAGAGGCACTCACTTGCCAACTATACACCTCGATAAATAAGCAACATGGCACTCACTTGCCACTTCCCACTCACTTGGGACAGCCAACATCACAACATCGACAATGAGCCATCATGACACACATTCACTTAATCTCTCGGATCGTTATCGGCAAATACATCCCCATGGACATAACCAGTGCTCTTCACTCGGAGGTAGCTAATCTCCACGTGACCGAGGCTTACCATAAGAAACGTCCATGGCAGAGATTTCCGCTAACGTCCACGCGGTGATAAGGGAGTACTACGATGGAATCACCTCAGGAGGGTAGAACCTACCAACCGTATCCGTCGAGCGGAATCACCTCAGGATGGTAGAACCTACCAATTGTATCCGTCGAGCGGAATCTCCTCAGGATGGTAGAACCTACCAACCGTATCCATCGAGCACACCCTCGGCTCTCACATCTCACATTAGTAGGTTCACGTTATTAGAAGCACCGGATTAATTCCCAGCCATCGCTGGACACAACAGACAACACATCCTAACATGCTAGTTTACTGAACTGAACCACACATTCCAAGCAACGATCCACACACCAACATATAATCAAGTAAAGTATATAAGTAACAATGCACGGATGCAACAAGCTCTGCTTGCCTTGATCACCGGGTTCCTGATCTTGCTCCGAGGTGTAAGCCGGGTGGTCTCCTTCTTCGGGCTCTGAAGTGAGCGATACCGGAAAAATAACAGTAAAGAAACACTTAACAACCAGCATGTATGCATGAATGTTTGATGAAGGATGCAGGTGTCTAGGGTGACTAGTGGGTGCCGAGGAGTTATTATTACGTGCACGACCTTAGGTTAGCTCATCGGAGGCTCGTGCGGTAGCTAGAATGCATGCATGACTCGTTAAGGTGCTCCGACGAGTTAGAGTTGATGCCGTTAGTGGCGGGGGTAGGGTGGCAGGGTCGATTAGGTCAGCATTGTGACGGTGGGCTTAAGCCATAGGTTCGAAGTTGTTAGGATCAGGTGGGTTAGAGTTCCGGTAGGTCAGATTAGGGTTTTATCGACCGGTTAGGGTTTTGCGCCGATATGGGATAAAGGGAACTATTGAGTGCTTTAGTGGGTGATACATGTGAAACCTAGTTCCTAGTTCTACCAAGCGTGCATGTTAAGGTTCTTACGATAGTGGGTTAGGGTTACATTGTGAAGCTATCAAGCATGCGTACCAACTGGGATAATGTCGTATTAGGACTAAAGGTGGTGGTGCTTAGCAGGTGATCACATTATAAAGGTTAATACCTCAAAGGTATGCGAGGACATGACTCTAATGCCACTGAAATCGACGGAATCGGGGTTACCGTTGTCGCATTAGGGTTTGTTGAGGAATCGCGCATGAAATGGGATGAACTAGGGTTTACGCCAAAATGGTCGGGGTTACAATTGAAATTCTGGAAATTGTTTTTGAACTAGATGGTGGGACAGTCCTCAAGGATCCTAAAACTACAAGATTCGTTCGATTCGGAGTTAGGGTTGCTACGCTAACGTGGATCGAGGATCGACGGTTAAACCGGGGAGCAAAACACTTCAACTCTAATGGACCTACCATGCATGCGCTCAAACTGAAGTTTTGATTCGACCGAATCGTAGAGATTTTTACGAGGTTTCTAAATATATAAAATTTACTGAAATCCGACTTACGGTTTGAGAGTTATCGCGATTTGAATTGTTGCGAAAACCTAACCCTAATCCAGCGAATCTCTAAATGCTAGGTGCACCTGAGGCTACCCTCTCCCTCTCTCTGCTACAAAACCGAATCGCTAACCCCACCCAAGAATCCACCCGGGAATCCCTAACCCTAATCCACCTCAGCTGCACATGGGCCCTACTGGCAGCGGGTGAGAGCTCGGGAGCAAACCAACGCCTGCCACGTGCCCCCCCCCTTTTTCTCCCCACTCGCTCTCTTCTCTGTGTCCGACGGGGGAAGGATCCGGGCGGCGGCGCTCTCACCGGAGAGCTCGCCGGACCTGGCTAGGAGCCACGGCTGAGCTCGGGGAAGATGGTAGGAGGGGTGGGAGCTCACCCCGAGGATGGCACGCTGCTCGGGGACAACGGAGGCGGCCGGGAGAGGGCTGGCAACGAGGTGGTCGGCGGGGAGGCGATGGTGAAGTCCGGCGAGGTAGCTCCGGGGTAGATCTGCAGGATGGAAAGAAGAAAAGGGGTGAAGGAGGGGGAGAGATAGTTCGGGAGCTAGTAGAGGGAGGAGGGGGGCTACCGGAGCGACGGAGGCAGCTCGCCGGAGGAGCAGCCGACGCTGGAGAAGAATACGGCGGCAATGGGGAGAGAGACACAGGGGAGCTAGGGTTTTCGGGTGGGAGCTGGAGCTTCGGACAGGGGAGAAAGGGCTGTCCGAGTGGCATTTATGGGGCGGCGGCACGGTCGGAAAGGAGGGGCGCCGCCCATCTCCGGCCATCCAGCGGCAGCGACGTGGGAGGCGGGGCCTGGCGCGTGGGCCTCGCGCGTTGGTAGAGGAGAGGAGGCGGGATGGCTCTGGGGCGCTTTCCCTCAAAGAAGACGGTCAAAGGGAGGGGAAAAGCGGAAATGGAGGGGAGCCGGGCTTTAGCGCTGGCGGGCTGAGGGGTTTTAGGCGGGCCGGTTGCGGGCTGGCCGAATGGGCTCCAGCCCAAAACCCTAGGTTTTTGTTTTTCTTTATTCCAGAGTCATTCCCCATGTCATTTTATGTGTAAAATAATTTCCAAAAATTATGAAATTTTTATAGGGGCTTTAATATATTCTTTGGGAGTTTCTGGAAGAATTTGGATCAATTTGGGCAAGGTTTGACCTATGTTTGTATTCAAATTCGAATCGGGGCTCAATTTAGGGTTTACACTTCAACTAGGCCCTAGGTATATGGAAAAATTCTGAAATTCCACATGGGACTAGGGTTTTCACTTTTGAAATTATTTGTGAAGTTTGGGAAACTTTCATCTACTAGAAATTGCTATATTCTCTCAACCCTAATTCTAGCTCTCTTTAGGGTTTGAATTCGGGGTCCGATGGGGTTATCATTTCATGTAGCTTGTGGATCAACCTTGGGCATGAAATGTTGGGAAATGGTTCCACCCTCCCACATGCTAATACTAATTTGAAAATTTGAAAATTTCAAATAAGTTGATTGGTGTTTGCAAGGTTATCCACTGGGGATGAGATATGTACATATTCTATAAGGTTTCCTATTGTTGTATTTTAATTTAAATAAGGTGTGTGTGTGGGTGTTTACATGCATGAATATGATGACATGTATGCATGAACGCGCGGCAAACCCTAATTGTCGAATCTGGGTATTACACTTTTATAGCCAGGTTCTTGCGCCGTTTGGCCACTGGTCCGGGCTACGCAGTTACTGACTTGAATTTACATGGGCCAGCGCCCGACACAGCACGCAGGACCTCAAATACAAATTATGGCAGTCTCCCCTCCTTCCATGGCCTTTGACTGTTCATGCTGTTCCTTAGCATCGACACCAGGCGGTGCCGCTCCACTACAGGGCTGGTCCATGACAACAATTACTTATGTTATTGCAGAATTTTGGACATATCGATATTGTTGTCTCCAATGCTGCTGCAAATCCTTCCTTAGAAGGCATACTCGTAATGAAAGAGTCTGCTCTTGACAAGCTATGGGATATTAATGTGAAAGCTTCTATTCTTCTTCTTCAGGTGAATAATTTCTACATCCTAAATCCTAATTTACATGTTCTATTAATCAACTTTTACACGATTCATCAGTTTTCATTTCCTGATGTTAGGATGCCGCGCCACACTTACGAAAGGGATCATCTGTGATAATAATTTCTTCAATTGCTGTTATAATCCTAAATCAGCTTTAGCGATGTATGGGGTTACAAAGACCGCCCTTTTTGGTCTCACAAAGGTATATTCTAATCCTTTGTCATTGTTGCGTTGGTGCCTATGTATTGATCGATATTAAACTTGTCTTGTCGTGGTCTTTATGTATAGATATTAGAATAATGTTTCAGTGTGGTTATTACTCCCTTCGTTTCGCTATATTTGTCCACAGACCACCGTGCGCAAAAATCAAGCAAACACTAAATCTAAGAAAAAGTTAATGAGAAATTAGCATGCTTGCCCATACTAATAACACACTACAACCACCTAACCTCCCCGCCAAGACATTTAAGTAGGGGTAGAAAGTGGAAACATTATAATATCTACTCTTGATTTGCTCAATGGACCGATGTTGTGATAAATATATTATGTTCGATGGACAAGACATGCACCTTGTGCATGGTGCCGCTTTGATTTTGGAGAGCAAACCTGTCACTAACAGGGTGGGAGTATGGTCCCAAGAATCTAGCAAAATGATCTAGTAGTAATAAGTTCATAAAATTTACACCTTGAAATTTCTTTGCGTGGGAATTGGATTGTTGTGTCTATATAAGAGCTTGGATGTTGGACTACAATAACGATAACAACTAAGCCTTTTGTCCCAAGCAAGTTAGGGTAGGCTAGAGATGAAACCCAATAAAATTGCATGAGCCAAAAGGTAAAGGAAAAAATGCTTAAAAGAAATATTATGATTTGGGCACGTGGATCGCTAATTTTCACCCAGTCCTATTTAGAGATAAATCCTTGGATACATTCTAATCTTTTAAGTCTCTTTTTACTGCCTCCTCCCATGTCAACTTTGGTCGCCTCCTGGCCCTTCTAGTATTGTCGACAGATCTTCGAATACCGCTATGCACCGGTGCTTCTGGAGTCCTCCGTTGGATATGTCCAAACCATCTTAGTCGATGTTGAACAAGCTTATCTTCAATTAGTGCCACCCCTACCCTATCGCGTATATCCTCATTCCAAATTCAATCTCTTCTTGTATGCCCACAGATCTACCGTAGCATACGCATCTGTGTGACACTTATCCGCTGGATGTGTTGTCTTTTAGTAGGCCAATATTTTGCTCCATACAATATCGCAGGTCTAATCGCTGTCCGATAGAACATACATTTTAGCTTTTGTGACAAAAAGATATTAGATTTCCTCCAAATCCTTACAAACTACTTCACATGTTTATGATCTGAGCTAACAATATGTCGTACTTGTTGCGAAATCACGAGGCCACACGCGGAAGTATAGACCTAAATCGAGAACACCGCAAAATTGACAATGAGAGACACGAAGTTTTTAACATGGTTCAGCCGTGAGGTCTATGTCCACGGGGCTTGACTGCAGGCGCTCCTCCCCATCTATTAACTCTCAAGTTACATTGTGTTGGTTTAGTTACATTGTGTGGTGTCCTCCTCCTTATATAGGAGGTCTAGGATACATGAGTCCGACTTTGACTCTACCCGTATCCTATTAGAACTCCCTGTAGTACCATATTACAATACTACGACTTCTCTAGCTCAACTCATAACCGACTCGTACACATGTTCGACACAAACTCAACAAACTTCACTTTGGCGAATATGCCATTTTTCACCTTGAAGCCATCTTGTGTAAACCTTCGTGCACCTTAGACTTTGAGATTCACATTTGCAACTCAATGTCCTGAACCGCCGATGAGACTCCATTGCTGCTCCTAGACTCCACCATGACTTCACCTGCAACTGTACTTCCTTCTTCATTCGTCACTTGAAAACTGAATAAACTGAGTCATCTCACTGAGTCAAATTCACAATTACCTCATCCTTTTCTTGGATAGTCTTTCCGGACCATCTTTGCCTGTCGTGCGCCTTCAACCGCATGCCTTGGCACAATTCCCGTGTTGAGCCTCCGTAGCCCTGGTCAAAGATCTCCTGGGTAGCCAGCCCACACTTCTTCCAACCCCGTTGCTTTTTCCTTCATCAGTTTGTCCACAATTGATGCTGAGTCCCACGCCTCACCTCCGAACCACCGTGTACTCTGCTCCAGATCACGTGTTCTCCATATTGGTCGCAAGCTTCAACTCTTGAGATCTCGTCCTTTGAAGCCTCCCCCAACCTCTGGTTATATAGCAGTCCTTGGACACTCAATCTAAGGCGGACTCCTACTCTGAGTCCCTTTCCTCCCAAAATTCGGAATCTAATTCGAATTTAAGCAAAAAAAAATTTCTTCTCGAAATCTGGCTGGAAAACCTCCAAAAATGTGTCCTAGGCCTCCCCCAAGCCTCTTGCGCTACCCCCACACCTCTTGGGTCCCTCCTGGGCCTCCCCGAGCCCCCAGCCCCGCCTGGGCCTCCTGGGCCACTCTCGGGCCCCCCTGGGCCACTCCTGGGCCGGTTGGTGTGGCGTACCCGGTTTTAAGGCCAGATAATCCCTTGTGTTTACTGTATCGGTCCCATGATCAGTAGTCGGTACACACAAGTTAACATGTATATCATTGTCATACACACCTATATCAGTATACAACTGGTAGTTTGACCATTCAAGTCGAAGTCTGATACCTGTAGCCCAACGGCTATAAACTTGCAGCGGAAATCATTCGATGATGAGGCACATCAATATGCCATACCCAATAGGCAACTGACTGGAGATTATGCCCTAACTTTCGCGAACATAATCATATCCTCAGAGTCGACGTCTCTTTCGTCTGGCCAAATCAACAAACCAGGTGAGTACATTGAATGTACTCACAAGCATTCCACAGGGGGGAAATAACAGTTGTATTTCATGCAAGGCTTGTTCAAGAAGTGGCTCACACTAAGTTGAATGTTGTGCGGAAAATTAAGTTCTTAATCAAAATACAGATTAGTAGATTCAAGAGCATTTTCAAAATCTAGTTCGTCTCTGTCGAGACAGTATTCAGTGCTGGATGTTCCAACTGAACAGTCGTCAACTAGAGGCCGGTAGCTTCTTCTACCGCCTCGAACAATCCTTACAACCTACTCGTGCTACTGCCTCGCGGCCCGGGCTAGGTTTTCTCTTCTGTAGTTCCTCACTACCAGACTATAGCTTAAATTGCTCACAGTGGACACGTTATGCCCACGTCCTTAATCCCATTCCCACATTTCGTAACCAAAACTTAGTCTAACCAGTGTGTGGCCTTTCCAAATTATGTCCATGACTGAGGACGCGGCTATTCGAATAGATTTTAACACTCTGCAGAGGTCGTATGGCTTTACCCACAAGATGTAAGTCCCCCTTGTTGCCATGGCCAAATGAGCACTCTTCACAAGGGGTGCCGGCAGGGTTATTATAACGAGACCTTCCCCCACTTTCATACCAGTGCTGGACCCGCTAGATAAGATCTACCCAGTCTTCGCTTATGCTCGGTGATGCCCGACCCCACAACCCGAAATTGATTTATCTTTGTGTCGAACCTCTATCCACAGATTCACGTGGAGGTCAAGCCTCTAACCACATAATCACGTGGAGGTCCTCTAGGGATGCCAATCTACCTAGCACTCTCTTCCTACTGCCCACGGTTCTAGACACTAGTAATCGATCGGGTAATTAGCCAAGTCCTTCCCATAAAGGACACGTGGACGTACGGGGTGAACTTGGTCGAGCGGCACTTAGGCTTGGTTCTTAATTGATTCGAGCAAGACTACACATCATAACCTCTTAGCCATGTCGCTACATGCTATAACCATTTCTCCAATCTCCACTTACTGTTCTCACTCGAATCAAAATCATCCTCTATTTTATTTGGGGTTTTGGCAACAATATTTTCAAAAGTCACCTCAGAAGGTACACGCCTTCCCGAGGGTTTTAATCCCACAACCAAAGGGGTAGTTCACGTGGGTCGGACAAAATCATGTTGTTCTCTATAGCAGGGCTAAGCATGGCTATCGCCTATATCTCTAATATTATGCTAGTCATACGATGACCGGCTAGTATTGCTAGGGTTACAAGGATGAATTTGCCGGACCTAAGTCGTATGCAACTACGGGGTGTAGCTAGGTCTAGCATAAAATATCATTCATACTGACATAGCATGCAGAGTTGCAAATATGGTAATTAAGTCTTCACACATATGGGATTCAACATGATCAAGGTGGGAATGCTTGCTTGGCAATATTGGCCGGGCCTCGGTCTTGAATTTGATTCAGTGGCTCCCCAGATTCCTTCGCATGATTCGTCGTATCATCGGAACTACACGTCGGAAAGCAACGAATAAATAGCGGTGCGCGGAAGAACCAAATAAAAACCAACACGTGCACATCAATTTAGGATGTGTGCTCTAGACCTAGTTGGTTGTTAGGGTTTGTAGGGAGGCGTGAACAAATTAGCTTCACATGAAATAAGGGTTTGTAGAACGGGGAAACCCTAACTCAACGACATAATAGCACTTGGGATGATCTTGGCTTTTCTATTTCGATTGGATCCAAAGGGAAATTATTAATAACGAGATATTCTAGAAATTTTTTCATCAAGGCTTTTGGAGTGGTTTCCTATGATACGATTAGTTGAAGAATATGGGGTATTTAGGGTTTCTTACTTATTTACGTAAATAATGAATAAAGGTTTTAACTTTTAAAACCCTAATGGATTCAAAGTATTTTATGTGACCTTAGATGTCGTTGAAAAATAATCATGCCCTTGGGAACCATAAATAAGAAGAGATATGTATATATATACTAGAGTCATATTTGATTTGAATTCAAATTTGAAAATTCAAATAATTTCAAAAATTATGAAACTGATACCTTAGGTAGGGTTTGATTTTAGAAGTATATAGGAAGAAGAATCAAGTCAATGGAGTTCGGATGAAGGAGTTATGGGCTTCCAAACATTTGCCGGGAGGGAAATAACAGAGGAAAAGGGTCTGCCGGCAGAGGGGAAAGGGATGACGTCGGAGATGTATTTTGGGAGTGCGCTCTCACGCGGGAAAGATGTAAATAAGGAGTTCTCTCAGAAGAATACGTTTTCAGGGAATGAAAGCGTAAACGTAAGGAGATAGCGAAGGGAATTTAGGTGATGTCGAAAGCGGTTTCGGAAAATGCATCTTCGGTTCAGAGGAAACGGAAATTGGAGACGAAGAACGAGTTAGTCTCACGATCTATGCCTTCCAAATGGGGAGGTGTAAACTCAGAACTGCGCCTTTGCTTAATAGGATGTGGGCCGACTGCCTGCTCCTAAGCTACTGCTTTGCTTAGCGCGCAAGGTTAGCAAGTGAGTTACTCCCTGGAGCAGAAAGAAAAAAGAAAAGAAGTTGGCAGCCGATGGGCTTGGAACAGCTTACCCGCAGTTGGTGGCGACCGGGGCTGCAGCACGTGCGGGACCGGCGGGGTCGGGGTCGAGGAACGAGGAACCGGGCGGAGCTGCTGGTGGAGCCGACGATTGCGGAGCCGTCCAGAGCGGCAGCCCGGCAGTCGGCGGAGATGGACCCTAGCGGCAGCGGCTCGGGTAGGTCCGGGGCGTCGAGTGGTGGTGGTTCCGGGGCAGGGAACCCACCAGAGTGGTGGCCGCGTCGAGCTCTGTGGAAACAGCAATGGGGACGGGCGGTCTCGGCGGAGCAGGTGATGCTGCTCGGGGCGGAGGAGTGCGGGGGTAAAACTGGGAGTAGGTGGAGTGCTTGTGGAGCTCGGGAGAAGTGCTAACTGAGGGGGGGAAGGGAGGCGTAGGGGAATGGAGTTGGGAGGAGATTAGAAGGGGAAGAAGTCCAGTGTGGGATCGGAGAGCAACGGGGAGAATGGAGAGCGGCAAGGAAGTTCCACTTTAGGAGGAACCGAAGAAGAGGACATGGGGAGGGAGGAGCTCGGCTGTGCTTGGAGATCTTCGTCGCCGATGGCGTAGAAGAATGGCAGCCTTGCCGAGCGAGTGGGGCAAGCTTCCTGCTGATCTTAAGAGGGGAAAAACCGATGCAGCCTGTCCAGTGCTCTAGAGGAGGAAGGAGGTGCGTGGGAGAAGGAGAGCCCAGACTCGGCTTGGGGAGGAATGGAAGGAAGGAGAGCTCGAGAAAAAGGGGAGCTCGATAAGAGAAGAGAAGGTGAGTTGCTCGGGTGGGAGAGCAAGGAGAGAATGGGGAGTTTGGAAGAGATATGGGAAACTTGAGGAGTGACGGGCACTGCACAGGAGGAGTTTGGTTGCTCGGTTTGAACAGAAAATAGCGAAGGTGGCAGCTCGGCTGCTTGGAGAAAAATGGAGAGCAGGGAAAAGGAGCTAGCAGGAGGAAGCAAGAGAGCTCAGCTGTTTGGGGAAGGAGCTTGGGAGAAATATGGGTAGATGCGTTCGGCTTGGGGAGAGAAATATCTCAGCTAGCAAGAACTGAGAGGGAAGAGAGAGAGAGAGAGCTTGCATTAATGGGAAAGGGGAAAAAGACGTGAGAAAGAAGAAATGGCGGGTGAGACCGGTGGTGTGGCCACTGCTGCAGCTACAAGGAAGGTCGGGTGTCGTTTGTTGTTGGAAGGGATGAGGTGTTCTGATGCCAAGCTTGTTGGTGCTTTCGGCTGCAGCAGGGAGAGGGAAAAAGATGAAGTAAGAGAAGAAAGAAGTTCAAGGAAGCAGGGGAGGTAGCTAGCAGGTGCTGTTGAGCCACAGCAGAGTTGAGCACCGATGTCTTGAGCATACGCGGTTAGAGCAGCGATAAGGAGCAGTGTAGGGTCTGTGGAGGTATAATAATGTTAGGCACCGACCTCTGTTGGATAAGAGCACTCGACTGTGCATTGGTGAAGTGGCAGGAACGAGCAGTGGCAGCAGATAAGAAAGGAGGTCGGCAGGGAAGTCTACTGCTCCATTTACTCTGAATGTGCCTAAGCTTCTGCGGGGAATTAGAATAGAAGGCATTAAGGTCCAATAGCAAAATAAGTTCTGGTGAAAGAAGGAAGCCCCACAAGAATTGTGATTTTTGTCCGAACTTGGAATTTTAAGATGTAAATTGGATTTCAAAATGATTAGACTGTTATTTAGGTTACCCTTAAGTTTTTGAACTAGGGTCCTTAGTTTAGCATGTATGCAAGTTAACTATACACATGAGGTTAACCCCGGAGGATTTATCAAAATTCTTCAGGGAACTATTCCTAGAGGTAGACGTGTATATATATATACGTACGTGCATGGTAACCCAAATGGAAGATATCCTGCCGAGGGCAAAGAGTTGCCGCAGGGCATTCAAGGTTCGAAAATGTTTATTCCAGAGCAGGCTCCTTTGTGCTCGAGCTAGTGATGGAAAGTAGGGGAACAATGGTGTGCCGAAATTAGGGAGGAGATGACAAGGCCATATGATCGGGCTATTGATCCATAGCTCGGAAAGAAGTTAGGGCTTGAGCATATGCGCATACCTAAAAGCAGTATATGTGTGCATAGGTATGCATATTGGGACATAGCGGGGTAGATGATAGCAGATTCTGGCATACAGGAGAGGTTTGTGCCGTATAGATGTCTTAATTTTTACGAAAGCACCATGTAGGTACTTAGCTGCAAATGTTGGTCTAGGTTACACCGACTAGGAAAAAGGGAAAGGGATGCCAAAGGTGTGTTCGTGGCAGGAATGCAAGGGCGAGTAGCCACGTATGAAGACAAGCTGTAAAGCAGGGTTTGTATACCTTGCTAGACAGAGCTTCGACAAAGCGGAGATTAAGGGAAATAGTAATAGAGGTGAAATATTTTGGCTTGTCTCCCTTTAGGGTTTAGCAGAAGTAGCAGAAGTATGATTTGAGTAAAAATTTTAATCTGATATATTTTAACTAACATTATTAGCGAAAAAGTTTTTGTTAGCCCTAATTTTCATATTTCGAAAAATCTAGGTGTGACAGCTGGCCGCCTCCCCCAGCCTTCTCCCGCGCCTAGGCCTGCCCGAGGCCAGCTGGGCCACAGCCTCGTTCACCTGGGCCGGCTGCCTGCGCCTGGGCCGTGCCAGGCTGCGCCTAGGCTGGCGCCTGGCCGCCTGGGCCTGTGCGCCAGTCCGCCCCGTGCGTCTTGTGCGCCACGGCCAGCGTTGTATGGCTGTTGCCGCGCGCCACGGTGGCCGTCGTGCGCCGCGGCTCCTTTTTTTTCTTTCTCGCTCCACCTCGCACTAAATTTTTCACAAAAATTGTGAAAAATACATGCGCCTTTTTGAAGCAAATTTTCACGACATGTTCCAGACTCCACCTCGCCTTGTGCACGTCGTCATCCTCCGTCTCGTACCCGCCGGATTCTTCTACACCGTCTCAAAATCTACTATCAACCTCGTGCTCTGGTACCACTTGTTGCAAAATCACAAGACCACACGCAGAAACATAGATCTAAACGGAGAACACCACAGAATTGGCAATGAGAGATGGCATTTTTAACGTGGTTCAGCCGTGAGGCCTACATCCACAGGGCTTGACTATGAGCGCTCCTCCCCTTCTATTAACTCTTTTTCAAGTTACATTGTGTTGACTTGGTTACATTGTGTGGTGTCCTCCTACTTATATAGGAGGCCTAGGATTCATAAACCCGACTCTGACTCTACACGTATTCTAACGTAATATCCTATTACAATACTTCGTCTTCTCTAGTCCAACTCGTAACCTACTCGTACACATATTCGACACAAACTCAACAGTACTTGTATACATTGCAAAGTATATCTAGTTAACCAGATTCACATTCGGCAAAGGCCTAACTGCGATTTTTGTGACTACGGACATGCAGACCAATGCGCAAGCTGGATAGAAATTAATAGATTAGCATGGTGACTGTTGCAAACGCATGTCGCCAGATATTGCACGGGAGCTATAGTTCAGAATACCACATTGCTAGGACTTAACAGAACGTTATAAACTTTCATGGCAGCCGAAGTTGTATTACAAGGCTGTTCATTTCCATCACTGGATCATTATTCATGCTCTAACGTTTTGGCAATATTCTATTGTTGAGTCTGGATTTTTCGCACTTATGCGTCGCTGCACACGATTTTCACTTGCACAGTTGTGCATCTGAAAGGAATCTTGAAATATTCACACATGTGCACATGCAAAGCATTGATCAAAATATGATCATATGTGCATT
Source organism: Stipa capillata (assembly GCA_019208055.1). NCBI lineage: Eukaryota > Viridiplantae > Streptophyta > Magnoliopsida > Poales > Poaceae > Stipa > Stipa capillata. Next base: position 254,585 of record JAGXJF010001236.1, on the reverse strand, counting down.
GTACAAAAAGACAAGAAATCGTGACTCCACTTTACACAAAAGAAGTACAATTTATTGTGTTTTTGTACCGTGCACGTATAGTCATATTTTTGTACACTTCTTTGCAAGTGCACATGTTTTAACATGTTGCACATGTATGATCTTTTTGAGATTTTGTTTAGACGCATAAGTATGACTTTTCAAAATTGTGTGTACTCTCAATTAAGTGCTCATATGCTTTTCCCTTTATTGAGATATATATTGTTTTATACCTGAAGAGCTATTTTGTTCACTGACTGTATCCATGGATGCTCTCCTTTTCTAGGCTCTTGCTACTGCCATGGGGCCAAATACTCGTGTCAACTGTGTAGCTCCTGGTTTTGTTCCAACACGTTTTGCTGGTTTCCTCACAACTAATGAGACTGTTGTAAGTAATTTCTGTTTTTTTTATCATACTCCTTTTTTTGTATATTTTGACATCCAGTTAGTCATACCAAGTGAATGAAGAGGACGATCCTAGAATTTTCTAAGTTTTATGTGACAAATAAAATTTCACTGCTCAGCATTTTTCACAGATTTTATGCCCTGCACAATTTGTATGCAGGAGACCTACAAGACCTCCACCATTACAGTAGAAACATTTCCCATGAATTATTTTGTTTTCGAAGTATATTACAATTTTATTTAATGGGCAGGGAAAATTGATGAAATATTTTGTTTGAAATGTGAAAGTTCTGCAGCAAATATTGCCAATATGGGATAATATTACAATTAACATTACTGAAACAAACCCTGAAGACATTATTTCCAATTTACACCTGAAACAACTTCTATCAAATCTCTGAAATCAAGCGAGCAGTCTAATGAATGGTACACTTAATATACAACACGAACTAGAGATTTTCAAGAACAAAACTGTTCATACAGAAAAGTAAGTAGCAGGCTATAGGTTTCACATGACACAGTTCACAATATGGGGCAAGGAAGGGTGGAGGACAGTGCCTTTGCTATGTCTATCATTGACACAGCACGAGAAGTTCGAGGAACAGTCCAACGAGCTGAATGGGTAGAAACAATGTATGATTGTAAAGGGCCTTCTCATCCCAAAAGGATAGGTTGAGAGGTGAAGGACTCTCCCACATTTAAATTAGGTCTCTTGTCCTTCCACAATTAATGTGGGACTATTACAACAATCTCCCACTTCACACACTGGTGTCTCTCATCCCTTCGCTGTACGCCGACGGTCCCACAGGCTCACGGGATCCTCAGGCATCCACGGTCCATCGGGCCTTCAGGCACTAGTGACCATCGGGCCAGTGATGCTGCAATAGAGCTTTGATACCAATTGTAGGATCATACAGGGCCTTCTCATCCCCAAAAACTAGCTTGAGAGGTGAGGGACTACCCTACTTTTGAATTAGACCCCGTGGTCTTTCACGACCAATATGGGACTATTCCAACGAACATCATAGATTGATGGAATATCTTAGTGTGCTGGTACATAAAGCCAAATGGGCAGCTTGGAAGAGCTTAATCCAAAGCCCTTAGGAATACAAGATCTAATCCGAAGATTTAATGCAGAAAACTATAAGTTCTACTGATCGGTAGTTAAAACATCATGTGCATGTCACAAAAATTAGACGGTGCTACCACTTTTTATAGGCTTCTTGCTTAACAACCCATAGACAGCTACTAAACAAGTCATTTATTGCTAATACAGAATTAGCATCGAGATCCTTTTTTACTAGTATTTTAGAAATAAGTAGGAGTAGTAAAAGCCACATTTATTCTAATTGTTGAAGTCTCTAGAAATCATATTTCTTTTTGTAGTAGAAAAAGCAAAATTGGCATTTTCTTCTTAGTGCCTTGAATCTTCACAACATATAAGGATAGATATTTGACTTAAGGCTGCTGTCTCATGCCAACATTGATGCAAATAACCTCTTAAGTGTCTTCTTCTATTTAATTGTTATTTTAAGCCATGCATGTGTATTCACTCTTGCTTTGTTCGCTGGTTCATGTGCTGACTGACATCAAATAGCTATACTCATCTGAAATTCAAGGTTCAAATGATTAGCTTGCAAGAACAATTTCTCGCAACTAAAGCTGATCAACCTGGGAGGACGATGTTAAAGGTATTGCTGGTACATGTATTGTATTCGCAAGAATGAATGCATGTGCATGTCTTAAAATAACAATTAAATTGAAAAGAGACTCAAGAGCTAGTTTGTGTTAATGCTGGTACAAGACATTATCCTTAAAGTCAAGATATCTACCCTTACATATGGCGAATATCAAGCACTAAGAATCAAATGCCATTTTTTTACTACAAAAAGAAACTGATTTCTAGACACTTTAAGAAGTAAAAGTTTTAGAACCAAATCTGGCTTTTGTACTGCCACTACCTCTTACTACAACTTATTTATAGAATACCTTGTGAAGAAAGATCTTGATGTCTAGTTATTATCTATTAGTAATAAATGAGCTATTAGCTTGTTGTTTAGTAGATGTACATGGGTTGTTAAGGCAAGGAACCTTTTTAATAGAGGCAATGCCCTCTAGTATTATAGTTCGTGCATCATATCATGATCAATGCCCATAGGGTTGAAGCTGTTCCTTCAAAACTTTTCGCTGTTTCTACCCATTAGCATGTTGGACAGTTCCTCCAGCATCTCGTGATGTGTCAGTCATGTTGATGATGGCAGCTCCTGTCCTACATTTGAGAAGGCCATCATGTAACACCAAGAAGGCACAAGCTTGGGAACTAGCTGCCTTGCAATTTTCATTATTGTGGCTTTTATGCCTAAATCACTACAGAACTGGGTATAAGATCTCGAGTTGTCCAATAAATGGCATAAGGTTATTAATCTCCACAAAAGAGGTGCTTTTTAATGACAGCAGTGACGGCCTGGCTGCTCCTGCAGTTACCTGAGATTGGTGAATTCAAGATGAGAAACCTGGTAAAGTTAATTAAGATGAACGAGGAAATCGTTACTGTGGTGTTTAGCTATTTGGGTAAAGTTGGCTATACCCTTTTACTTAAGGGTGGAAACGGATCGAATACGGATCAAATAGTGCCCTTTCCACATCCTTTTCCATATTTTCAAAATGAATACGGATATGAATACGGATGTTATCGAATACGAATATGGATCGGATATTACTCGAATACAAATACGGACCGGATACGGTCGGATACAAATATCCTACAATTTTCTTTAAAAATATGTTAAAATGAGTTTCATCAAATGGAAAATTGGAGGGTACATTGATGTCCGTCTCGTCGAGATAATCAAAATTGATGTCTAGTTTGCCCAAATTAGAGGTTAGATTACAAAGTTTCAGGTTCTAAAAGAATTTCACTTAGAATACGGATATTATTTATATCCGTATCTGTATCTGAAAAAATAATTCGGATAATATCCGTATCCATATCCGTTTTGATTCGAATGCTGATTTTGCTTACCACATCTGCGTTTTTTAGATATAGATACCGGATAATACGGATTATCCGCGTCCGTTTTCCACCCTTACTTTCACTTTCTTTTCTAGTTGGGGTGCGAATTTCCTATGTTTTTATTACAGGGGGTGGGGGGTTGTTCATCGGGACCAAGTCCGACGTGCCACCAGACCAAGAAAGAAATCAGAACCAAAATATTGCGTGTGGAGACCAAACAATTGAGTACAGGTATCGGAACCAAGCCCAAGTAAAAAGTAACGGTCCCACATGTAGGTGAAATAAGAAAGAAGAGAAATAATGTGTGTGACGTGAGGAAAAGAAATCTGTTCCGAAATGCAAAGCGTTCTTGTATTCTAAGATTTAAGTTTTGACCAATAATTAAATTAATAAAGTATGGGTTATACGATATAAAATTGATACGTTGAATTTGTATCCAATAATATTTTCTAATGATGTCACTTTTATATTTTTGTGTCATATAACCCATATTTAACTGGTTCAATGATCTAATTATTGATCAAACTTAATTCTTGAAATGTGAAGCGTCTTACATAAAAATACGGAGGGAATAATATTTTTATTTCATTGTGGGTCCCACGTTGAAGAGAAAAACTGTGCTACACACCGGAGACAAAATGTAAACTTAGCAGCTGTGTGACGTGGTATTTCTTAGTGCTGGCTGGTGCCACACGCTGCTCATGCTATAATATCCTATCCGAAATTCATAATTTTTAGGTGACCGTTCGCATAGGCCACCACACGAAGCGTCCCATACTATTGCCCCACTCGTCTACTCTCGCGAAGCATACTGACCCGGTTGTCTCCTTTTTCTTTCTCCCATTTTCTTCTCTCTCCATGCACCCGATGCCTCCCCTTCTACTCTATCTCCCTCTCTCACACACAGCGTGGTGGCCGGCGGGGCCGGCCACCCTCACCACCGCCTTTGCACTCGTCCACGCTGCCAATTCTCTTTGATGGTTTCCACGGCTGCATCTATGGTTCGAGAGCGTGGTCGCCATCATGGTTTCAAATTCCACCACCATCGCCGGCGGAATGGATGGTGGAGGTGAAAGGCTCCGGTGGCTCCTAACACCTGATTTGGCGCCACTATCGGTGCTCCACGTTTCGCTGCCTGTTTGCTGTGGGTGCCATACAATGCGGAATGCCCTCGATCTGATTTTTTTTATTTGTATTTGTGGGAAGCTAGATTTGAAGAAGTTGAAAGCTTCAGTTGGTCTGGTAGAAAGTTTGTAGTTCTTTGTAGGAAGCTTGGGTATGAAAAAGTTGAAAGTGTACTGTAATTTGTTGGCGATGCGACGGCCATACTCACGAAAGTAGACGCACATGAAAAAACTCTCATATGGCTAGAGGTACATATCGTGCCTCTCTTCTCTTTATTTCTTGTTGTTTCGATGTGTTCTAAACACTGCAATATGTCCCATATTTATAGATGGCAGAGACCCTCAATACACATATGTTTCAAACTTCTAAGTCTATTCCTATTTAAACTCCTAATCCTGTTCAGACTAGTGTCTTTCGTAATGTGACTCAGACGCGTAAAAAGATTAATCATAACATTCTTCCCCTTAATCTATTACACGGATCTCACCGCAATGACGTCGAGCTTTTGTCTCCTCTCTATGAATTTGACCCGTCCGAACACCTTAGTGAGGATGTCGACAGCTGCCCATCGGTGCCGACATGATCGACGTCCACCATGCTGTCATCGATGCACTCAAGAATAAAATAGAACCGTGTGCAATGTACTTACTCTGTTCGTGATGCACCGGATTCTTGCTCAATGCGATGGCTGACTTGTTATCAACCAAAAACTTCACTTCATTGCTTCACACCCAACGAGCTCACCATGTAGCCGGCTAAGCCAGACTCCTTGGCATGCTGCTGTTGCGTTGCAATGTACTCAGCCTCGAAAAATGAGTGTGTGATGACCTTCTATTTTTGAGACGTCCATGTGATCACGCTTGAACCGAGACGAAATGCCACCCCCGTGATACTCTTGTGATCATCAATGTCCCCGGTGAGGTCCCTGTAGATAAACCCCACCAGCTTGGGTTCTGGTGTGCCCGCTTTTTTGTAACAAGATCCATAGCCTGTTGTCCTGTTGATGTAGCATAGGACCTGCTTCACTGCTGCCCAGTGCAATGCGCTTGGTGCCTCCATGTACTTGCTCGCGATCCCAACTGCGTAAGTGATGTCTGGTCTCATGTTGCAGAGGTAGCATAGGCTCCCAATGATACTCCGGTACCGCATCGCATCCACCACAGCGCCCACGTGTCATTGGTTCTCCTGTACACAGCGTGCTCCAGCATGCTGCACTCAAACCCAAGCGAGATAAGCAATGCATCCAGCTTGGCATTCCACGCACACTGTGCCTGATGCAGCTGTCTAGCGCCTTGTGTAGCTTGAGTGTCTTGTGCTAGTTGTGGCAGTCAATGAACCTAGGTGGCTGGTGCACGTCCTCTGCAAGGTCTCCATGTAGGAACGCTGACTTTATGTCCATGTGGTGTACCTCCCACCCGCCGTGCGTGGGGAGTGCTAGCAAGAGCCACACCGTTTCCATATGCGCCACTGGTGCAAAAACTTCGTTGAAATCCACCCCTCCCCCTGTTGTTGAGCATATCCTTTTGCAACGAGGCGCACCTTGTGCTTTACCACCTTGCCTATAGTGTCCTTCATCATGAAGACCCATTTGAGCCCTATGGCTTTGTTCCCCGTGGGGAGTGTGGCGAGCTCCCACGTGCCGTTGCTGCGGATGGAGGCTAGCTCATCATCCATCGTGTGTTTCCAACATGCTTCACCAAACGCCGCCTTCATGCTCAGTGGTTCTTCTGCTGCCAAGAGATAGAGTCCGAACAGCTCCTTCTCGACCTCCTCGGTGGCATCGTACAGATTCGACAGTTTGCGGTAGCGGTATTGCTGAGGGTCGTCGTTGGTGCCGTGCGCGTCAACATGGGTTGGTGGTGTAGTCCACTCGACACCCGCGTGAGCAAGCGCTAGTGTTTGCGGTGACGTTGGAGATGCCGGTGTCGATGCCATGCGGTCTGATCAGCTAGGCAAAGCGATCTGATTGGTCTGATTGGCCCCAGAAGGTGGTCTACCGGAGTTGATGATGGTGTCGATGTCGATGTCGCTTGCGTGCCCTCTCTTGCTACGTACTACTGTTCCGTGGAATACTCCACAGTGAACGTGTTGTCTAGGGTCGAGACATTGTCAGGCGACGCCCAGTCCCACCTTCGATGTTCTTCAAACGTGGCGCCACGAGTATATTCGGTATACTTTCGCTCCTTCCTCGTAACCAATGAAGACCATCGGCGTTGAGCGATCTGCCAGCTTGTTGATGTCGGCTCCAATCCTCTTGATATGCATGACGCACCCAAAGGTTCGTAGATGGAACACCTTTGGCTCCTTATTGTGCCATGCCTCACATCTAGGCTCCTCGTCCGCAAGCGCTTGAGGATGTACACTGCAGTCTTTACCACCTCCCCCTAAAACGGGGTTGGCATGGCCCATACTTTTCAACAGGCAACGAGCCATCTCCACCACGGTTTGACTACGGTGCTCAACGATGCTGTTCTGATATGCCGAGTAGGGCGCGGTAGTGCGTGATGCTGCGCGTGTCGCAGTATTCCCGAAACTCGCCACCGCAGTCTGGGTAGAATGCTCTTAGCTTGCGTCCACGTTTAGTTTCTGCCCTCACCTTGATCTTCTTAAACTGGTTGAAGGCCTCATCCTTGGACTTTAGCACATCGGAACCTGTTGTATTCATCAACAATCAAGAGAAAATATTTGTTGCCTCCTGCCGTTGCCAGTGAGATCGGGCTGTAGAGGTCGCTATGGACAAGCTTCAGTCCATGCTTGGCGTGGTACATCGTGGCCTGCAGAAACGGTGTTATGCTAATTGCGGAGGGTGCAATCGTCATAGAATTGCTCGATGTGATTGATGAGCAGTACTCCATCTGCCATGGAAGTTCAGATGGTCATAGCGTGCATGCCACCTCCATGCCACGCCGTTGGCCTTTGCGAGCAAACATACAGGCGTTGCCAAGTTAAGTGATAAAGTGTACAATCTGATCCTGGACCGTACCACCCATGCCAAGAGTGTTCATTTGCGATTGAATAGGCACATCTCACCATTCTCAATGATGATTTTGTAGCTAGCTTCCTCCAACTGGCACAAGATGACGATGTTGTTGCACAACTGAGGTATATAGTATATATCGGTGAGTACCTTATGCTCCTTCTTCTTGCAGTCGAACATTGCCAAGCCGCAGCCGCAGATATTTATCACCGAGTCATCTCAAATTTAATCATGCCTTCTACGGTTTTGACGATTGTAATGAATACCTCCACCCCCTTGCCGACATCAACAGGAATTACTTGCTCTTCATTGAGATGGACCTCCTATGTTGTAGCGTCCATAGGGCTGCACATCTGAATGAGCAGAAGTGACGGCGCATCATCGCCGGCCTTTGTCAGGTGAGCTTCTTCTTGCGGTAGTCATGGGCCTAGTGACCTAACTTGCCGTAGTAATGACACTTGTCCTTCACGGTGTCCACCATCTCGACCAGTCTCGCATGGCCCTGTTTTCTTGCCGCCGCCGCGCCTGCCACTGGATAGGCGTTTGCCACTGCAGTTGCTGTTACCGACTAATGAGCTTTCCTCATGCGCGCGTTGCTTCCAACGTGCATCCCACTCCTCAGTGAGGAGTAGGCGATTGCTTGACCCACCAACGTCATCCTACATGAGGCGCTCTTTGACAGCACGGAGGTGCCCGGTGAGCTCCTCGATCGATAGCGTCATGAGGTCAAGCAGAGTCTCTATGGTGATCACAACCTGCAAGTATCGCTAGGGGACTACTAGCAGGAATTGGTTGACGACCTTCTTGTCCTCGGTAGCGTCACCAAGGGTGCGCAAGTTGTTGACAGGACGGGTGACGCGCATACTGAATGCATCAGCCGATTCTCTGTCCCTGAACATGAGTGCCTCGAACTCGGTTTGTAGCTTCTGTGTGGTGGCCTCACGGACGCGGTCAACGCCTCGCCGCATCATCTTGACGGCGTCCCATGCCTCTTTGGTTGTTTCCTTCATGGCGATTGCGTCGAGCATGTCGACTGGCACGACGCAAAGGATGGCCACAAAGGCTAGCTTGTCGTTGCGGAAGTTGACGGTGCCGACGTCGATTGCTTCCCACAGGCCCTGGGCCTATAGGTTGATGTGCATGACGAGTGACCACTCGATGTAGTTGATTGTTGTCAGCACCGGGTAGACGATTGATCCACTGCTAGTTTCCCTTACTTCTACCGTGCCGTTGTGATGAGTTGTGACCGAGTGCTTCTGTGAACGGGATCCGTGGTTGCTGGCCATGATCTTAGAACCATAGATGCTTTAATACCACTTGTTGGCGATGTGACGGCAATAGTCACGAAAGTAGACACACAAAAAACTCTCGCATGGCTAGAGGTACATATCATGCCTCTCTTCTCTTTATTTGTTGTTATTTTGAAGTGTTCTAAACATTACAATCTGCCCCATATTTATAGGTAGCAGAGACCATTATGCACATCCATTTCAAACTTCTAAGTCTATTCCTATTCAAACTCCTAATCCTATTCAGACCCGTGTCTTTTCTAATGTGACTCGGACACGTAACAAGATTAATCATGACATAATTTGGTTGAAAGATTTTCTCGAATTTTATTTTTAAAAACCTAGATTTCTAGGTAAAACTTCCAGCATGTTTAGTTGTAAGTTCTTTTTTGTCTCCAGTGTTGCTGCTCCTCGCCGGTGGCGGTGTCATCTCTAGAGACGAAGACGCAATTGGGTAGTGGCGGCCATGACAGATGTGGCATAGAAGGGAAGAGGCTTGAGGGCTCGTCCGGGGAGAAGATGACGTGCGCTGGGGGTTCCACGCAGTCAATCTCCAGAGATGAAGATGCAATTGGATAGCGGTGGCCGTGACCGGATGTGACATAGAAGGGAGAGGCTTGGGGGCTCGCTGGGGAGAAGATAATGCACGAGGGGTTTCTGACCGCGGCTGGAATTGACCGCGCGTACACCCCGCATGGTTGTTCACAAATTGGAGCCCCCTATCCTACCTTAAGTACATCACCTCGAAGCCCTTAAGTAGGTTAATGAACAACTTGGTGGTTGAACGTAAACAACTTAGACATTGACCATTAGTTTTGATTGAAGGTTATCCATGTGCCTTCTTATGCTTGCCATGTGAAGTTATGAGACATGTGCTGATTTGACTTAGCATACCATCTTCATTGAAATTGAATGGTCTGCAAGTCCTAGGTTGCTTTTGAGATGGTTAGGTATGTTACGGTATGACCTATGTGAAGGTGATCTTAGTACTTTCTCAATCATGATGGGTTAGCAGTTAGCTGTGTTACATATTTACGGATGATAAGTGCCAGCTAGATATGTCATGATCAATGTGCATCCTGTGCTATTAATCTTGCTGCAATTTGATGTCGGTATCGCCATGATCATTAATGAGGTGAACTTCATTAGCTAATGCATTGTTTTTTCTTTCTTTCATTTTGCGAGGAATTCGTTGTCTTTTCAACTTTGCATAGTCATCTAGTTTGGTAGGTCAACATTACATAAGAGAACAAGGCTTGGTTCTTTCTAGATTTTGAAACTCTCCGATGTTCACTGTTGTCCCATTGCTTGTGTTATCTGGGTTTTACTTTTTTTTTGCTGAGGGGGATAAGACTTATTCCCCCACAGCACACTTCGAAGTTAAGGTAGAAGTGAGACTCTGAATATGGGTTGTGGGTTTCCGACCTTGTGTGCCCAACACTGCACCTAGGAGAGTTCTACTGAATGACTCTAAGCTATTTTAGGGCAATATGGTTGTATCAATAGTTTCAGCTTTGCCAAGTAAATCCAATGAATTTTTGCTGCCATGCATATGTTTATGTACCTAACCAAATCATTCTGCAGAGAAACGAGCTTATTGAGAGGAGTACGCTTAAGTGATTGGGTACCGTGGAAGACATGGCTGCAACTGCCGCATTCCTGGCTTCTGACGATGCATCATTCATTACAGCTGAAACTATTGTTGTTGCTGGAGGAACGCAATCAAGACTGTAAATCTGGCTCATGTCCGGACGTCCAATCAGCTATAGTTGAGTACATTGGCATGGCCAATAAATCTAGTACTTGTAGTAGTGTAGTACTACATGTCAGTGCGATTAAATATAAAGCAAATACACTAATAAATTTGGTTTTGATTTGGCTTCCGTACGTTATTTATCATGCTCCCTCCGTTTTTCTATAGGTGCCCTCAACCTCAAAATAATCTGTTTCATAATGTTTATCTATTGAGTTAATTAAGAGTGTAGTTATGTGTTGATTTCACTCTGTCTTATTAAATTTCTTTAGAATGATTAAATGGTTGTATTATGTTATTTACTAGAGGTATGCGTGGTCATTATTTATTTATCTTTTTCAGAATTAGTGCTTTCTTGATTTGCACACAGTGAAGCGAGGACATATACAGTGAAACAGAGAAAATATATGGGAATTTGCTACGTCTACCCTGAAGCAAGCCATAGATATGCTTTTGTTCTTTCCTTACCTAATTTCACCAAAACGTTCACTTTTGAGACAGATGCCAGCAAAACAGGTATAGGAGGAGCTGATGCAATATGGGCACCCTGTGGTCTTCCTCGGCAAAACTTTAGGACCAAAAGCACAAGCATTCTGTTTGCGCGAAAATTGGATCCGTGGAACACCTAGGTAAATGGAGTCGCCAATTGTATTTGTCTGTCGCACTTTCGTGTGCAACGAACGACTACTTTTCAAGCAAAGCAGCAAAGGGTAACTACCGCACTTTCGTGGCGACGGACGACTGCTTTCCAGACAAAACAGCAAAGATCTTCTCGCTTTCGTGGAGAAGAACCGATCGTTTTTCAGTGCAAAACGATAAAGATCTAAACTAGAACAAAAAGGTAAAAGGTAAAAGGTAAAGGAATAGATTGATTTGTGTCGATTGTGTTGGTTTTAATCGGCCGTCACCCTTTACATATTTATAGGGCAGCTGGTCTTTCCGTAGGAGATCGGGACTCCTAATCCTAACTGAATACAGATATATCACTTTCCTTTCCTAACGGATCCCGATTCTAACGTTCGTGTAATTTCCCTTTCTTTAAGTGATTTGATCACCGTGATTAGGACTCCTCCTCGTGTACGAGATCTCCTTTTCATATAAACCGAGTATCTTTCCGAACCCGCGATTAACTTTCCCTCTGTGATCACCCGCGGTTTCTTGTTCTCCAAGCTGAAGTCTCTGGTGTCGGATAAGTCTTGGAAGTAGATAACTCATCGTATCAACCCATCCGTAGATCAACTCGGTAGCGCAGTGACTTGGTTCTGCTAAGAAGGACTCGGCTCCAGCCACTCGGAATCTGGCTTGGACCTTTTCGGGGACTCGGGTACTCGGGGTCATCAGTACTCGGGAACACCAGTACTCGGGAACGCGAGTACTCGATACTCGGGTGCGCTGGTGCTCGGGAACACCAGTACTCGGGAACGAGTACTCGGTACTCGGGCGCGCTGGTGCTCAGGGACGCCGGTGTTCGGTACTCGGGCTACGAGTACTTGGGCCCGCCAATGCTTGATGCCCGGAGGTACTGCTCGTTACTTGATGGCATAAACCACCCGGTGCTGAAATGGTCAAGCCTACATTAAGAGTTTAACACTAAATCCACAGCTCGTTAGTCCATTATCTTAACCTCCGATGATAAAGTTAATTTGGCCAACTGAATAAATCTTAAAGCCAAATTACGCTATAAACACATGCCCCCCTGTTTTCGGTATAATGGTTTTTTACCAAAAATACTACGTCATTTCTCATGGCGATATAATATATCGGCCACACCAGCTATTAAGCTTCTTGCCATAAGCTCGGATAAAACTTCTTCAAATACTTCCCGTTAAGAGCTCTAGGCAAACCTTCTCCTTGTAAAGTCTGCACAAAATAAGAATTTTCAGGGACAATCTCTACAACTCTATACGGGTCTTCCCAACTCGGCGACCATTTGCCGAATTTATTACTTTTGGTTCCAACAGGTAAAATCATTTTACATACCAAGTCTCCTATCTGAAACGACTTCTCTCTTACCCTTTTATTGTAAGCTTTAGCCACTCTTAATTTTTCCTTTTCAATCTCCCGCAAGGCTTTTAGCCTTTCTTCTAAGACTTCATCTATCCTGTCCAGCATCAAATTAATTTAATCTACAGCCGACAAGTCATTTTGTCTGGCTATTCTAAGAGCTTGTAAATTAATTTCTACAGGTAACACTGCCTCTTGTCCATATACCAACTCATACGGCGTTACTCGGGTTGCTCCATGTCTAGATATTCGATGAGCCCACAAAGCTTCCGAAAGCACCTCATGCCACCTTCTCGGATGCTTTTCAATTTTTTTCTTTATAAGCTTAATCAATGTTTTATTGCTGGACTCGGCCTGTCCATTGGTTTGTGCATAATAGGGCGACGAGTTCAGTAATTTAACTCCAAAGGACTCGGCGAACTCATTAAATTGGTGAGACATAAAAGAAGCACCTTGATCAGTCGTCAGAGTTTGAGGAATGCCGAACCTATGAATAATGTGCTCTAAAACAAAATTAATTACTTCCTTATGGGTCATATTTCTCAAAGGAATTGCTTCAGTCCACTTAGTAAAATAATCTGTGGCCACTAGGACGAAGCGATGACCCCTAGATGAAGCAGGATGTATTTGCCCAATAAAATCTAAACCCCATCCTCTAAATGGCCACGGCTTTACAATAGGATTCATCATAGCCACGGGCGCCAATTGCACATTTCTGAATTTCTGGCATGCTTCACATCCTCTATAATATCGAAAATAATCTTCCAACATCGTCGGCCAATAGAAACCTGCTCTTTTTAATAACCATTGCATCTTAGGGGCCGACTGATGTGTCCCACATATTCCTTCGTGTACTTCCCCCATAGCTACTCTCGACTGGTCGGGACCCAAACATTTTAACAGTACTCCATCTATTGTTCGGTGATATAACTCGTCGTTCAACAAGGTATATTTCATAGCTTGCCGCCGAATCCCCCTATCCCTGGTTTGACTCGGATCCTTTAAATAACTAGCTAGAGGTACTCTCCAATCATTAAATTCTAAGCTGCTCGCCAACTCGGCTACTTGTGTTTCTTGTACTGAACTAGTGCCCACCGAGTTGGTACCGCCTCTACGCACCTCGGCTTCGACTTCAAACAAGTCAGCCTTGCCTCTAACAGCGGCTAGCATCGGTTCCTCTAATACAAAGAATTTGCCCCTGCCGACTTGATATCCGGATGCTTACTGTGCTAGACAATTAGCTCTAGAGTTATCCTTCCTAGGCACATGGCTGATAGTGAAAGTATCTAGGGACTTGATTATGTCTAAACATCGGTCTAAGTAACTATTCAGCAACCCATCAAAACACTGGAATTCTCCATTAACCTGCTGAACTACTAGCAGTGAATCCCCAAAAGCGTCTATGTCTTTCACGCCCATATCTACCAAGTTTTGCAAACCAAACAACAGTGCTTCATACTCGGCCTGGTTATTAGTGCAAGGATATTCTAGTCAGACCAATGCCTCATAAATAACATTGTTTGATGAAATTAAAACATTACCAATACGTTGCCTGCTTCTACAAACCGATCCATCAAAATAAAGCTTCCATGGGCACACGCTAACATAGTTAATATCCTCTTTACTTTTAACCCTATGATCGACAATGAAGTCGGTGATGACTTGACCTTTCATAGAGCACAACGACTCATATATCAGATCGTACTCTATTAATGCATAAGCCCATTTCCCAATCCTACCGCTAAGAATCGGTTGTTGCAACATATATTTGACCACGTCGACTTGGCAAGCTACAACACAAGTACTCGAAAGCAGATAATGCCGAAACTTGGTACATGCATAGAACAAAGATAAGCATAACTTCTCAATGAACACGTACCGACTTTCGGTGTCGAGCAGACGATGACTCAAATATGCAATGATGCACTCTTTCTTGTCGACTTCCTGCGTTAAAACCGCGCCGATCACCTTGTCTTGGGCAGCAATGTACAGTCTGAACGGCACACCCGACTTGGGTGCTCGAAGCACCGGAGGGCTCGACAAGTATCTCTTAATGTTATTGAAAGCATCTCGCTGCTCTACCCCCCAAGTGAACTCGGTTTCGTACTTTAGCCGGAGTAAAGGGACAAACGATTCAATCTTTCCCGCCAGATTAGATATGAATCGTCTTAAGTAATTTATTTTCCCCAATAGACTCTGCACATCCTTTTTGCATGTGGGTTCTTCTAACTTCCTGATGGCTTCTATCTTCTTAGGGTCAATCTCTATACCATGTTCATGAATTATGAACCCCTAAGAACTTGCCAGCCGACACTCCAAAAGCACATTTGAGTGGGTTCATTTTTAACCCATACCGACGCATCCTTTCAAAGGCTAATCGTAAGTCGGCTAAATGATGGTCGAATCCATCCAACTTAACGACGACATCATCAATGTATACTTCCAACACTATGCCCAAAAGATCATGAAATATCAAGTTCATAGCTCATTGATATGTGGCACCGGCATTCTTCAACCCGAATGTCATGACAACCCATTCAAACAACCCGACGAAACCGGGGCAACGAAAGGCAGTCCTAAACATGTCCTCTTCGGCCATAAATATTTGATTATACCTGGCATTGCCGTCTAAGAAACTAATTACTCTGTGTCCAGAAGCATCATTTATTAGCATGTCGGCTATTGGCATGGGATATTCATCTTTAGGAGTAGCCTTATTTAGATCCCTAAAGTCGATGCATACTCTAATTTTACCAGTGTTTTTCTTCTTGACCGGCACAATATTAGAGATCCACTCGGCATACCTACACGGCCGAATAAACCCGGCTTTCACCAACCGATCGACTTCTTCTTTGATACGGTCGTATAGATTAGGGTTGAAACGCCTAGGTGGTTGCTTCTGTGGCCTAAAACCCGACTTAATAGGTAATTTGTGCTCGACTAGATCTCTACTCAACCCGGGCATTTCAGTGTAATTCCAAGCAAAGCAATCAATAAATTCTTTAAGTAATATGCATACCTCGTTCTTCTGCCCGACTTCCATGTTGGCGTTAACGAACGTAGGTCGAGGAACACTTCCGTCACCAATGTCAACTTCTTCAAGCGGGTCAGCCGATGAGAACCCTTGTCCGAGTTTCTCCATGTCATCGAAATCTTCAATGGTCTCATGCATATCGTTCTTTCCGGAACGATATTCCTCAGTGCGCTTTCGCAACCACTTAATGCTATCTTCTTTATTCATTGCTTACAAAGATAAGTCGTTAAGCCGAGCTATACAAGCCGGCTGCGCTTGTATCGGTACAAACCCATCCCTACCGATACTGATGTAATCGTAATCTGATAAATTCCTACCCGACAAGCATCTCATATCGCCGTGTTGCCAATCAACCGTTGTTTCAGCAAGAGCGATGCAAGTCGAGTTGTCTGCCTTGATGATCTCTACATCATCCTCTACCCATTGGATCAAATATTGGTGCATAGTGGAAGGGATGCAGCAATTTGCATGAATCCAGTCACGTCCCAGAAGAACATTATATCGGCATTTGACGTCAACGACGAAGAAAGCAGTCGGTAATGTCTTACTCTCGACTGTGAGTTCCACGGAAATCATGCCCTTGGCCTCAGATAATTCTCTCGAGAACCCGCTGAGCCCCATGTTAGTCTTCATCAACTCGTCTTCCTTTCGGCCCAACTTAGAGAAAACCGAAAGGGGCATAATGTTAACTCCAGCACCGCCATCGACAAGCATACGGCCGACTGGTTTCCCGTCGATGTGGCCCTTGATAAATAGAGGCTTCAAGTGCTGTCCAGGTTTCTCTAGCTTCTCAAATGTAGCATTTTTCGAACCGAGTATGAGTTCTGCGATCTCCAACTCGGGTGCCCGAAAATACATGGGCAACTCGAACACCATGTTGACGTCCATGTCGGCGGGCATTTCCCTGACATCGCTACTAGCAGGATCGGCTTCTTCCTTAGCTATGCGTTTCTCTTTCCAAGTCATCTTTGCTGGTGTCATCGGCCTTGCTCGGTTGAACCATTCGTCGCGCTTCTTCTCGACTAGCTCCTCTCTGAGTTCGAGTGCTCGCAATCGTTGTACCCTCTGCTTTTGAGTATGCGTGAGTCCTGTTGGGCACCATTAAGGCTTTGGCTTTGTTCCTGGCTCAACCGACTTGATGTTGTTGACTTGCTTCTTTGGCACCGGTTTGTCGAGTTCATTTTTCCGCGTGTCGGGTTTAGCTGCGCTGCTGGACTCTGGCCTGTCCGAGTTGTCTATCGTGCTGAACTGTATCCGTCGGGTCCCTGCTGGTGACGCCGAGTTGTTCTACAGACTGATCGACACGTCGGATCGTTGGTGTCGACTTGCCTCCGGAACTCGGGTAACACCCGCTTCGTCTGAGTCGGGCGCGAGCTGGGCCGTCGTGGTGCTGCCAGATTTGGACTCGTCACGATTGACCGGCACCCAAACGCGCTTGATCGGCGAGTTGTTTCTCTGAGCCCCTCCGGATGCCACCGAGTATCTATGTGCGCCGAGTTCCGTACGCCGACTGGCAATCTCACTCGGTAACCTAGCTCTCGGGTTAAACTGAGTCCTCTTCCCTTGTGGGTGTTCCCTGAACTCGGGCCTTGATGAGATCCAACTCGGCTGGACAATGCCTATTGGTCCAACGGGATGTGGTGCCCAGGGATTGAAACCCCATGGAGGGAACTGCGGATAGAAAGGAGGCGCACACCCCCAATAAGCTGAGCTTGTCGCGAAGTATGGAGGCTGAACATATGGGCCTTCTTGCCAGCACCCGGGAGCACCGGACCCTGGTCGTGGAGGTGACCTAGGACGCTTAGTGCTTCTGAGCCGAGTGAACACATTGTTGGACGTGCGTGAGGTATATTTGTCTAGCAGTTGTTTCACCGTCGGCTTTGGCTTTGTGATGTGCCCCTTTCCTTGGTTGACCTTCCAGACTCTGACTTCTGGATTTTTTGGTTTGATCATCCTTGGAGCAGCATCATCGTCAATGACGACGTTCTTCCCTTTTGTTGACTCGGCCTGATCTGACCGAATTAACACCTTCTTCTTCTCCAAGTCGATCACATTGATCGGAAAAGGATCACTATCAAGTTTCATCTTGGTACTCTGAGCAAATGTCAATCGTCCGTCATTAATGGCCAATTGCACCTGTCGACGAAACACATTGCAGTCGTTAGTGGCATGAGAGAAAGAGTTGTGCCACTTGCAATAAGCTCTTTTGCACAAGTCGTCTGCCGATGGAAATACATGTCCTTCTCTCACTCGGATCAGGTTTCCTTGCAGGAGCATGTCAAAAATCTTATCATATGTGCTAACATCAAAGGTATACTTAATCTCCTCTCTCCGAGTAGGTGTAGGTTTCAGGGCAGGACACGCGAAAGGTTTCGACTTGGATGCTTGAACCCACTCGGCTATGCATATATCGACATCGTCGTCACTAGCCGAGTCGTCATCATATGATATAATGTTAACCACAGGTTTTTCCTTGCTTTTGTTCTTGTTATCCCCGAACCGGCTATACTGCTTGACTTCCTTAGCACGGTTCTCTTGTGCCACAGCTTTCTGCAAGACTTGATTAACATTTGAAAACTCTTGCCCTTCTAACCTATCTCTAATATGAGCAAGCAAGCCCGAAAAAGCAAGGTCGGCTAGATCCTTTTCAGCTATGGTCAAACTGAAACACTGGTTTTTAACCTCTCTAAACCTTCTAATGTAATCATAAACCAGTTCATTGTATTTTTGTTTGACCATTGTCAAGTCCGAGAGCCTAAGTTCGGTTTCACCGCTAAAAAAGTATTCGTGAAACTTCTGCTCTAATTGTGCCCGTGTTGTGATGGATTTGGGAGCAAGCGACGTAAACCATGTGAAAGCTATACCAGACAATGACAAAGGAAAAAGCTTGACCCTGTAGAGGTCCGATGTGCCGACTTCACTACATTGTGCCAAAAATTGCCCTACATGCTCGAACGTGGATCTACCTCTTCCCCGGTGAACTTTATGAAATCTGGAACTCTAAAACTGCGGGGATACGGCGTCATGTTGAAGCATTCAGGGTACGGCTTCTGATAAGCGCATGTTTTGCCCTTGGGTTCTACACCGAGTTCCCTGAGTGCTCTGGCGAGTTGGTCCTTAAAACTTGTATTGGCTGGTGGCACTGGTGTAACATGTGAATACGAAGTCGGCTCTGGTAACATGGGTTGGACTTGTGGTGGATTAAAATATGAATCTGGAACCGACCCATGGGGGACTCCGGTACCAAGAGGTGGTATAGATGGTGTGCTGTATGCTACTGTCTGGTAATACGGTTGTAGGACGTGTGTATTAAGGCTAAGACTTCGGTTGTCGTTGGTAAGGCTCTGGTACGCCAAAGTCGGAATAGTAGCCGCAGTAATTGCCGGAGTAGTTTTCATTAGGTGATTAATTCCATTAGTGTCCGGGTACATCGGCCGCTTACCCCGATGTTCGTCATTGACCCGTGACACCATCGACCTAACCTGATGCTGCAGACTACTCTTCAGATCCTTAGCGAGTTGTTCTTTGAAGTAATCAAATCGGCTAGTCATCACTTGGGTGAGTGTTTGTGCCGTATTATCGATATCAGAACCATACTTACTAGCTACCGACACGTCAATCAGATGAGCAATGTCTTTAGAACAAGTCGGTTTACTTACCTCGGTGTTGAGCGCGGAAGAAGGACTCGTCACGACTACCTTTTTAATGACGCCGTTCCTCGTCTTCTGGTAGCCGGCCAACTTCTGCCGGAGTCGTTCCGCTGCTCTTCTTTGAGTTGGCGTTCAATCTCTCGCCGTTCATCTTCAGATAGGTCGTCGAGCGTGACGGTGATGATGTTGTCGGGGTTGACGATGCTTCCGTCCTTGGAGTCGGTATTCATTATGTAGCTCTTTTCTTCTATCCCCAGCGGAGTCACCAATTGTGTTCGCGCGAAAATTGGATCAGCGGAACACCTAGGTAAATGGAGTCACCAATTTTATTTGTCTGTCGCACTTTCGCGTGCGGCGAACGACTACTTTTCAAGCAAAGCAGCAAAGGGTAACTATCGCACTTTCGTGGCAACAGACGACTGCTTTCTAGGCAAAACAGCAAAGATCTTCTCGCTTTCGTGGAGAAGAACCGATCGTTTTTCAGTGCAAAACGATAAAGATCCAAACTAGAACAAAAAGGTAAAAGGTAAAAGGTAAAGGAATAGATTGATTTGTGTCAATTGTGTTGGTTTTAATCGGCCGTCACCCTTTACATATTTATAGGGCGGCTGGTCTTTCCGTAGGAGATCGGGACTCCTGATCCTAACTGAATACAGATATGTCACTTTCCTTTCCTAACGGATCCTGATTCTAACGTTCATGTAATTTTCCTTTCTTTAAGTAATTTGATCACCGTGATCAGGACTCCTCCTCGTGTACGAGATCTCCTTTCCATATAAACCGAGTATCTTTCCGAACCCGCGATTAACTTTCCCTCTGTGATCACCCGCGGTTTCTTGTTCTCCAAGCTGAAGTCTCTGGTGTTGGATAAGTCTTGAAAGTAGATAACTCGTCATATCAACCCATCCGTATATCAACTCGGTAGCGCCGTGACTTGGTTCTGCTAAGAAGGACTCAGCTCCAGCCACTCGGAATCCAGCTTGGACCTTTTCGGGGAATCGTGTACTCGGGAACACCAGTACTCGGGGTCATCAGTACTCGGGAACACCAGTACTCGGGAACGCGAGTACTCGGTATTCGGGTGCACTGGTGCTCGGGAACACCAGTACTCGGGAATGAATACTCAGTACTCGGGCACGCTGGTGCTCGGGGATGCCAGTGTTCGGTACTCGGGCTGCGAGTACTTAGGCCCGCCAATGCTTGATGCCCGGAGGTACTGCTCGTTACTTGATGGCGTAAACCACCCGGTGCTGAAATGGTCAAGCCTACATTAAGAGTTTAACACTAAATCCACAGCTTGTTAGTCCATTATCTTAACCTCTGATGATAAAGTTAATTTGGCTAACTGAATAAATCTTAAAGCCAAATTACGTTATAAACACACTCTGCACCCATGAGAAAGAGTGCTTGGCTATATTGAGAAGTGGGGATCTTATTTGCATCATGCTGAATTTGTCACATCCACTAATCACAAAAACTTACCTCATTCAACTGATCAATAATTAACCAGTGAGATGCAACATAAGGCCTTCATCGAGCTTATGGGTTTGCAATACCGACTGGTTTACAAGAAGGGCATGAAAAATACGGCAGCGGATGCTTTGTCTATTCTACTTCTGCTTGTCGTCCTAAGTGGTTGGAAATAATTGTTGAAGGTTCCCCAAGTAAATCTCTTCTCACTGCGCTTAGCATTGCTAGTCCAAATGTTCAGTGGTGTTCTCTCCATGCTGGCATCATCAGATACAACGATGAGCTGTGGCTGGGTTCTAACAAGGAAGCTCATCAGGCCATTTTGTTATCTTCACATAACAGTGGAGTGGGTGGCCACTCTGGGTTTCTGGGCACTTATCAACGGGATTAAATCCTTGTTCTCCTCGCCTGGTACGAAGGAGGATGTCATCCAATATGTGCACCAATTCTTTAAGAATGTAAATTGCACAAAGAAAAGAGCGGAAGACATAGACCACACAAGATGGTCACGGTGATGTTGTCTACAGAGTGAGTGAAATCGGATACTTATCGATATCTTAAGTCTGCTGAGTAAGCTTGACACGGATTCAAGTTGGCTGACTCCTCATAGGACGAGCTCTTTTCTCAGAGGCTTGACATGAATTCAAGTCCGCTCCACTCCCTTCTTGGATATATGGTCTCTGGACCTTCACAAATATACTTGTGCCTCTTAACAGTCTTTTTGAAAATATAATGGTTGCGGTGGAGTCCCTGAAGAAGGTGGCGGCTCAGGTGGACCTGGTGAACCTGCCGACGGCGCTGTGGGAGTTCGCGGGGGCCCGATCCCAGATGTCCCACCTCACCTTCTTCCTCGGCGTATGGTCACACATCAAGAACAACAACCTCCAGGTACAAACATATTAGACAGCTCCACCTGTTTGTCTTTCCATCTCGGAAATTAATCACATTAGGTTGGTACTCGGAATTAGTTGAACCTACTATTATTATGGAAGGATTTCATAGCTACTCTTCAAATTTCATTTCTCTTTAATTGATGTGCCTGCTATGCCTGTACTGTTTGTTGAGATGATGTGCATGGTAAAACAAGAAAATTTCTGCCCCCGCTGTCCAATATCGTTTTTGCGCTAACTAAACAATCTGATTATGCCAAATTAAAGGTTTATCTGGAAAACAGTTCAGAGTATTTAATAATTCAAATAAAGTATTTGCCGTTGAGTTTCACACACTTGATCTAGTATAGGAAAGAATGCTGATAATTCAAGAGTTTAGTTTTGTTCAGTTGCAGTCAAATGGGCAGAGAGCCGGTAAATAAGAACTTAGATGATGGTTGCAACTTTGGTTGGATGAGAACCACTGCCGTGTTAATTTTGGGACATAGCTCAGTGTTAGAAAGTGTGCTGTTTTTGTGGCGCATCCATGGCCTATTGGACGGGAATGCGGGCCTATTCTCGATAACCGCCTCTAGAAGCTCCGTGGCTTCCTACCGGGAGACTTTCTCGCGACACCCGGCTGTGTACATCAAGGATCTGCGCTCAGCAACCATCCTGGTCTGCTGGGAGATCTGCTAGGAGCGGAATGCGAAGATCTTCAACAAGTCTTCCATGCCTTCTGTGATTGTTGCCAAAATCGAGGAAGGGAGGGTGTGGCTGATAACAGGGGAAAAAACACTTTGCAATTTGTACTCTAGTGTTTTTGTTGGCCTTATGGCCTTCTTTTTTTGGGTTTGGACCTAGGCCTCCTATGTTTTGTCTCCTTTATCAATATAAAAGGCAGAACTCCTGCTCAGTTCAATTTTTTTTTAAATCTGCTGTTTGTTTCTGGATATTGCTTCCCCTGGAGCCCTGAACATGCCCATTATTCTTTTTGAGGTTTGAGCAGACGCTTCTGTTTCGTTGACTAGATATCTAAGATAAACAAGACATTTGTCTCTTTCAGTTAGCCATGCCATGTGGTGATACAATGGGGTGGCGCCATTATTGTCATCACTTAGATTTGAATTATAGTGCAGAAAGTAGTTGCGGTTCCATCTCCCATTTAGGATTGTTTACACTAGCAATGTGTCAATCAGATGGTCTTGAGTAGGACTGTTGACATTTATGTTGTATTTCTAAATGTGCCACTGTTGAAAGTTCTTAAGGAAATCTTCTGTCATGCTGTAATATGTATTGAATCACATGGATCTCTCAGTTACCTAACTACGTTGATTCTCAGTGATGAGTCTGCAGCACTTCTCCGCTCGAATTGCTTTTTTAAAGCCGTATATGTATTATGGTACTGATAAGTGTCAGTATATGATTGCTTCAAGCTGTTTACATGAAATTATCCTGATTGTTTTTTTGAATAACGTGGCAGGAGCACTGCCTTTCTCATAGATTAGAAAGCTAACAAAAAATAAGGTGTGCAATTTACAGAGATAGAAGTAAGGAAACAAAAGCCGTGACAACTACTGTAATACGAATAGAGGGTCTCCTGTATCATTTGAGGTTCTACAGAAGGCCAGCCTCTTAGAGTTAATGTCCTCCTGTACTTTAAGCGCTACCCTTTGAACATCGCTGAAAACATTGTTGAAGATGCGAGCATTCCTCTCCTTCCAGATGTTCCACAGCGCATAGATGATGATGCCATAAATCTTGCATCTGTCTTTCTTCATCATCGCTGTACAGCAGGAATGCCACCACGTGGAGAAGTCATCTTGATTGGTACGAAAAAAGCATCGTGAGTAAGGCCATTCATGGTGGCCACCCTGTGCAAAATCTGTCTGGCAAACGCGCAGCCAATGAAGATATGTAAAGCAGTTTCCGTGTGAATCCCACAAAGTGTGCAAGTAGAACTATCCTCCCATCCCTGTTCTTCAAGCTTGTCCGCCGTGAGGATTTTCTATTGGATAAGAAGCCAAACATGAAGCTTATCCTGATTTGCAGGACCCGACAAATAGGAACACTGTATACTGTGACGAGAAGCTGAAAACTATATTGTTGGGCAGGTCCAAAGTGGAGCTCTCTGAACTCCCAATGCTTGTCAAGCTGCATTTCCCAAAAGTTTTCAAGTCGCAAGAATATTACGCTATAGCTTTTGTTTAATGAAATTTTGTAGAAGCTGGTTTGATTTCTGGTGTCCTGGGATAGGCTAGATCAAACATGTATAATTTGTTTTACCAAAATTGCGATGCATGACTAATGTGTACACAATGTATGAGTTCTAACACTTTAGATATATGTGGGCAGTGGGTATCCAATGTTTAGTAGCTGCCTCTTGGGTTCAAGTGAAGAAATAATGTGCGACATAGTCGCTATCTGTCTCTTTTCTTGGTAAATTGTGTAATCAGCTTGAATTGAATTTGGGAAGGCGGCTCTTGAATGCATGCCTGAAATTGCTGGTTGAGCCTTCCTACCTGTAAAGCTTTAAGCAAGAGATAGAAAATGATGGTGCTTTCTTCTTGCTTTTGTACTTAAACAGTGGAGCTGGTATGAAACATTTGCTGTCATCTCTTACCAATGGAGTACGTCGTTGCCTTTTCTTGGAATATACGTGTGAAAGCCAGGATCTCTAGTTTTGCTGCTTCCTCAGAATAAGTGATGTTATGGTAGATGTAGAATTAAACTTTTTAACTTTGTACACAATTATAATCCCTAAGTTCACAATTAAAATTTACAGTATTGTCCGTCATAAATATTTTCAGCTTTGATCAGAGTTAAGATGTGTTCAACAATTCAGCACGATCATGATAGACCTATTAACGTCTCTATATGGTGCGGAGAGGTTATTTTCTTTACTCTTATAAACATGTCAGCTAGTGATGACGGTCCGTCTACCATCGGACAGACCAACATTTGGATCAGACAGAAACGGTTGAGACGAAAACAGGTGTAAATGATCTAATATAGCATAAACGGTAATTAATTTTCTTAAACATATAGAATATTTTCTTTAATCCGTAGCAATGCACGGGCATTGTGCTAGTATGAACAAAAATTAGAGAGACTAGCATACCAGTTTCGTGTTTTCTTTTATTCCCTCTTCTTCGAACAAATTTTTGTTCATATAAATAACTTAGTTTCTGGCTAGATATGGGAAAGTGAGATGAGTGAGAAGATAACGGGGGAGGAAATCAAGGACATGGAGATTCCGTTAGGTTATGTGGTACCCATATGGCTAACAATGGGTTTAAAATTAGTCTGGGGGGAAATTAGATGGAGGGTGAAAATCAAATAGCATTATAATTCTTTCACAAAGTGATCATTTTATTATCTTTCTTTTAAAACTAACCCTTCTGGTAAAATATTTTTAATTCTAACCCTTTTGAGGGCGCCACAGACATCGCATCGTAGAGTGTCTTCACGGCGCCATAGTATATGGCACCGCAGACCATGTCAAGGTAGCAGCCCCACTGCCGTGGATCGGTGACGTGGCCAAGAGCTGCGGCGCCACGGATCTTGCCACCGTAGCTGTGGTGCCACAACTGGGTGCACTGCAATGGGTATTACCCCTTCGGACCCGTTTTTTTCCCCCCGAGTCCTGAGCTTGCTCTGTCCCAGCCCAGCCCCATTCGCCCCCGTGTGCCACCTCGTCCGCTGCCAACCACCCCACTGCGTCGCCCCAGCCTTCACTGCATTGTCCAACCCCCCCCCCTTGTAACACCCTAGTTTTAAGCATATTTAAAACTCTGTCTTAGACCTTGTTAAAACCCTAATGCTTCTTCATTGCATTTTGGATCTTATGTGTTCCTCGCATCATTCCATGACATTTAGTTAGCACATGAATTCATACATATGCATATATGCAGATGATAAAACCTTAAAATGATCTTCATGATTTGACTACCCGCATCTATCCCAAAATAGAGAAAATATATACATATATATATGCAAATACCTGAAACCCTAGATTCTTCCCCCTCGGCAAATCAATAAAACTCTAATCTCTTCCTCTCGACCAAAAAGCAAAAGTCCTAAAAGCTCAACCTATGGTCATATATGTCTAAAATAGTGTACCAGGCATCCCTTAGGACCCACAGGTCAGATATATGGGCCCACTTCGAAAACCCTAATACCTCTTTTTTTATTTTCTTTTTCTTTAGGCAGAAACCCTAACCCTATGATTTTATGTGATTTATCCCCTCCAAAAATTCTGGGAAAAAATCCCTAAAATATATGAGACCTGTATGCACCTAAATATAAAATAAAATGATAATGTCCAGTACAAAAATGTCAAGAAATATTTAAAATACAAATTTGGGCAGAATTGACCCTATAACTACAACACCTAGAATTACACGTCATCAAAATCACCAAAAATTCCACAACCTACCAAATGTATCCAGGAGGTTAGATATATAGTAATATGACCAACTTCAATTCAAGAATTTAGAGGAAACAGTGTCGAGCAGTTATGCTCCAGATACTTCTCTGCATGAAATCTTGCTCAAAAAGTTTTAGAAAATTTCCAGGCCTTCCTATCCACCTCAGAAACTTATCCATAACACTAGCTATCCCTGCAAAGGCCCTTTTGCCCCTCTGTCATGCTACACCCTAGCTATGCCATGGTTGACATCCCTACTCTCCTCATTTTCTCTCTGTCTTTCCGAGCACCAATTACTCTACTCCTCCCTACACACTGACCCCCCTATGGCATGAATGCACATGCCTGAGCACACTAGAGCGTGCCAGGACAAGCCATGCCAGCATACGCATGCAATGGACACACCCTCGACGCGCCACGAACGTGCACAGCACATGCACGTGCAGCATCACCATGCCATTTGCTACTTTATTGCAGTGTCGTCGAGTCAGAGCACTTCGGGGCCTTCCCTTCACCTCACCGCAGCACACCACCACATTCTCGGGGCCCCCCTTGCTGCCGTGCCCGATGACTCTAGTAGGCACATCACCACCCCTTCGTGCTCGCGAGCTATAAAAGGATGCCCCACGTTCTTCTTCATCTCCATCCCACTCCCCTCTCCCTTACTTTGCCACCACAACTCCCAATTTCTTCCAAGATCCTTTCCTTCCTCCTCTCTGGCCACGGCATCCGCCGCCGCTGTTCTCCAAAATCCAATCGACCCAAGCCTCCCCAACCCGATCCATGGATGCCATCTCATTCTCCTTCTTCTTCTAAGCCAGATCATAGCCTCAATTTTACCCAATCGCCACCGAGTCCAAGAACCCGAGTCAGATTAAGTGGAGGCGCCTCCTCAAACTACGCCTCCGACATCACCGATTCAGCCAGGAGCCCGGTTCGGTTGTCTAGAACAGTTTCCTACCTTGGTTCAACTGGTTCTATTGGCTTTAGGCTGGTTCTTTGAGATCTTTTTCTGGTTCTGAGCTTCTATAATTATTCTCTACCTTTCCATTCAAACACAATTTCAAATTTCGATGTTATTTAAAGTATGTGAGTGAACTTGTCTAAAGATTTGAAATATAAAATTTGTTTAAACTTGATTCCGGAGAACTTTAAAGAATTCTAGTAATATTTCAAAATCTTATACGACCTTCATTAATTAAGGAATAAAAAAGAATCGAGGTATTCTTGAATAATGGGTAAGGACCTATAGTTTATCATGTACATATATGGATCCTTATTGCATGTTATAGGTATATATGTGGGCTAAAACTTTTGGATAGCTCCAAAGAACTTTATGAAAACTTTTATCACCCTATTTATCTCCGGACCCAACTATAGTAATCATCAAGGTTATTCTGGACAAAAACAAAGACAAAACTCATCATGCTCAATGCCTTATTCGAGTGACCCGTAATCAAACTAAAAACCCTAGAAACCCTAAAAATTTCTATAACCAGGGCATGTCATGAGCATATCTTGTTGCATCTTTTTGGTTCTTATTTGGGGTTCAGCTACGTGGTGGTTTATTCGTCATCCCTTTTTAAATGTGTAGCTACCGACGTACCAAATTCTCTCGATGAGGATCCCAAGCTTCTTGCAGTTGCAACTCCAAGAGGAAGACCAATACCACAACTTTCCAAGCAAGCTCCCCCGGCCTTGATCATGTTGACCCTATATGTTCAAGGCGTACTTATATTGATTGCAAAATCTTGCATGCTATGTTTCTAAGACCGTTATTTTATGCTAGCTATAGCTACAACCTATTATTGCATGTGGATTTAGTCTCTATGCCATTCCTTGTCACCTTAAGAATATTTCCCCTAATGGTATGGTAACACCCGTGAGAATTTAGGTGTAGTATATAAAACCCTATGCTTAGACCCGCAATAGGAAAAACCAATTTTTTGACAAATGTTATGAAGTATTGGTTCATGTGGGAAATGGATTCTCGGGAGGCATCCATTGTCTAGCGGAAAGGATTTGGTAAAAATGATTTATGTCAAAACCCTAAAACAAAATGGAGATGGTGTGGATCTGGGTGGGAAATATAAGGTGGTGTTCAGGGAGAAAGATTGTCAGAATGGTGATGCCTAATGTGGCATGGTTAGGACCCAGCTCCTTTGTGGCTTGGAGATGATATGGAGTCTTTCTCAGATCAATTAAGGACCGAATCTAAGTGCTGATCGCTCAAGTTCATTCTGTACGTCCCATGCCTTAATCAGAAAGGCTGGACCTATTACTTTGTTTAGCATTGACGTATGAACCCGTAGACGATAGGTGGAAAGTGCAAAGGAGTTGTTTAATTCCAGAGAGCCTTCCCATGGTTTAACATAGGAAGTTGTTTGACACAAAGATGGGTCCGCGTTGTGTCATGGGTTAACACGCAATTGTGGGAAATAGCTCATTTGGCAGGCTTATCGTTAGAACTAGATGGATCATCGTTAGAACTAGATGAAGGAAAAGTCTCGTTGTGATATCCTTGCTGGTACACCTCGTGAAGTGTAATCATGTGGCCATGGCAATCGGGGAGAGTCGGATCTTGTGGATAAAGCCATACAACCTCTCCAGAGTAACTAAATTTATTCGAATAACTGAATCCACGGTCATGGACACAACTTTGTTAAGCCACACCCTGATTAGTCTTTGTTTTGCATAAAAAGATGGAATATAGGTTTAAGGACGTAAACATCATATTCTTACAGGATATTTATGAGCTCCCGTGGGATGGGGGAGTGTGGAAATGAGGAAGAAGTCATTCTATAAGGATGTAGAGCAGAAGGTCTAAAAGGAGTATTAAGCCGTATGCGTAGTGGTCAGCTTGATGAGATGAAAATAACGGCAGATATTGTTGCCATCATGGCTCGGCAGATGGAGCTTGTTTACAAAACATGCTTTCTAAATCTATTACAGTATCTTGAATGAAAACTTACTTTCTCGCACAATATGAGATCGAGGTTAGAGTTTCATTCCTTCAATAAAGCCTTGCATGATTAATGCTGTTATACAACTCCCTATGGGATGCTTGCGAGTATATTCAATATACTCACCTGGCCTGTCGATTTGGCTAGACGAAGAGGAGTACCTCTTCGAAGACGACAGTGACTTCAAGGACTAGGGTGTTACCCCAGTCGGTATGGCATATCAGTGGGCATGTACGGCATGTATCTTCTTTCCATTGTAGAACTCTTTAAATTCGGCCAATAGGGCATGTGTGTAAAATAAAGACCATGTCAGTCTATGTATCAAACTCTGTAACGTTTATGTATGACTATGGTATCGAAGTCAACTTGTGTATACTAGCTACTGATCATCGGACTAGTATGGTAAACACAAGGGTTATCCGGTCCTTAAAACTGGATACTCCACACCCCGACCCACCGTGCTGCCCCACCCACCGCCCTATCGCACGGGCCAGTACCCCACCCCTCCGCCCTGCCGCCCTCCACTTTGGCTGACGACAACCGTTCTTGCTGGTGGCCAACCGCTCTGGTAGGCGCCCGACCACCCCGGCTTCGTCTCCACATTGCCGTCCACGAAAAATCCAACAAGCAACACAAGGTGAACTTTTTTCATTTTTAATAAGATAGAGTAGTAAAAACTGCATGTAAATTTGTGATGAAATTTTGTCCACTCGCGTGAAAATTGCATGTCAATTTGTGATGGAGAAGTAATTTGATTGGGATTAGGTATTAGTGAGATGTCGAAATCCTTGTTGCTTGAAAACTGTTTGTCAATTTGTGATGAAGAGTTAAATAATTGAGACCACTAAAATTGATTGTGAATAGGTATTAGTGAGATGTCGAAACCCTTTTCGTATGAAAAATGTTTGTCAATTCATGATGAAGAAGTGATTGTTGAATTAAATAATTGAGACCATTAAACTTGATTGGGATTACGTATTAATGAGATGTCGAAACCCTAACATGCATTGGAATTACTCCATGTTTCAGATTAGGTATAAGTGACTTGTAGCCTTTAATGTCTACATTATACTAGTTGATACAATATGTAATGACGGCTAGGAGGGACACTATTGGTAGATCATTATTAAAATTTAGATGTATCGGTCATTACATTTATATTGATGAATTGCATATGTTTTATTAAAATGTAGATGGATAGAACTGTCCGAGTTTATAATTTCTCTGAAATATGCGAGAGTTGTAATATCAACATTGATTTTGAATCCATGGCAGCAAGGGTAGTTATTGCTTGGAGACACCAACACTTAGTGAACTAGTTGCATGGATCCACCGTCAATTTGCATATTCAAGAAGTTCTATTGAAGTAGAAGGACAATATGATGCCGGGTTTGGTATGGATAGATACCCTTTGATGATGCACATCTGATAACCCAGTGATTGTGACACTTATAGGGAAATTGTGAATACTTTGGATGTTAGGTCACTGGAGGTTTGTGTACAGAGAGGGCAGCATGGTTTTGTCGGCTCTATCAATGCCTTTGAGGGAAGTCCCGATCAGTTGATGACATTTCCAGATGTGGCCATACAAGCTGATCATGAGCTCTCCTTTGTTGTGGATGTCTCTACACCAGCTTTTGAACCAGTTTCTCAACAACCCACACATATTATAGATTAGTTGATGGGAATGTTGGTACATCCAATTTATGTGCCACCACCTCTCTGTGCCGACGTTTCAGCCACCGGTCAACATGCCCAAGAATACAGTGGCCCATCGCATGGTAATTTTGATGCAACGGTCGTGAACAACTCCATTCACGGTGAAGCTAGCTTGAATGACATTGGCGACTACCCAACCAACTCCGATGAGGATTAGAGTTTTAGTCAGGATGAAAGACTCGAACCTTGTTTCACTCCTCAACAAGCTAGAGTGGTAACAGAGGTACTAGGCAAAGAGCCCATAGGCCATGCTTTCGATGATGTTCATAATGTTTGGAATGCCGTATGTAATGACGACCTATTGGGAAATTCTGTGGGCATATTAGGAGAGACGAGGATGGAATGCCGAACCTTCGCAAGGGAATGCAATTAAGGAATTTTGGTGAGTTGAATGACTTCATTGCCAATTATTCTGTGAGGCACCATAGGCCATACATCGTTTATCACTCTAAAATTAGTAAGAGGTACATGATACATTACCAGAGGGGTTGTGCATGGAAGGTGTGGGCACTGTTCACTTGCGATAACCTGTGGAAAATCTCACGCATGAGCAAACCACACACACGTGGTACATCACAACCATCGGGGCTGCATATACAGGTCACAAAAAAGTACATCGCTAACTGCATCACTGGCATGGTTTGCATTGGTAGCCAGAGGTCCGAGATGTCCATCACCGCTGGTGCATGCGTCACGTAGTCGCTAATTTCTATAGCAAGTGCAATAAGTTGGAGCTCTTCATAAAGATGAGTTTTAAAAATATATAGGGAGCTTACTCGATTGTGCAATGCGGGGGCTAGGACACGGTTGGAAAAGATCAAGCTACGGAGGTAGATCTATGCCCAAGCTTATGATAGTGGTGGTCGTTGTTACGGGATATTGACAACTAATATTTCCAAGGTATTCAATAATGTCCTTAAGGGGATTACATCAATGCTAGTTTCAACAATACTAGAATTTACAATGTCTACTTAGTTGACCAATGGAAACTTGAAAATGATTTGGCCTGCAGTGGTGTTGTATGGGGTAGAGTCGCCCAGGAACAACCTATCAAGGCGGAGGAACAGTCTAGCTCTCAAGTGGCAGAGGAGTTCGATCCAGAATTGCATGTATGGCAAGTTAGGTCTACCGGTGGGACATCAATAGGCGGGGAGCTTTACATGAAAGAAACTACAGAGTTAACTTAACTAAAGGTTCTATAGTTGCTGTGTACCTAAGCTGCTTCACTTGCCATGCAGTCACATTTTAACTGTTTGTCGTGCTCGAGGAGTCACCATCTTTCACCGCTCTATGTTTCTCCAATGTTCTATAAAGAAGCCACACTTCAGACATGGTCTTCTAGGTTCGAGCCTACCTAGACCCTACCCAGTGGCCACCCTACCATGGAGATGAGTATGTTCCCGACGTCAATATGTTGAACAAAAAGAAGGGTCGTCGGAGGCGCAAGAGGTTATGCAACGATATGCATAAAGCATAGGATTCGAAAGACAAGTATAGCCTTGGTGACTTCGACAATTTTTCTTCGAGAAATCGCTGCTCCGTGTGTCATGTATTCGGGCATAGCAGAGCTAAGCATGCGAAACAAGGGAAAATAAAGAGAGCTAGGCCTACAGGCACGGTTA
This sequence comes from Stipa capillata, assembly GCA_019208055.1. Taxonomy (NCBI): domain Eukaryota; kingdom Viridiplantae; phylum Streptophyta; class Magnoliopsida; order Poales; family Poaceae; genus Stipa; species Stipa capillata. The sequence continues at coordinate 222,245 of JAGXJF010001236.1, read as the reverse complement.
GGACAACAACTATTCTTGTTCTTTTAGGAATATGATTAATTCATTGTAATTTTTTGTAATCATATTCTTGTTCATTAACAATTGTAGATGGCTCCACGCCAGCAGTTCCCCCTCCTTGAGCTGCACTATGACAATGACCACCGTGCACGCCGACTCGTCGAGTTGAGAGAGGTATGGTACCTAAATTTTGTATGCATCTCTTTTTGTATAATGTCATTTTTCTTATTGCTCATTAACATGCATCTGATGTTTTATTGCAGGAACTGGCACCGTTACGAGCTCGAGAGCACGTCCCTCTACTGTGGGATGATAGGTACGGCCGTATGTTCGGCTGTCTGGGTTTCTTCCTCTAGCTCGGATTCTGAACATCGACCGGCTCCATATGGACGGTCCGCTACTCACTGCTTTGGTGGATCGCTGGAGGCCACAGATTCAAACATTTCACCTTCCTTGCGGAGAGACGATCGTCACTCTCTAGGATGTTTCCATGATCGTGGGTTTGCCAACCGACGGGCTTCCAATCCCCGGTGAAACTTTGAGAGATGGGTGGAGTGATCATGTCGAGGCTTTCTGTGGGCACCGTCCCGACGAGGCAGAGGAAGGTGCTAGAGACCAGAGGACTGCGGGGATTCTACAGTCTTGGATATCGAATAGGTACGCTCAGTTCTCTTTTTGTATTGGAATTAGTGTAATGTTATTATAATTCAATAGATAATTTTTCAATGCTCATTTCAGGTTTAGTGCTTGCCCTGCCGATGTTGATGAGCCGACCGTACAGGTCTTCATTAGGGTATGGCTGCAGCACCTGCTTGGTAGTTTCTGGTTTCCAGATAGCACAGGTGATAGCATATACTGGATTTGGATTCCTTTGCTGGGTCACTTTGAGGCCATAGTGGACTACACTTGGGGATCGGCGGCCCTAGCTTGGCTTTATAGGAAGCTATGTGATGCTTGCCGGTAGACACGGCCAAATTCAAATGTTGGTGGCTGCAGTCTCCTGTTGCAGGTTTGAATTTGGGAGCATTTCCAATAGGCCACCCCGAGCACAATTTGCCCGAGGTAAGTGTGGAAATGGATTTCATTCCATTCTGTAATGTCTCGTGAGCGAATCCTTAATTTTTTTTTGTCTCACAACAAGATTGGGATGACATTGACCCGTTGGCGTTGCCCATTGTGGGTGCTCTTTGGAAATTTTGGTTCCACCGATAGCGCATCCTGGGGCAAGATACATCATGTACATGAATGAGTTCGACGTGGCCACCCAGCACCACGTGAGTATCCAGCATGCATTATTTGTGAACTAGCACATTTGTTCCACTAATGAGAATATAATGTATGATGTAAATAGGTGAAATGGTTCCCTTACAAGCATCCTAAGTACGCATGGATTTTGCTTAATCCTGTCTGCAAGAGGGATGAGGACTTATGTAGAACACGCTCGCCCCTGATTTGCTTCTACCTGGTTGAGTATCAGATGCCTCATAGGGTCTAACGGCAATTTGGGTGGATGCTAGAATTCCCTCCAATGGAGTCTAGCACTTCAATAGAGCTCCACAAGTAAGTAGTGTCACCTTTACACCTACATGCATACCTATTGTGAAGTAAATATACTTATTAGTTACATCCCTAACTTGTTCTACAGGTTTGATAGGAGGAATCACTACAGAGACAACAACTGGGTGCAAAGGCACCAAGTTTACATTGAGGCGTGGGTCAATCGTTGGGGCGTTTGCATATTATGCAGGTGCCATACCAACCATCCCATTTCACTGAGTATCTACGATGGCTCCATGAGGTATCTAGGGTGAAGCTTAAACCAGCTTTCCACCAAGTAGGGATTGAGCAGGAGGTCGCCACAGCCAATTATGGAGACGAATACGACCATTTCACTGGGACTGGTTCACAACCCGAGAGAGGGTAATTTCTTATCCATCTTTGAATTTGTTGACACTTTGTTGATAGCCGTTCATTTGTATGGCCATTTCAAATTTTGCAAAGCATTGGTAAAAAATGTAGCTCTTTAGCTACAAAGCTAAACTATCGTGCCCCCGAGGACATGGTCTAGCAAGGACCATCTAGAAGTGCCTCCTCATGCTGTGCTGCTAGTACCGCCTTGATCGCAGGTAGTAGTTCAACATGTACAACAACATCAATCGGTGATGACGAGGGCAGCCACGATGGTGAGGGACGGGAGGGAGACGAGGGCGACGATGATAAGTCTAGCGAAGAAGAGATTGCCGACCATACTATCCTCTTACAGATTCCTGGTGCTCCTCCAGCCTCACAGCCATCACAGGTAAATACCGTATTGCAGTACTCAAACTACATATGTTAAATTATTTAAGTACTAGCAATATATGTTTCATCTTTTGTAGTCCACATCCATATAAGAAGGGCGGAAGCGTGCTGATCCCAGTGGCGTCATGGATAGGCCAAGGCGGAAAAAGGTGGGAAAGGCTGTTAAAAGTTGGACACCGATCTTCGGCAAGCGCAACGTGTTGAAGCTTGTAGCGAGCTATTGTGTCGACAGTGAACTATCTATTTGAATATTTGTCACAAACAAGTCCTAGGAATATTTATCACTTCGGTCATGTACTGAATAGTTATCTATTTGATAATTCAAATTATCATTTTGTTCCTATTTGTGTTAGTACTTATCTAGTTGATCATGTGAATATGGCCTATTTTATCATGTGAGTATGGTAATACTAGTTGTTAGTGACAGTTTTCTATAGAATCTATTGCTTCTGGTCCTAATGGCTGGCAGTAACCGCAGGGCATGACTTCTCTAGGGTTTAGGTTGCTAGTACCCGAAGTTGTCATTCTTGTTGGAAAACTGTGCTTGACTGTAAAGCAAGTGCACACACAAGACCAATTCATATCACGGAGAAATTTGATGGATTAATTGGTAGCCTCAGTCAAATAATCTAGCTAATTGGTCAGGAATAGCGGCTCCTTGAATTTCAGAAATCTCGTCTAATTAAATGCAAAGTACAATGAGCATAATGAGAAGTAAAGAGAGTATCTAACATACTACAATACAAATAGTACAATGACAAATTTCATGGTCGGAATTATGGATTTAAAGTTCTACATTCCAACGTAAGTTAAGCACATAACCTCTACTACGTCCAAACATCCTCTGGGTTGGCTTCCTTGGTATGTCTTGCCCTCTCACGCTTCCTCTCACTTTCAACTGCACGCTCCGCTTTCTTCTTGGCTTCCCTAGCACACTCTCTCGCTAGAAATTCCTCCCGCAGTAGACGCTCTACCTCAAACTCCTCCTGCCGTTCCTTACGATGTTGCCTACGCTCCTCATCCTACTGCTTACTGAGCGAGCCATAAACTTGGTACTTGCTGTCATCTCTGTGTCAATCCACTCCTCGAAATCACATAGTGGAGGCATGAATTCCTAAAATATGGGGTTAGCACATGTTGTGATAGAATATAATTTTTCATAGCTCTTATAATTTAACTTAGATTGTTAAATTACATACGAAATTCCCAAAGCATCAAACAACTGCCGGCGGATCAAACTCCCAGTTTTCACTGTCCAATACCTCTGATGATATGTGTCATATGTGGCCGGTAAGACCATCTTGCATGGGTCACTGCACCAACACGTCAGCGGTGCACTGCGTTTCGCACGACCGTCCATGCTATTCCTAAATTTCAAAAAATTGTATTATTCCTAACAAAATATGTTAATATAATAAATTGCATTGAAATGATACACTACAAAATAGAAATCGAGAGGATGTTAAGCAATACCTTGATATGAGGGGAGGTGGCCCAGAGAAAGCGCGAGGTGTGCTGGAGGAGGTGGTGGAGGCATAGGGAGGGGAGAGATCAGAGGGGGGAAGTAGGTGGGAGGTCTCGGGGAGGGCCGGCGAAGGCAGTGGAGGCGTGGGGATGGGAGAGTGAGATAGAAGGAAAGAAGGGTGCAGTTGGGGGTTATACACCCTGCGGCGCCGAGCCCCACAGAGCGCTTGTTTGGTGCCAAGATGTGTGGCACCATAGGGTTGGCCATGTAATCACGGCACGGCTGCTCGGCCGTCACAGTGCCAAGGTCTGTAGCGCCACTGACTGTGGCGTCATAGAGTGTTTCTGCGGCGCCTGTATGTGTGGTGCCGGTAAAAATATCAGAATTGAAAATAATTTATTGTGAGGTTATTTTTAAAATAAAGATAAAAAATATTATTTTATAAAAAAAATTTATGGTATTAAGAGTTTAAAGTTCTAAACCGGCCCGTTTTGAAGTTTGAGGTGGGCAAAAGTTTTTAAGATTGAAAAATAATCTTTTTCCTTATTAAAATGCAACATCTTGCCCAAACAGAAAACACCTCGCAAAAAGTTCAACATTCTAATATAAGAAAAATGCAACCCTCTAAAAATGCATCTTATCTCAAATCTACGGTACCCCAGTAGAAGAAAATTCAACTCCTGAAATACAACACCTGGGAATGTAAAAATGCATCCTCTCGAGAAAAATAAAAATACAAACACTAATACAACATTAACCTTTTCATCCAACTTAAACATAAAAAATGAATCACCTTGAAATGTAAGAAAGCAACCTCCAAATGATGCAACACTTTGGAGCCACTATCGACATCTCCAACAGGCTTGTTCGTTGACCTCAACGGAGGAGTGTTGCTGCCTACGCTGCCGCCGTCGATCGTGGGTTCTCATATTGCGGCAACCCGCTTGTGCTCTGCCAGGATATGGAGGCGCAATGGCGATATTGAAAGACGATGATGGGTACAGAGGACGAGGCTACAGGAGGTGAAGCAGCAACGCAGGGGCGCGCCGGAGGTGATGACCACCGTCACAACGCTCTTTAGTACACGTCTAAATTGACAGAGTACGGGAATAAATCCATCAAATCTTTATGACCTTGCAGACGTAACGTATAATAGAAGTAGTGTGATAAAACTAAAACTTGAAGTAGCACATGAAAACCGTGAAAATTCCGAAAAGTCCATAATTTGTCATCAGAGGCTCAGAGCAAGTATAATTATTCTTGAAAGAACATATATACCATCTCAGGAGCAAGGTTCATTGTCCTGTATCCGGTTCAAGCTCTGTCAGACAGAGGAAGTACTTGTACAAATGGAGAAAGAACATTTGAAACGACGGAGTCACACCTGAACCATGCATCCATACATGCAGATCGCCCATCACATAATTAAAAGCCGTCTATGTATAAGTGATATATATAGAAAAGACAGGCATCTATGGGATTAGAAAACTGACAAAAGATTTGATTTATACAGTACATATATGTAGCCTTTAAAGTAATCATATATGCTCTCCATGGAGTAAAATGTGATGTCTATTTAATTAATTTTCATAGTACATATAACACAGGTCACCCGTCGTCCATATATATGACTAGCTAGTTTCAGAGGAACACATGCAGCGTGGTGTTCATGACTGTATCTGCAAGGATCTTGTACATCCTCTCCGTTGGATGGATTGCGTCGAAGAAGACATACTCGTTGGCATTTCGACATAGCAACGACGTGCTCATGCTGCAAAAGTAGCCGGCCTCGAAGAGCCCTGTCCCGCAGCACCCTTGCACAGCGTTCTCAAAACCTGCAGATCCATCACCAAAATTTCTGTACAGTTTACACAAGATGCTTTCCTAGCTAATTGGGCAAAGTATATCATTCTTTTTATGTTGTAGATTTCACATATATTGTTTTTCGTATTTCAGTTAGTATTTTGTTATGGCAATAAATAAACGTGTATTCTGTTTTTTATCTGAAGAATTAATACTAGGTGTGGTACAGGAAGCTATACGTGGCAAATTTATCTAACATGGCGACTAAAGAAATGTATAGGTAGAGAACAAAATTAGCAACATTAATGAGGCACTGTGCCGTTCTGCAACGGCAGCTGCATGTTGCCGAGACAAGGCATGTGGCGCCCATGCCATGCTTCTCGGTGCAGAGCAGTGCACCATTAATCGAAACGATCGACGACATGAATGTGTCCTAGCTACTCCCATGCGTATCTTGTGAAGCTACCAATCGAGCTCGAGTTAATTGTTAATGGCAGTGGCATGCATGCACGCTAACCGTAGTCGGCCGGCTTGCTGACGACGGCGTCCAGGAGGTTGTAGGTGTCGGCGTAGACGAGTTGCAGGCCGGGGAGCTCCCCGTTGAGCTTGGGGATGACGACCTCCTTCAGCTTGGCATTGAAGCTCCGGGCGACGGCGTTGTACTCCTGGTTGCACTCCCCGGGGTCGTCGCGGTTGCCGACGCGCTCGGCGGGGAGGCACCCCATGGGCGTCAGCCCGGTGAAGTCCATCTTGCGGCCGCCGAGCGCGTGCACGTCGCGGACGGCCGCCTCGGCGAGCCCCAGCAGGTACGCCTCGTACTCGGCCGCCGTGTACTGCATCCGCCTTTCCGGCAGGTTGTAGTAGTTCTCGATGTAGTCGTTGGTGCCGATGCTCCAGATGTAGAGCGCGTCGCCGATAATCTCCTTGGCCCTCGCATCGCCCTTGGCGATCCTCAGCCTCTCCTTGTACTCCTTGAAGTACTCCAGCTGCTCGGCGATGGTGATAACGGACAGGACCCCGGCGGTGGCGTTGTCGAGGCCGGTGGCGGCGGAGGCGAAGGAGACGCCGGTGGCGAGCTGGTCGATCGTGAGGTTGCTGTCGAGGTAGGCCGGGATGGAGGGCGGCAGTCCGAATGCCTCGGAGATGAAGTCGGTGGCGAGGCGACCGTTGGAGAAGCGGCCAGTGGGGAGCCCGTCGGCGAAGTCGCGCCCGTACGGCCAGAAGTTGCTCCGCGCGATGGTCGGGATGAAGTTGTTGTTGCCCGTGTCCACCGAAGAGTCCCCGAACACGATGATCGCCGGCACCTTTCCGGCCGCCACCGCCACCCCGCCGCCGTGCAGCACCAAGAAGATGAGCCACGGCAGGTACTTGTGGAGCGTCATCGATGGCTTTGGTGTGGAATTTGGTGCGTCTGTGCGTATGAGATCAAGGCAAGTTGCCTAGCTATATGTGCGTACCAAATATATAAGAGAAGGCTGTCGGGTCGCGTGTTTTTACTCCAAATTTGATCTGCGAGTGCATCTGTAGTGCCCGCCCAGTAGGCTGTAGCAGCAGCTACATGATTGTACTGTGTGTGTGCACGTACGGTGCGATTAGGCAACGCTCCTGAGAGCGAGAGCTTTCTGCTCAGCTCAGCTATGCTCAGCTGCATGTGAGGCGCTTAAGACCGCATTAAAATCACTCCTCAGCGCCTTTATGGAAAGGGTGAGCTAGTAATATAGCTGCTGCCCCTGCTGCTGCCCTGTTACGTATTTATGACCTCCCATTCTCATTTGCTTCCACGGTCTCAACCTGTAGTTAAAATTCGAACATGGAATTAGGAAGAGATCTACAAACACACCTGGAAAAGTTTGCCAAACATTAGTAGCCACTGCACATTCTGTCATGTGGGGAGCCAAAAGCAAGGGCCACCAGCCTCAAAAAAAAAGCAAGGGCCACCGAGTTTAGCTTGGGAAACGGTACCGCGGCGACCCACATGTCACCCGTGTGAGTAGCATGTCGATTTTTTATTTATCGCAGACAAAGCGCAGTTTCATTAACAACATATTAATTAGAGTAGTACAATAAAAATATTATAGCAAACTATATATTATAAACCACCATAAATTTAAGTGCCAACATAAGTCTTACAACTAAATCCCAAAAGTATGAAGAATTTAAAATTGTTTCAATTTAAAGCGACAGACATATTCTACGACACTTTTCTCACATAACCTAATCTCTCTATTCTTTGGTGTTCTCGTTGTGGTACTCGAAGTAGTAGTCCACTCTCTCATTGTCTTTTTCGATGCTTGCCTCTCTGGGACTTCTTTTTCGACTTCCACGTAGACTGCTTCTTGCTCAACCAATGGCTTACACTCTAAACAAGGAGGTTTATAATATAGGAATAAGTACAAGAGATACTCAGCAAGTTGAGGAATAGCAGAAGGTGTTTAATGCATTATCTTTACAGAGAAAAGAGGTGTTCTCAAAAGTAGTCAAATTTGTGAGGAAAGAGAGTCAAGTTATTATTCAGAGAGCTATGATCCCTTATCTCATAGGCTGCTAGAATCCCCTATGGTTTCCTTTCCTGCCGCATTTGTAGTTCCAACCAGGAACATAGAGTAACAATATCACGCTTTGATACACTCTGCAGAGATGCGCTACTTTACCACATACGATCAATTATTATGGCATCCATGTTGTCGCACTCGCAACCATACTATTAGATCACAAAGTCTTTTCACCATTATTTTGTCATACCTGTGTCATAGTCCAGCACAGTAGGCTCGAGTATCTATCTCACACTAATACTCCAAGTTCAACGTAACATAGCTAGCACTATAGGCTCAGGCTACCTTCCTAGTTGTTGATATTACGGATACTACCAGGGCCTTTCGTTCTTGGGGAAGTATGACATACAACGAGGATACTTTAGCTTAGCCCATCCATACTAGGTATGTGGTTAACGCGGTCACCACGATGCTTAAGCACAGGTGATCACTGTTATTTAACCTTATATGAAAATCTATTGTAGTGTTCCATGTGCTTGATAGCACCATTCAGAGTTCCAACACCAGCCATGGTCATGTCCAAGCATTGCCCATCAGTATATCATTTGATTAGCTTTAGAAAATAGGTTTTTGTTTTTGCGCAGGTTATAGAAGAGATGAAACTGGACTTGGCAAGTTTTAATTATTTTTAAAGTTTGCATAAAACATTACATAAATTATTAAATTAATTTCCTTGATTTATTTTAGTTGGGGTTAATATTTTCACTCAAACTATTTTTATTAATTTAAGCAATTAACCTAGAGACTTAAATTTAATTTTATCTTAAACTTTCTCTTGATTTTAATATCCTTTTTAGAGAAAAAGGAGAAGCAAAATAGTACGAGACCGCCTACTAAATTTATCTAGTGAGCGCAATCTATTTCCTGGCTTGTTGGGCCCACCTAGCCCGACCTCTCTTAACCCTAACCCAACTCTCTCTCACTCTTTTTCTCCCTCAATCACAAACCTGAGCCTCCTTGCCTTCCTCCTCCCTGCCTCTCTCACACATACTTCAGGAAATTACTCCCGTGACGCTCGTCGTGCTCGTGCCCTTCTCCAACGGCTATCCACACTAGCCCACTCAACCCTTTCCCCTGCTGGTCACCGCGCCACTCTGCTCACCGCCGGAACCCTATCTCACCACCGTCATGTGATGGCGGTGTGTTCACTATGCCACAACAGTGGTGGCGTAGCCTCCTCAGGTAAGTGCCGCTCTTTCTACTACCTCAGAAAATACTTCTGCTACATGATCATCACTGACGGGCACGAGGAGGCCCGTCGCTAATTAGAGGCAACACTGACGGGAGCGCTGGAAGTCTTTTCACTGACGGGCCGGATCTACCGGTCAGTGAAAATCTGTCTCTACTGACGGGCCCTCCGCCCGTCAGTAGAAGTAACACTTCCACTGACAGGAGCTTACTGACTGGTGCATAACCCGTCAGTGATTGCCTTTTTTGCCCGTCAGTGCTGGTGTTTCCTGAGGTAGTGTTCGCCTCCCTACCCTCACCTACCTAGCTCAGCTAGGATTTGCTTATTGGTTAGCACAGTCATTTATGGCTAATTTTTGGATGATTAAGCTAAGCCTAACGTTGATGCTAATCATTGGGTAACTGGTACATCGGCGTGAACTATTTGCATCTTGTGCATAAACAAGATGGTTTTCCTGTTGAACTCCATTGCTAGCGTTTAAAGAGGAAATAACCAATTCCGGCACATAGATGACCTATTCGATGAGTGGGAGGTCAGTGGAACTATTGATTCTACGGTAGAATTAGCTTAGTTCTAGTGGTCATTAAGTTGGAAAAGTTAAGGCTCATCTTATTACCAAGCTCATCATGGTGCTCTGTATTGCTTGCTCTAAGTGGCTTTGATAATACATGTGTGTGCTATCTGTATCCTGTTCAAAACTGGGTGATCACTTCTATCTAACTAGATTAGTATAATTTGATACTTAGAAGATAATAAATTTGCTTCTACCTATATATATATATATAGCTGCACTATTCTACGCCCCTAGATTTTACAACATTTTTTAAAGAGATTTACTATACTTCCTACACCAATTTACGGTTCAGTATTTATGAAATTTTGTACAAAAAATTATAATTTTACTATTCACTACCTCATCCATCAAAATGATGATCTTCTATGCATAGTTTACGAAAGGATGTAGAATAAGGTATTCTACACTACTGCCAAATATATGTGTATATATACAACACACTAATATGTTTCTGAGCGCATATTAGCTCAATTTGCGCGCCGGCGGTAATTCCCTTACCGTATGTTGGCTGGGAAATTACTATCGGTTCTGGTGCCATTGCCCAAATTACCATCAACTATGAAGTCTTTTACTGTAACCTAGACATGCTTTGACTGCCAGTGTCTGCGCTTAGGAGCGTATCGATGGTAAATTCACATCACGATTTTACTACCCCTTGGCACCCTTTTTATACTATCGCTTCACTGCTTTAAATTTTTTTTAAAGGAGGAGGTGTGATTCGAACCGTGAACTTCATGCATGCAACTATGATCCTCTAACACAACTGGGTTATGTAGAGGGATTGTGAACAACTAATGAGGTATTTCCTTTTTAATGAGCTATGGTTAGACATGCAGTAAATCTATTGCCGCGAGATAGTAAAGACACATACAAATAATAGTAATTTTTAGATATGTTTAGTCTAGTATGTTGTGGTTAGACATGTGGTAAATCTATTCCTGCAAGATAGTAAAAGCATGTACAAATAATAGTAATATCAAATATGTTTAAATAGTCTTCCATACTACAAGAGGTGATGGTAAAAACACTCTCACAATTTAGTATTTTCATAGAAACTTTTACTGTCTAAGTTAGAAATCGATTGTAAATACATTAGTCAAAATTACCACTTGTACACATAAAATTACCATTAGTCAAAATCACGAGCATATTAGGGGATCTATATATGTATATATTGCGCTATTCTACATGCTGCTGTAGAATAGCTTATTCTATGCCCCTGATTTTACGACATTATATATAGTGATTTACGATATTTCTATAGTAATTTACGATTAAACATTTACAACACAAACTTACGATTTTTACTATCCACCAGCACTTTCCTAAAATTTATGACCTTATACATATGATTTTACGACTAATTTCACATAGATCTACAACAATGCGTAGAATAAGCTATTCTACGCGCTGTTATAGAATAGCATATATATATATATATATATATATATATATATATATATATGTATGTATGTATGTATGTATATATATATAGCACTCAAGCATGGCGTTATATCAGTCAATTATCCTTATGTGTATTTCCTCCATCAGAGGTGTGCTCATGTAATTCTTAAACATCAAACGGTACAATGAACTTGACTTGATTCTTAAGTGGCATACTTCCAGGTAGGGATGTGCTTGTCTTGCTACTCCAACACATGTGATAAAATCTATGTTTATTATACAATTGTGGTGTACTTAGTACTATTTATCATGATTAGAGGGCCTAAAACCTGCTTTCCTCCTAGATGCATACCTTCGTGGACAATATAATGTGCATGCTGCTACCTGCGCTGTTCGTTTGCACCTCTTCTATGCCATTGGCTCTACTCATTCTACCATGCACTCTATGCTGCTAACTCTTAGCTTACATTTCGTACTAAGAACATGGTACTACCTTGATCTAGTGTCACTACTGCAGATTGACTCTCTGCTGAACCACCTCCACTGAAGGGGCTTAAAACAGCCGTTAGTAGTACTATTCACCACTAACGGGCGGTGTAGTACTCGTCAGTAGTGACCCTAACAGACGGTCTAATTTCAGCAAAAAAATTTATTACTGACGGGTCCAAAATATTGGCCCGTCAGTGATGGCATCTCTAAAATGACGGGCTTGTACCACTGTCGGGCCCATAACTTGGGCCCGTCAGTGCTGTATCCCTAGAACGCCCCGCGCATCGCTACCTATCTAAAGGTAGTAGTGTGTACTCCATGATGAAACCTATCTAAAGGTTCCAGATTTGCTGCTTAGGTATTTAAATCTAATAAAAACAGATGTTACACTTGGCCCTTGGCTAGCTGATGATGATACTAGATATCTAAAGCAAATGTGCATAGGTTTATATGCTTAAAGTTGATAAACATATATAGAGATGCTTGCAAAACCCTATCATGGTTCAATTAAAGTGAGGGTTCCTCTTCCCCATATAATCCTATTTTTCCACTCAAACATCAGATCAAAACATAAGCAAGCGACAAGAAAATCAATATTCTATTTCAGAAATACATTCATGATGCCCTCAATTTCAAGGCTACACCTTGAACACTTGAAATTGTCTGAATATTTTCTTATAGTAATTTTTGGTTGCTTGATTTCCTGGCCATTTCTCCTCCTTGTAATCTGGTGGTCTTCTTTTCTTCCTTACCCTTATGCTTCCTAGCTCTTGGGGAGAAGTTGCTACTGCGTGTGTTGCTTGGCCTACACAGTGGCCTTTTATCTTTCTACTCCCCTGCTCTTACCTTAGTCAGTTTCCAGGATTGGAATGGTGAGAATTGGGTTGCTATGTGGCATTCCCAGATAAGGTGAGATAGCCACCCTCATTTTCTTCACTATGCCGCCTCCCTGCTTGGTTCGCTAGGCAACTGCTTATGTATTTGATTGAGTTCAGCAGCAAGTTGGCTTGCTGTTTGTTATCTTGGCTAACTTCTGTGGCGTACCCGGTTTTAAGGACCAGAGAACCCTTGTGATTCTTATACTGGTCCCACAATCAGTAGTCAGTACACACAAATTAGCTTGAATACCATTATGATACACGTGCTTAATGGATATTCATACAAATGTAGTCCTTCACGGTCGAGGTGAAATACCTGTAGCCCATCGGCTATAAAGTCTACAGTGGAAAAACAAGCGGTGGTGTAGACACATATGTATGCCATACCCGACAGACAATCGACTAGGGTTACGCCCTAGCCTTCGTAGACACTATTGCTATCTTCGGAATAAATGTCTCTTTAGTCTGGCGAAATCAACAAGGCAAGTGAGTACATTGAATATACTGGTAAGCATTCCCCAATGAGAGAATAATGGATATATTGATGCAAGGCTCAGTTCAAGAAAATGTGGCTCTACCTATGTTGTGTATTGTGCAAAAAAGTAAATTCTCATTGAAATATGCGATTAATAAATTTGAAAGCATTTTCGCATCAAGCTCGTCTTTGACAAGTAATGTAATCAGTGACAGTAGCATCTGCTATCATCTTATACTTCATTATGCCGACCCACTCTAGGTAACGGCTTAAGACAACTTCAAGCCCTTCTGTACTACGGCCTTGTAGTACGGCTTCCACACCATTTCCTCAACTCCCGCTACACATGGGTATCTCATGAAGCACATTACGAGGACATCATGCTCACGTCCTTAAATCCGTGTCTCATTTTTGTTTTCGAAAACACAGTCTAACTAGTGTGTGGTCTGATCAAATTCTGTCCATGACCATAGACACGGCTATTCTAATAGATTTTAACACTTTACAGAGGTTGGACGACTTTACCCACAAGATGCGAGTCACCCTTGTTGCCATGGTCAAAGGAGCACACTTCACAAGGTATGTTGGCACTCTTTACCAGAGTAGCCCTAGCGACGAACCTCCTAGATGGACCTAACCACCGCTTCTTTGAATTTGCAACAATGCTACAAATAGAATGGTGTTCCACCTTTGTATCGAGCATAACACCATGCGACAACGGGGAAACTCTCTATAGAAGTTACCACCTCATCCGCACATACTACTCACTACCTATAGGTTCGCACACTAGCACCTTACCGACTACTAGGTCAAATCCTTCCCATAGAGGACCTGTGGACGTACGGTGTGAACTTGGGTAAGCGGCACCTAGGTTCGGTTCTTGGTTGATCCGAGAAAGATTCCACACTAGAATCGTGCAACAACAGGTTAATACAAACAAGCCAGGACGGGTTAGTGTAAACATGCCATGACGGGCTACACCTTCCAAACACATCTTCCTTCATACACCTCCTTCCTTTTTCCAACCTGGATCCAAATCATCTTCATGGTTTTGATATCAGAACATTCTATACTCCCACTTAATTTATTTGGGATTAGTTACTCTTAGGGCAACAAAGGAAGTGATCGGTACAACGGTTCATGCAAAGTAGGTCATAGCTATTGCTACACAAAATAGAGTTTTGATACCACATAGCATGCATGTTTCACAATCAAAATACGATCTTCACAAATATGAGATTCAACATGATCAAGTCTAGAAAGCTTGCCTAGCAAGTATTGGCCTGGTCTCGAGCTTGAGCTGATATGACAATTACCTGAGATTCTTAGTGTGAGATATTAGAACATTGGACTACGCGTAAAAAAAAGGTCAAGCATAACTTCAGCAAGCATGGAATGGTGGAGGGCCTCTGGCTTTAGAACATTTAATGTGGAAATTTAGGATTAATATTGTGAAAGATCTTGAGTTTCATGGTACATTCTAAAGGTTGGGTTTCTTGACCTCGTGCCACTTTGGCATGAATCTAGTTTTAGACTCAAAATTAATTTGGGAACAGAGGGTAACATTGGTTGAAAATATTTATGTAGACCTTTGTCAAATAAGGATTTTGAAATATGTTTGTAAAGGCCATACATGCTTTCTATTATTATATTATAAATAAAGGCCATACATTCTACTGGAGCCAAGTTGGAGAAGATATTCATATAAATTTGTATTTGAAATATATTCAAATTTGGAATTCAAATAAATTTCAAAATTTTGTAACTTGATTGATTTTGAATTTAGAAGACTAGGAATTTTTGGAGTAAATAGGGGAATCAAGATTATTGCTGGGAGAGGGAAGAGAGAGGGGGAAAGATTGACGTCGAAGGCGCCTCCTGCAATTATGCCTTTCGTTGACTGAAATAGGTTAGAGGCAAAGGAAAAAGGAGTACATTTTCCCAAGGTGAACACGTACTTTAGATTAGAGAGGGGAAAAAGAATACGCTTTCCTGATGAGAAAGTGCTAGCGAAGAAGAAAACCCGTTTTCACTAAATCCGACGTGTGGGCCACAACTTAGCTAATGGTTGGATTAACGATGCTTTTTGCTCTGTAAACAGGATTGACTTAGGAGAGAGGAGGGTTAGGGGGTTAGCTGCTGGGGTAGAGAAAACAAGAGGAAGGAGGAGAGAGTGTGGTCGAGGGCCTCAATGGTGGCGCAACTAGGTGCCATGACTGGCAGACGCGACTGAGGCAGGGTCAGGGGCGCGGTAGGACCGTAGGAGGCGGCGGCAGTTGCTTGAGGCGACATGGAGCGGCGGTGTGGCGTGCGTGGGATCTCGCTGTGAAACGGCATCTCGGGAAGGCTTCAGTGACCTCGGCTGACACGGGAAGAGGGAGGGAGTTAGAGGGAGGTGAGGGCCAGCCAAGAAATGGGAGGAAAGGAGAAGGGCGAAACTGAAAGGAGGAACAGGGAAGAAGATGGAACAACTCAGGAGAAGAAGTGGAGACGAAGGAAGAGGGAGCGCTCGGGAGAAGAATGGGGCAGAGAGAAGCAAGTAGGGGAGGTAGAGAAGTAGCAGTGGCGGCTTAGGGGCTGCTCAGTCTTGGCTTAATAGTCGCGCGCGCGGCCCACCGTGCACGTGTGGTGACGCCAGTAGCGGCGGGGCCCGACGGCAGTGCTGATAGCAGTGAAGTGGGCATACGTCAGCCTCACTGCGGTGCTGTATAGCAGTGAAGTTGGGCATCGATTCTGACATGGGGAAGGCCACAGTGCATGAACATGGTAGTAGCCCACCTGGTAGAGAGAAGAGAGAGAAGATTAGGTGAGGAAGGAGAGATTGGGGAAGAAGGAGCTGCCGTGGACCGGGGTCCACATGGAGGTCAAGAAGTGGCTATTCGGTTGGAGAATAGCTTTAGCAGATAGGGGGAACTATCAATAGAGATACATAGTGAATTTCCGAAATTTTAGATGGATTTTTGAACGAAAAGTTGAAGGAAAGGGATGGTGTTTATTGTAACAATGGGTTCAATACGAAAAGAGGAGGCTTCACAAAAATTATGAAAATTTTGAATGTTCAAAATAGTGAAAAACAGCTCGATTCAAAATGGGCTAAAATCCAATCTTGAAATATTTGAAATTTCTGAAGGACATGAAAAGCTGGGCATGTATTTGAGCTCTACATTTTGGAAGGTATCTCTCAAAATTTGGGAAAATTTTCTGAGGTCTAAAACTTACGACATTAGGCAACTTCAAAAATAGCTCAAACTAATATTTGAATTATTTGAAGTATTTGAACTGGTGATCACCATATTATTTTGAAGTAAATAGCATATGCTTATTTACTCTTTCAAAATAGCTCAGGAGATTATTTTTACTCTTTCCCCATATACTCTTTCAAGCTGGGTTTTGCCTAATTTTCAATATTGCAATAGAATTGGTAAAGTAAGATTTGGGGAATGAGCTTTGCTTATAAATGGAAATTAGAAATTAGTATTCTTTGGATTATCCGATACCTCATATATTGGAAATTTTGATAGAGTATGTAACATCTTAGATTGATAACCCGACCTTTGTGAATATCTAAGGAAATTTGCATCGAGTTGAGTGTATTGGTGAAGAGGATATTGAAAGAACTTCCTCCATCCAGAAGTACTGGAAACTTCTGCAGTTGTTGATAGTGGATTCGACCATGATAGGAACCGTCCTGGTCGAACAAAGTTCTCGGGGTAGTCGGCTTGATCGAAAGAGATCCTGATCTCCGACCATTTGACTATATGGTGAGTCGGGGCTATTGTAGTGAGAAACTCTCGAGCTACTGTCTTGAAATTCCTTTTGACTTGTAAGACACCGAGCCCCCAAACATGTGGTCTACCGTTCCTTACTCGATTTGGTAGGACGCATGGTCGGAGACGTTGCCGGAACTGGTTCCTCGGCTTTGGTTTGCGACCTACGGTCCCTTTCCTTTAAACTTCTCAACCTCCGCTTGGACATATTTCTTGAAGACTCGGCACTGGCAAAGGTCATGCTTGTCAATCTGGTGGAAGTCACACCAAATCTTGTCGGCCTGCTCTGTCTTGGCTTGAGGCTTGCCTTTGTTCCGTGGTGGGCCGGAATGCTTGTTGGGGAAGTTCGCTATCACCTCCCCCGTTCTTTGCCTCTTGTCATGATTTTCCTTGGAGGCCTTCTTTTTGCACTTGCTCTTTGGAGAGTTGTCGTGGTGTCCTGGCTGAGGGCGTTCAATGCCCTGGTCCCGTTCGTTAATGAATTGGCTTCTTCGGCTCTAGCCGCCTTATCAGCGAGTTCCATAAGCTCCTTCACTGTCTTCAGGATAGACATGGCAACTTCTTCCAAGTACATTTGGTCCTGCAACCTCGAACAAAATCTTGAATAAATTCATGATCGGTTACCTTGGGTATAGTGTTGTAGACGTCTGGTGTACTCACGCATGATTTCGCCTTTTTCTTGGAAGACTAGGAAGAGGTCATCAGGTTTCCCGGGACGTACATATATGCCTTGGAAGCGGCTACAAAGTTGTTCCCATGAGTGGATCGATCCAGGTTGTAGAATGATCAACCAGGTCCTAGCCGGTCCTTTGAGAGCACCCGGGAGGTAATTGGCCATGACCTTCTTGTTCCCTCCTGTGGCCTTGATGGCTATCGTGTAGATCTGTAGGAACTCAGTGGGATCTGTTGTACCATCATACTTCTTGATTGATCCTAGTTTGAACCGAGAAGGCCAACGAACCCTTCTTAGTTCCAAGGAAAAGCTTGGCAACCATGAATGGCTCCACGAGTTGTTCTGTTACCCAAAGTCGGAGATCGTCCTCAGTCTTGGTCTTGATACTTAGAAGTATGGTGATTGGGAGACTGGTTTGGAGGAGTCCATGAGCCTTTCCGGTTCCCCAGGTATCCGCGTAGGTCACATATCGGGTGATCCGAGATGGGCGTACTCCTACGGTGATGTGGTAGCTCGTAATCACGGGGAGATCATCCCTGGTGATAACGTCTCTCGTGGTTTGCCTCTTCACGAGAAGCATTAGAATGGTCGTTACTTCTCACGGAACTGTGTTTGGCAACTGTGCAATGTGAGGACTCGGCTTGTTCTCGAGATTGGAGGATACCATTCTCCATGTCGATCAGCCATTGCTTCCCTGCTGGTGGTGAGATCCACTGTAGGGGGTTGTTTGAGTCATTGTTGGACCACTGAGAGGTGTTTAGCGGCCCTTGAACTGAAGAGATCTGTGTCTCTTGGAATCGGAGTTCTTTCTTGACCGTTAGGATTGTCTGCTTGAGAAGCCCTAGGGTCAATAGGAGGAATCCCGATGCCTGAGGGCAGATTGTCCCCTGCATTGTTGTGCTAAGATCCGTTCTTGATTGCGAAGACTTCCTGCGGATCTCGTCCCATGGAATTAAAATAAAGATCCATCATAGAGTGACCTCCAAAAAGTTTCGTCGGCCATCTGGGTGGCCAGAACATGCGGGTGATAACCCTGACATAAAGCTCGCGTTGCTCACATGATTACCCTAATGATCATGGGATCAGAAGTCGACCTTGTAAGCTCTGGCGTACTCATCCATCAACTCATTACATTGTCATCGGACTCCTCGTCAGATGAGAGATCGTCGACATCTACTCGGTCATTCATCGGCTCCTGATCAATCAGAGGGGTGAAATTGTCGTAGAACCCCTCGTCCAAGAAGCCGGTTCCTGCCACTGCTTGTCGTCCAACAGCCACGATCCCCATGGTCGGCGCCATCTGTCAACGATCGGTAAACCACCAATCTTACATAATACGCGGAGAAAAGAGAGAAGGGGATCATATCCGGAAGTTGATCACGAATTGGGCCACTGGCGACAAGATTTATATAGGTTCAGGCCTCCCTTAGGATAACAATCTTACGTCCTGTTGATTTATATTGATCACGAGACAAGGTACAAGGGGGTGTGTCTAGTCCTAGATGGGATCTACAACAAGTCAGATATGGTTGTCAAGGATGATCTTCCCTTCTACTTGCTCAGAAAGCATCAGGCTAATCTTCTAGCTTCAATCTGGTTCGAGATTGGATGTGAGATCTGCCCTACCTTTCTCCGAAAGCCCTCGAGATCCTTTTATAGAGGCTATACCATATCGTAAGGGATATGGACACATCCTCGAGTAGGATTCCATCTTCCTTAAACGTCAGGATTAACTGCCTAGTTTATTTCTGAGGTACATGCCTTCCCGGGTTGTTAGGATACTCCTAGGTCTTTGTGTATTCGTATATGGATACTGTCGTCATACACAGTAGTTGTACACTACTCATTGTCACGCCCTGACTGAGTTTTGATGATTAATGATAAAATGAATAAGAGAGCAACACGTGCATTAAGTGTGATCATATTGTTAGTCCCATGAAGGAGTGTTTTAACCAGCATTGGTGACCCTAAGAAGTTCTAAAGACATTTTCTAGCTCATCGGCTTTAAGAAATGAAGATTAAGGACATTTTCAACTCTTTTAGTGGTTCATGAAACCGCATTGAGTTTATGGCAAGCCGTACTATTAAGGGGGGCTGAAATCTAGAAACTGGTAAGAGTGCCTTTCTAATGCACAATTATGAACCAATTTCAAAATCCAAAGAGGCCTTTAGAATCTCTCCACACACTTTTTCAACAAAAGTCAGAACTTCTAAGATTCATGTCAGAATATCCAAGATTTAGTTCTGCGTGTGGAGTCAGGGGATTTGGAGCCTCCGAGTTACCCTTCCTATCCAGATTTCTAGATGTTGAAACATCCGAGATTTTTCCCGGACCCTCTGAGTTTTGGTTCTGGAATTCTCTAAGTCCTGAGTACTCTAAAGTCAAAGAACCTAGAAGTTTTCTAAATGCTCTAAGTTTCTGTTTTGGACTTCTTTTGAAATATCAAAATGTTTGAGTTTATTTCCCAGAACCTCTGAGTTTCGGTTTTGGAGTTGCCTAAGTCCTGAGTGCTCGAAACTCGGAGAAGCTGGAAGTCTTCCGAATGCTCTAAGTTTCTGTTCTAGACTTCCTTTTAAAATCTCAGAATGTTTGAGTTTATTTCAAGAACCTCCAAGTTTGTGTTCTGCTCCACTCCTCCAAGGTCCTTTGAAATTTCGGAAGTCCCGAGTGCAATGTTAGAGCCTCCAGGAATTTGTTCTGTTGATGCCTTTGAAGTTGCTCCATTTGATGTTCCTCTTCATCTTCACTTGAGCTATCTTCAACCATGTGGTGTGAGCTCATGGAAGTTGTCCTTCTCCCGGATGAGTGTGACCAATGTTCGATTCTTGGGGGCGATGGTACGAAGCATCTTTTTGACCACATAATTGTCGGTCATCTATTTGCTCCCAAGACCCTTGATCTCGTTGACAAGGTTGTTGAAATGAGTATACATTTCACTCGGCGTCTCTTGATCTCCCATCACAAAATGATCAAGCTTGACCTTCAACAACTCAAGTCTTGATTCATAAAGGATTGATGTGCCTTCATGAATTTCCATATGGGTGGTCCAAATCTCTTTGGCACTCTCAAGCGAACAAACCTGGCTAAATTCATCTCCACTAAATGCTCCAAAGATTGTATTGACAGCTTGAGCATTGTAGTGGAATAGTCTATCTTCATCAGTCGTCCAGTTGTCCTCATTTTCTACAATACAGCCATTTTGCACTATGCGCCAAATGGTGGGGTCAAGAGATATCAAGTGTATTTTCATCTTATGTTTCCATAAAGCATAATGAGTTCCATCAAAATAAGGTGCTCTACGAGATGATCCACCATATGAATGAGTATTGTAAACGTTAGGTGGATGAACATTTTGATATGTGTGAGCACTACCACTAGCACGTACACCAACTTCCCATATCTGACTCTTCACGTGAAATCTTGTACTCTCTAGGTGGTAAAGCCCTAACAAGAGAGACCTTGCTCTAATACCAATTAAAGGATCAAGATGTTGGCCTAGAGGGGAGGGGTGAATAGGTGACTAATAAATTTTATCCAATTTTAGAATATTCTTGCAATTATGCAGAATTAAGATAAATTAGAGCAATAAAAATATAAATAAGCTAGAACAATTATTTGCAAGCAAATCAAGGATATGAAATTAAAATCAAACTTCTGAAATGAAAATACGGGAAGGAATAACTAAATAGAGACAAGTTGTTTCTTCTCGGAGTTGGATTCTTGAGGGAATCCTACTTCGTTCGAAGAGCTCGATCACTCGTGATCAAGAGTCAGCTTTCTCTGAAGCCTTTATCCCTCGAGGACGCTCTTGCATCTCCTCGGCTTCCCCTTGATGATTCTTCCCTTTCAGAGGTGAAGGGACCGAAGGTGCCGACTAGAGGAGGGTGAATACGAGGCTAACTATTTTCACTTCTTTTTAACTTAGGTTATCAAATTAAGTCTTAGCAGATTGCAAGGTTAGGTCAGCTGTGTGACAGGTGAACAGCACAGGCAATATATGTTATGTAAATTAACACGTAGCTGTCACACGGGTATGTAACACAGGTGAGCTAATGACTTAAAACAGATGAGCAAGACAGATAGGTGTGTAATAGGTAGCTGACACAGGTAAGAGATATGATATACAGCAACTGAGGCATAGCTATGCTAACACAGGTGAAAAGTGATCTATCACAGATAAACAATGTATATCTAAGAATACACAAGCATGCAGATCTAATGAGTAACTAAAAAGCAGTATATGAAGTACCCGAGAGACAAGGTGTTTTTCACCAAAGTTCCCTACTCTTTTCAGAGAGTTACGTCTCAGTTGGAGAGGCTACTCCAAAGAGATCACTAGCACTGAATCGTGCTTGTTCTCCGAGTAACTGAGTGACCAGTCCTCTTGCTTTGCTTGTGGAAGTCCTTTAGCTTTGCAGCAGGTAGACTTCAGATCACCTTTACAGACTATTGGTTCAGCCCACACAAGCTTGGGTGATACCAGCAACTCCTACGCACGTCTAGGAGTAGACACTCCAAGAGTAACAGATTCAGCAGCAACGACTCTTGGAGGAACCAATGCTCTTTGCTCAAAGGCTCTAACTCTCTTGAACTAACTCCTAAGAAGTTTGGCTTTTGTTCAGAGGGTGAGAGGCTTGCAACGGTTGAATTGATTCACTGGTTTGAGCAAGGTTGAGGTCGAAGACCTCCCCTAGTCTCCTATTTATAGAGTTCACAGGTACCTGACCGTTACACTCATGCCACGTAGGATTAAGTGGGTCACCGGTGACAGACACCGGTGACACAGCCAATCACAACGCACAACGGTAACCGGCTCAAGCAGATCGACACCTGTGTCACCGAAGGCACACACAGGTGAACCTTTAACTGACGTAGCCTAACTACTCAGCCTGATCTTGGCACATCACATGCCCTCAGCGCACAACTAACTATGATCCATAATAAGAAGAGAACCTCCAACAGTCTTCTGACTCAGCAGACAAACTATTGCAGTGCAGGTCCCTTAGCATTTACAAGCTCTCCCCTGATACAGAGATGTACCTGAGTCATAGAGCGCTAGACCACCTGTGACACAGCTATGTCACACAGGTGACTCTAACCTCTAGGGTTTTTCCACCGCTAGCACTGCAAAGTGCTAACACAAACTAGTTTCACACTTGTGCAAAACTATTGATACAGGGCTACTGACCTCAAAGCATTAGTGCCACTATCCAACACTCTGAGCATTGAGCAAAAGAACCTCCATAGATCATTACTGATTTATCCCTCTTGGTAGTACGGGTGTTTCCTATGGACTCAAGGAAACTAGCAAATCTAGGCTTTACTTGCCACCAACTGCAGTCACGGCCCTTGACGCATCAAGCCACCATCACCTTGCTTGCAACCCCTTGCACATCATCGGCTTCTTCACAGCTGTGGCACAGCTGCCTAGCACAGCCATTCCCTTGTTTTGGAAACCACTTTTGTACCCTTTTTGGTGGTCATCCTTTCCTTGATGACACTTCTTTTTGGAACCTATTAATCTTGCTGACACTTCTTTCTGGAACCTATTAATCTTGCTTACACTCATTGTAAATATTAGATTCCAGTTTGAGTTGCCATTAACCATCAAAACCATTTAGGGGCCTAGATGATCTTTCAATCTCCTCCTTTCTGGTGGTTAGTGGCAACCCATTCAACACATTCAAACAAAGATTTGAATGAGTGATACATGTGCAGGTTTTCAGAATATACTCCCCCTGAAGCTGTGCACAGAAGATTTGCTTTTAACATGCAAATGCACAGATTCTAATTTTGGGTGTGAGCAGTATTTTCTTACAACTTACACTTTTATCAGTTCAGAGAATTTGATAGATCATAAGAGAATGATTTAACTGAACTGATACATTTTTATTCTGATGCAGTTAGAATGATCAGAGCATAAAATTCATAAAATTTCATGGTCAGAGCAAACATATGTATCAGAGCAAAGATATGTGAAGAAAAATTATATCAGAGAAAACACCATCCACACATATCAAGAACATTACTGCATCAGAATATTGTAATCAAGACAGAAGAATTTAGAATAAAACAAGTCTTGATACACCAAAATATATAACACTTATAACACTCCCCCTAAATCCAAAATACTCTTCCTCTTATATTTCTCCCCCTTTGACACTAAAACACCAGAAAGATGTTAAGAGAAGAAACATTCAGGGGAGCTTGGTCTTCAACAGCTGGAGAACCTCTGAGAGCTGAGTTTGCAATTGATCGACCTTGGAGTGCAGACTGTTGACTGCTATTCTGAGTTGGAGATTCTCTCTACGTAGAGCTACAAACTGGGTTGGCATGACCTTGTTCTGGTAGACTCTGGCTGCTGTTTGAGTCATCAGGGAGGAGGACAGAGTACCATCGTCAGCCACCTGTGTCACAGATACTAGTTCAGCTGGGTCAGCTACAGGAGGATTAGCGGTGACACCGGTAGACACTTGGACTTGAGGTGATGGCACTTGAGGAGCTGTTAGGGCAGCTGTGTCACCGGGGACTACCACAGCTGGGTCTGGAGAGTCTCCAAAAATAGCAGTAACAGCAACCTCATCAGGATGGTCATCAACCTGAGGCCTAAGCTTAGGTTGATGTCTTCACTGAGATGTCAAATGTTGATTCTGGAAGACCTGTTCATTGAAGGATCATGTACATGATGTATGATCCATACCTCAGCTTAGCCTTCTTGTCTTTTTGAACAGCATCTATCTCATGGAAAATATATCTTGCTACATTAAAGTGCTGATTCTTGGCTATGTGCACCAACACCTGCCAGACTGGATTGTAAACTGCATCTGTGTTGCCTTCCTTAGGCTGAAGAGTGACATTAAGAATCTTTATCAGATGCTTGGCAGTTATTGTGATCCCCTTGAAGTAAACATGATCTGCTGGGGCATTGGCAGGGAAGGAGAAGTTTCTGGGATAGAACTTCCTTCTGTCAGCATTGGAGACTGGCTTTAATTTGAACAAATTTGGCATGCCAGGCTCCACTGGTGCATAAAATAGACTGTTGAACTCTGGAGCTGTTATGGATAGCAGCTGACCTCCTGTTCTCCAGAGCATGACATCCTGATTGCTTTGTTCTACCTACACTATGGCATAGAACTCCTTGATGACCTCTGGGTCATAACCTTGTTGTAGATTGCAAATGAATTCAAGGCCTGAGGCTTGGATCAGAGATGGAAGAGACCTCAACCTTGGATCAGTCAGAGCAGACCAGTCAATGTCCTTGCAATCTACAAATCCTTTTGAAGATAGGATTTCATGATAGACACCCGTTTGATGATCATTGTGAAATCTGGGGTCTGAGCAAATTGGATCCAAGTATTCCTTATCTTCACTGAAGTATGGGCAGGTTGACCTCATCTTGATGAATGCACTTGTGCTCATAGAGGCAACCTTGCTCTTTGACCTCTTGGGATCACTCTTTGGAAGCTTTTTTGTTGTAGCCCTTGAAATGAATTGCATCTGATTGACCTCAGTCCTCAGAGCATAGGAGAAGATGTAATGATATTTCGATTCCAAATCCTCTTCTCCTACTGAGGGCCTGGGCGAGCTGTCTTCTTGTTCTGCTTCCTTCTCAGGCTCACTGGCTGATTCTGCACTGGGGGATGAGCTTTCAGCTTAGTAATCTTCATCAGAATCAGCTCTTAGTTTTCTTGCCCTGGGTGGAGTCACTGACACTTCCCTTCCATCATCTGATTGGCTTTATGAACTTTCTTCTTTGGTAGCTGAGCCACTTGCCTGTGCCACAGGTGAGGACATAGGAGCTTGAGCAATAGGAGAAGCGACTGCTAGTTTAGCTGGCGGTGACACAGGTGATGGAGACAGCTGAGGAGCTTGAGCTTGAACTTCTTCTGCCTGAGACACAGCTGGTTGGGGCAGCTGTGGACTAGATGACTTGGCAGCATCAGAAGGCTTCACTGATCCAGCCTTTGGAGATGAAGAAGACACATGGGCCTCTTTTGTAGCTTGATCTTCTGTCTCAGACACAAGGAATTGTGAGGGAGACATGGGATTCTGCACATCCAAAGAGAAAAGTGTGTCAACACTTGTAGAGCTTAGGGTTCTTCTACTTCTCCTCTGGTATGTCTGCAGATTTGACTTGGCTGGGCTAGTCACCTGTGACACAGGTGGTGGCATCTCCTTCTTTAACTCTTTGATAGCTTCCTTTTGTTGGTCAAGCTGATCTTTAATTGATGGCTTGGAGCCCTGAGAGATTTCTGAAATGATTTCAACTTCTGCCTCTGTCTGCCTCTTGGCTTGAGGTTCTTCAATCACCACAACTGTTTTAGACCTTTCTCTCTTAGAGCTTAGTGTAGACAAGACTGCAAGATCTGGTCTGATTGCTTTAGAGATCATTCCCTGCTTGTTTTTAGCTTCAGCCATCAGAGCTGTTCTCTCAGCACCTCTTGGCATGTTCTTTGCTCTGCTTATCAGCTCATTTATCTCCTCTAAAAGAATTCTATCTCTATCATCTGAACTTTGACCTTTGAACCTTGAGCTTTGAGCAGGAGCAGGAACCGGAGCAGATGATCTCTTTGATCTGAACTCAGATGAGAGCAAGCCTCACTTGAGTCTGATCTCAGCTTGCAGGGAGCTTCTCTCAAGACCACTTGACAGAGTGTTTACTTTCCTTATCAACTCAGTAATTTGTTGTATAAGATGATGATCTCTAGCATCTGAGTGTTTGATCTCAACAGGTTTATGATAAGGAGCGGTCAGACAGCTGGTTGAAAGGTTTTCTGCTTCTCAATAATTTGCTTTCTCATTTCAACCTTGGCAGAATGAGAAGTAGCTGACTTTAGCTGATGGTGCAAATCTGCAATTTCCCTCATGAGAGCTCTGTCTTCTTTTGTGGGTTCTGGAATAGCCATAGATACTGGCCTAGACATCTCAGAGAGTTCAAAACTTTTAGCAGCGTATATTGTTGTCAGCTGCTTCTTAACTGTCTCATCAGTTTCTGTGCTGATCTGCTCTGCCAGTTTATCCATCTCATCCAGAATAAGCTTGTCATATTCAAGGTCATCTTGAGACACTTGAGGCTCAGGGACAACTTCTCTAATTGTGAGTGTGCCTCTTGGCAACACTACATCTGCAATAGACGGTTTGGAGACCTTCCTTACTGCTTGCTTGGGCTTCTTAACAGCTTCTTTACCCAGAGATGTGTGAGTAACACCAGATGAGGATCTTGTCCTCTTGGCTGGAGCATGCTGAGCTGAGCTGGACTGATCAGCCTGAGAAACTGATGCAGTTGCTTTCTTGGCAGCAGCTCTTCTTCGCCTGTAAGCTCTTCGGTTTGTTCTCCTTCTCTCAGCTGCCTCTTCCTTCTGCCTCAACCTTTCCCTTTCTTGATCTGAGTCTGAAAAGTTTATCTCTTTGCTTGACTCCTCTACTCCTCTAGATCTGACCATTTAAGGCCACTGTGTGCTCTCTCAGAATCTGAAGACATCTGGAGAAACAAGATAGATAAGAAAGAATGTAGGAAAGAGGTGTTCCTGAGATGCAGAAGGTAGTAGCTATGTGAGACACCTGTGTGAGGATAAGATGACACAGGTGATGGCTTAGACACAAACTGAGATCTCTGCCTGTTTGAATAGGCATACCTGTGTGAGAGGTGAGACCTCAGCGGTGACACAGCTACGTGCGGAGGTGGACGGCAGATTTAAGAAAACTAGGGTTTAACAAGGATTTGCCATTCAATTTCAAGCTAGATGTATACTGGAGGATGAACAAGAGCTAAACCAACTCTAGACATTAACAATGCGCTCCTGGATTAAGCTTTAGAGCAATTGCATGAACCCGATGATAGAACGAGCGTAAAGAAGGGCTAGCGGAGGCTTACTTTGATCGAGAAAGAGATAATGCACGAAGGAAACGATGCTTGAGGCTTACTTTGATCGAGAAAGAGATAATGCACGAAGGAAACGATGCTTGAGCGCCACAGGAAGCTTTCTCCGATGCGTCGAAAAGTTTCAGAGGGGCGGAATCTGCGATTTCGTCGAAAACTCGAAATTTTGGCGCAGGCGAAAGTTTGGGGTTTTGAGTTGGACGTGGATTCTATGGAAACGTATCGACGCCTTATATAGGCCGAAGGGGTATATGGTGGTTGTGTCATAGCTGAGTAGTTGACCTGTGACACAGGTGGGCGAGAAGAGACCTATGACCTATGGAGATTAAAGGCATTCAACTGAGACACAGATGGATGACTCAGATGACAAGTATTTCATCTAGAACACCAAGATAGGGAGATTTAGATAAGAAAGAAAGCACTTGAGCACTAACAGAGAGACCTTATGAAATCTTCTCAAAATCAGTTTGCCAGAAATTTAATCAAGCCAAGCTAAAACTGATAAGAGTTGATTGAAAACATGTACACAAGAGAGTGCACAATCAGCTCAAGAAATATTTTCAACTCTGAGCATAGAACATACCTGTGACACAGGTGCCTGACTCAGGTGAAAATATAAGCAATATAAACAGCAAAACATATGAGCTAGACGTCAAGCCAAACCTTTTATTGTAAGTTAGAGACATCAATGATATTCAATTCACTCCTCAGAGCACAGAACCTAGTCTCATCTAAAGGCTTGGTGAAAATATCAGCTAATTATTTTTCAGTTCTTACATGACACAGCTGTATATCTCCTTTCTCAACATGGTCTCTGAGGAAGTGGTGTCTCATTTCTATATGTTTGGATCTTTGGTGGTGCACTGCGTTGTTGGCTAACTTAATTGCACTTTCATTATCACAGAAGAGGGGTACTTGATTAAAAGATATGCTGAAATCTTTCAAGGTCTGCCTCATCCACAATAATTGTGCACAACAACTACCAGCAGCTATATACTCAGCTTCTGCAGTGGAAAGGGCTACTGAGTTTTGTTTCTCAGATGACCAGGACACTAAAGAATGTCCTAGGAATTGGCAAGTACCAGATGTGCTTTTTCGGTCAACTTACACCCTGCATAGTCACTATCAGAATAGCCAACTAGCTCAAAATTTACACCCTTAGGATACCACAAACCAAACCCTGAAGTTTGAATTAAATATCTCAGTATTCTGCGTACTGCCACTCTGTGACAGTCCTTAGGGTTAGCTTGGAATCTGGCACACATCCATACACTCAACATTATATCTGGCCTAGATGCACACAAGTATAGCAAGGATCCTATCATGGATCTGAATTCTTTCTGATCAGCAGACTTACCTTCAATATTTAAGTCCAGATGGCCATTTGTTTGCATGGGAGTGTGAGTAAGCTTTGCATTCTTCATGCCGAACTTGGTGATGATGTCCTTGGTGAACTTTTTTTGAGAGATAAAGGTTCCTTCGTTGAGTTGTTTGATCTGAAGTCCTAGAAAGTACTTGAGTTCACCATCTAGAGACATCTCAAACCTCTTGGTCATCATCTGGCTAAACTCATCACTCATGGAACGGTTAGTACTGCCAAATATTATGTCATCGACATAAATTTGGCACACAAAAAAATTATTTTTATTTTTCTTAGTGAATAGAGTTGTGTCTACTAAGCCCATTTTAAATCCATTTTTGATCAGAAATTCTTTCAATGTGTCATACCATGCTCTAGGTGCTTGCTTTAAGCCATAGAGTGCTTTGTGCAGTTTATAGACATGATATGGTTTCTTAGCATCTTCAAAGCCAGGAGGTTGTTCAACATATACTAGTTCACACTACAAGGATACCCCCTGTAAAGCAACACAAATTCTACAACGTTTTGACTATATGTTGCAAAATTCACAATAGATACGCATATAAGCGGTGCAGCATATGCGTTGCAGACTTGCAGCTCGTGACTCTATTGTAGTACATAGATTGCAACAGATCTTATATGTTGTCATGTATTGGTTGCAAATTATATCTGTTATAAGACTGCAAATATACATAATTAAAAATAAAAATTAATTAGACACGCAAGTACACATAAGGAATGTGGCGCAAAAATCTGTGCTAACCGTCCGAGCAAAACCAAATCGCGCGAAGTCCCTCTCTTTTATTCTCCGATCCAGATTGATATTCGCCTTCATATCTGGATCGATCATATACGAGGTTATTCTCGTTCAAAACGAATTTATTAGAATGAATATAGAGCTCTTTAAAATTATTTTGTTGTGCTCATGTTTTTCTCTCCAAACCAGCAAAATACATGTAGTTCTTTTTTACCAAATAATTTAATCAAAAGAAAAAAAGCCGAGCTAGCGGGCCCCGCCATGGCCCGAGTCGCCCTAGGTGGAGGCGACGGCGAACAATTACCTCCAAAATTTATAATTTGTTTCGCTCTAAATTTTTACACTCCCTCGTATTTCTTTTTTAGTTTCGCTCCAATTTTCCCTTTCCCTCCATTCTCTCCCACCAATAACGACTAATCTGGTCAAAAAAAATTTAAGTACGCGCGCTTCATTACCATGGCCCCACCTATCATACGAATCCAGGACGGAGACTAACATCAGTCAAACAGATCGCGATGAGGTAACTGCGCCAACAAAATCAGAAACCTTTCCTCCCATATCAACACGGTTCCCTTCCTCGTCTCGTATTGGACTCATCGCACGCCCGGCAGCCGGTAGCGGAGGCATCACCACGAGCTGAGTAAGGTTAG
This sequence comes from Stipa capillata, assembly GCA_019208055.1. NCBI lineage: Eukaryota > Viridiplantae > Streptophyta > Magnoliopsida > Poales > Poaceae > Stipa > Stipa capillata. The sequence continues at coordinate 192,030 of JAGXJF010001236.1, read as the reverse complement.
TTGCCGACCTACTCTCCCACAATTCATCCTCTCTTGCTCCATACTCTACCGATCTGTGCTCTTAATCAATTCACATCTCTCTTACCAGACAAATCCGGCTGGTAGATTCTCCAAATCCGGCTGGTACGTGGTGGCAACAATCCTGCGAATTCATCTAGTCAGTGCCCTGCTCCTTATCCCATCTCATTGCTGCAATTCATGCCCTCCGTATTGGTTCTCAGCTGTTTTTTTCACCCACCAATCGATATACAGAGAGATCACGATTCTAGTTTAATCTAAAATTGATTCATATGTTCGGTTTACTCATAGCAAAAGTTACCATTGTTTTATTACTGAGATAGCCAAATTCTTATGTTCGGTGTCTGAGATTACCCCTTCCCATGGATCCTATCCAAATTCTTATGTTCGGTGTCTCTCCCAGATTGAATTGTAATTTTTCAAATCTCCGTGTGCTATATACTGTAGTTTCCAAAACAACCTATATTGTATTTTACATAATTTATTTAAACTTTTGGTCATTGTCATGTTGCAGCAGATATGTCACGGACAAGAATTAACTTTGTTGAATCCAATGAAGAATATATGACGGAAGAACCGATCGAACATCATAATTCTGCTGAAAAAGATGTCGAATCATCTGATGTCCAAGAAATAACTACTAATGATGAAGAAGGCTTCATAGATTGTGATGATGCTGATGCGGATGAAAATGAAGATGGTAAGTTTGTTGCTCATTCCTTACTGATTGCAATATATGATTATTTATCATCGTAACATATAATTCATGGTTCTATATATTCAGCTGAAAATGCAGAAACAAAAGAGCGTAAGAAGAGGAAGCTGAAATATATTTGGAACCTTCCAAAAGGGAAAAGGATAATGGTTCGCTGCAATGACCTAGATCAGCCAATCGGAAAAGAGGCTAAACATCTTGGGGACTTTCTTGGCTCGGTTGCAAGGAATGGATCATTGTGTAGCTTGAGCTACAAGGATTGGAGATCGCTCAAAACTGAAATAAACGTAAAGGCTATACTAGATCAAGTAAAGGTAAATTTTAATCCACTCAATATCCTTTACTAGCTTGTTCTATGTTGCCTTACATTGTAGTCACTCTATTTATGTTCTAATTGTTATATAGATGAGGTTCCTTTACCTTCCTCGCATGGAAAAATATATATTGAAGACAATTGGAGACAGATGGAGGCAATATAAGTCCGATCTGAAAGCAGTTTATTTTGATGAGAAAAAAAGCACCGAAGCCAATTACAACAATAAACCAAAATGGGTGACTCCGGATCAGTGGAGATCTCTAGTTAATCATTGGACAACCCAGAAAGCGAAGGTACTTAAAAGAATTCCATTTCCAACTTTCCTTGTTGGACTTTATATATTGCCGTGCAGATACCATGAAAGATATGCACATAATTGTTTTCACTCATTCTTTGGTAGAAAATTAGTGCTAAAAATAGGATTAACTGTTCACTGAGGAAGTCTACACATACTGCTGGGACAAAAAGTTTCCCTCGTCACAGGGAAGAAATGGTAAAATTTATATACTAACTTCATGCATCTCTGTTCCATTCATGTTTTGTAATGTAATTCGTGTTTACATTACATATCAACAGAAAGATGCAGATCCCGAAAAGAAGTACCCTCATAGGGCTCACTTGTTCGTCCATACGCACAAGCCGAAAACTTGTAATAACAAAATCATTAATGCTCATGTGGTATATTTACAACTCTCAACCATTCGTATTTGAATTTGATATTATATATATATTCTTATTACTTACATTGTTCATGTATTTAGGAAGAGTTGAAGGATATTATGGACAAAAACCCTGAATTAGCAGATAACAGCGATGGAAAGACTGCATGGAAAGGAGATGCGTTGAACAGAGTATTAGGAGATGACAGGCCTGGTCATGTACATGGTTTGGGACTAGTTCCAAACCCAAAAAAACTTTTTGATGTTTCTACTTCACGTCTATTCCAGAATACACATTTTACTTCGGTGGAGGATACACCAAATGAAGCTATGCTATCTTTTAGAGTTGACATGGAAAAATTACATCAAGAAAAGAAAAATCAAGATGCTAAAATTATGGAACTAGAGGAGAAGATAAGAAGAATGGAAAGACAACCAAATCAGGTAAATTTCTATCAACTGTAATCTTCATTTATTTTGTGGACTAACCTTTCTGTATTTCTATCATAGGAAATTTCAGATCCAATGGCTACAATTGGGCTTGAACCTTCGGTTCATGGACATAACTCAAACAGAAAAGTTTGTATCTTGTCGAAGTACACAATAAAATTCCTCAAATTTCACTCCAGAAATTACAACTAATATTTATGTTATGCTATCTGTAGAGAGTGCTTGCTCCTTCGGTTGATGGACTCCAACTGGTTAAAAAACGACCCAATAATTTACAGAACAAGCCAAGTGGTTCAAATGGTGCAGATTTGCAAGCATCAAACAACCATTCTGTTCCAGATAAGGTTTGTGTACTTAAATACTCTTTGGAACCTGACATTGCTGAGGATTAAGTTGTTACGCTTGCACTTTTTGCAATTACATATACAGTACCCAAAACTTGACGTGTATCCTTTTATCCCAGAACAAAGAAACTATGGTGCATAATGGTGGCAGTGCACGGCAACTAGAAAAAAGTTCTGCTGCACACAAGGTATCTTCATAGTCTCATATACAAAATTATGATCAAACTATAGTGCTCCCATGTTTATGTGTTTACTTGTTGCTATCAGAATGCTGTCCAGAACCAAGAAACTTTTGATCAGAATTTCAGTGCACGGCAAGGGGAATTAAATTCTGCTGCACACAAAGTATATTTCCATTACCATATACAATATGTTCAAAATATATTGCTCCGACGTTTATGTATCTACTGGTCTTGCTATCAGAATGTTGTTCAGAACAAAGAAACTTTGCTTGAGAATGTCAGTGCACGTCAAGGAGAAAAAACTTCTGCTGCAAACAGGCTGGTATCTTTTCATAATCACATACAAATTTGTGTTCAAACTATAGTGCTAGCTTGTTTATTTGTTTATTACTTCTTCTTTGCTATCAGACTGCTGTCCAGACCAAAAAAACAACAAAAGGTGCTAATGCAGCCAGTAAGAGTGCTCAAAGTGGTTCGCTGAGTTGGTTGGGTGCCAATGAACTACCTGTAAGAGTGCTCAAATTCATTTCATATGTTCCCCTGTTTTGTCTCTGTTTTGTCATGGGTGATGAGGATGATTCTGCCAATGGTAACTTTGATTTTCTCTAACAGGCAGGAACTAAAGTATTCTTGAAGAGCCTGAAAAATCATAACAGGGACGTAGCTCTTGCTACAGTTGTAAGTTGTGATCCTAAATTTAAACTTGATGGTGCTGAAATTAGAAATGAATTCTGGGCAGTGCATGTCGATATGGCACTTGTGAAAACTGAAGATTTGGTACGGAGTCGCAAAAACTGCAATACTCTCGGTAGTGCAGAAAAAACAAAGATTGCATGGCCTTCAACTTTGTATGTGACTAATATCCTGCCTCTATCATTACTTGCATCATGTCAATGCATTGTGTGTTAACAGTTCATTTTGTTTTTTTGTTTGTAGATTCAAAAGATAAATGGATGATTATATGGGTGTGTGGCAAGTATACTGCAATGATGATGATGATTCCTGTTCATGATGATGATGATGGATGCTTTCAGTTTTAGTTAAGTTGTAGGGAGATGTTCCAGTTGGATGATGTTCCTCGGTTAAGTTTTAGTTAAGTTGTAGGGATGTTGATGGATGCTTTCAGTTTAAGTTTCGCTGTCAAGAAAATATTTAGATTATGCATCACATTTGAATGATGTTCCTCCTGTAATATCCACTATTGTAATCCAACAGTTTTATCTAATATATGATTTCTTCCTCTCGTGAGTATATTCTCTTGTTTTTTCTTCACTTGAAATACATAATTATCACCATTACATGGAGCATTAATTTAATTGCTGGCAATATATATAAAAAATAATATTATTCACATTATATATGTACCAACACTTGAAGCGTTGCAAATTCTCCGTTGCCAAGCAATGGGATTTTGATTCCTATACATTAAGCACCAACATATAAAAGTGTTGCACAAGTCTGTTTTATGTGTTGTAGTCTTGCAACGGTCCCTTTTACCAACGGTAGCATAAGCGTTGCAATATGCGCTAGCAACACTGGATAAGGCTACGCATCCCAAACCGTTGGTAAAGACATTAGCAACGCATATATGGACTTTTAGATACGGAAAAAAGCGTTGCTATAGGGGAGGTCCTGTTGTAGTGTCAGAAAGTTTACCATTTAGAAAGGTGGACTTCACATCCATTTGATAAAGCTTGATATTATGATGAACAGCATAACCAAAGAGGATCCTGATGGCTTCAAGTCTTACTACTGGAGCAAATATTTCTCCAAAGTCCAGGCCCTCCACCTGTGTGAACCCTTAAGCCACAAGTCTGGCTTTGTTCCTTACCACTTGTCCATTGGTGTCTTGTTTGTTCCTGAAAACCCACTTTCTTCCAATCACATTATGATCATGGGGTCTTTCAACCAGGGACCAAACTTGGTTTCTCTTGAACTGATTCAGCTCTTCATGCATAGCATTTATTTAGTCAACATCCATGAAAGCTTCCTTTATGTTCCTGGGTTCAAAACTGGAAACAAAAGAGTAGTATTCACAAAAATTAGCAATTCAAGAACGAGTAGTCACTCCCCTATTAATGGCACCGATGATTTAGTCTACAGGGTGATCCTTCTGTATCCTACTGATCACAAGGGGATCTGGGTCAACCACCTGTGTCACAGCTGTTGGAGTTGCCTGTGACACAGTTGGTTCTTCCTGTGACACAGCTGGCTGAGTCAGATCCTCTGTATCCAGTTGATCATTGGCTAGGTTGTACTCGAACTCAACATCTTGAACTTCAATGTCTTCACCCAGTGATGCAGAGGGTGGTTCTTGATCACTTGGTGAGGCAGATTCCTCCTTGATGGTGGGTCTGATCTCACCAGTAGACTTCTTTTGAATGTCCCCTCCCCTGCATCATTAGCAACTTGCTCTTATTGGGAGCCATAAGACTCATCAAAATCTACATCTATAGATTCTTCAACAACCTTTGTGGAGGTGTTAAAAACTCTATAGGCATGGGAGTTAGTGTAATAACCAAGGAATATACCAACATCAGATTTAGCTTCAAACTTAGTAAGGTGTTTGCCCTTCCCAAGAATGTAGCACTTACAACTGAATACTCTGAAGTATGAGACATTTGGCCTGGAGTTGGTGAGCAGCTCATAAGGAGTTTTCTTGAGTAGTGGATGTAGATATAGCCTATTGATGGAGTAGCAGGCAGTGTTGACAGCTTCAGCCCAAAATCTTGGTGAAGTCTTGTACTCATCTAGAAGTGTCCTTGCCATCTCTATCAAGATTCTATTCTTCCTTTCCACTACACCATTTTGCTGTGGAGCATATGGACTTGACAACTCATGCTTGATTCCATGCTTGTCCAGAAATGCTTCCACCTTGGAGTTCTTGAATTCAGTCCCATTGTCACTCCTGACCTTGACCAGGTTTACCTTCCACTCATTTTGAACTCTAACAATGAGATGTTTGAATTTCTTGTAAACCTGTGTCTTCTCCTTCAAAAAGAACACCCAAGTATAGCGAGAAAAATCATCTACTATGACAAAGTCATACTTGTTACCTCCCAGGCTCTCATATGTTGTAGGACCAAAGAGGTCAATGTGAATGAGCTCAAAAGGAGTGGTGGTGGTCATGATGGTCTTGGGACGATGAGCAGCTCCAAATTGTTTGCCAGCTTGACATGCACTGCAGGGCTTGTCCTTCTCAAACTTCACATTTTCTAAGCCTATGACATAGTCATATTTACTCAGTTTGTTGAGAAGCTTCATCCCTGCATGTCCTAGCCGCCTGTGCCATAGCCAGCCAACACTGGTCTTGGCCATGAGACACCATGGAGCTGCTGCAGGCTGTTCATTGAAGTTGACAATATACAATCTTCCAGACCTGCATCCTTTGAATACTTGAGAATCATCAGATAGTTTGGAGGCTATAACCTCATCAGGATAGAAAGTAACTTTCATACCTGTGTCACACAGCTATGACACAGATATTAGACTATAGCCTATCTGATCCACAAGCATCATATTAGATAAAGAGTGATGTTTAGATATGGCAACTTTACCAATGCCATTTACCTTTCCCTTGGAGTTGTCTGCATAGATCACGTATTTGCTTGGAAGATTTTCATTAGTGATCTCTACAAACTTCTCTCTGTCTCCTGTCATATGTTGTGTACATCCACTATCCACAACCCAGTCAGTTCCACTAGAGGCAGTGTCCTGCAAGATTAGTTATGGGATTTAGGAACCCAAACTTGTTTGGCTCCCTTACCAGTTTTACCATATGCAGAAACAGCAGTTAATGATTTAGAAGATCTGTTTCTAAAATTGACACCCTTAGCAATAGATGATATAACATAAATCTTTTTGGCTGTCTATCACCTATAACCTTAGACAAAAAAGTTAGTTGGTTGTGTGAGTTACCGATGACACTGGTGAGTACACAGCTGTGTAAGATACCGGTGACACATGCAACTGTTACCTTTGGAACCCAGATGGCAAGCAAACCATTTTGTTAAGTGCCTACGATCTACATACTTGGCCACTATTTTCCCTTTTATGACCTTTTGCATAACGTAGGATGGGTTAGAAGGAATGTTCATCACATTCCTGTTTCTCTGCATATGACCAACAAAGTTGTTGTCATTTGTACCTGCCTGTCTCACAAATTTTGCTGCAAGATTAGAGTTAATGACAGTAGGCAGTTTATCTTTATTTGCAGGAGAAATGTAACCCAAGTCTTTTCGGCCATCATTCTTCCTGAGCATCTCAGCTCTAATTAGCTGATAATTTTGCATGCCAATGTTGGCAGTGCATAGGCCTTTCCTCATAAGCCTTTTCAGCTCTTCAAGCTCCTCTTTGAGCTTGTTATGCTCAGCTGCATCCACAGAGTTAGTAGCAGTAGAGGTTGAAGCCTCTTTTGAGTTATCAATTACACAACCTGTGGAAGTTAGAACATTTATACGACTAGCACAGTTTATACATGATTCAATAATAGCATGAGCAGGCAAGGGTGCATCAGTAGATATAGTAGAGGAAATATCAGTGCACATGGAATGCTTTGCCTTACGCTCCTCATGCTCCTTAATGAGAAGCTCATGAGCTGCTTTGAGCCTTTCATGAGCTATTTCCAGATTTTTCTGGTCCAGCCTGAGGATTTCCCTATCATCTGAAACCTCATCACATATTTCTCTCAGCTCTCTGAGTTTATACCTTAAGGATATATTCTCCTTCCTCTCCCTGCCATAGGCCTTATCTGTTCTTTTCAGGATTCCCATTAGTTCAGCATAATTAGGAAAGTCATCTTCAGTAAGTACCTTAAATTCTTTGGCCATAAGGCACAAAGGAGCAGAAGTAAATGATGTCTGATCAGCCTTGGCGTTGATCTTGGAGTTGGGTGACCTGGCTGTGTCACAGTCGGGCATATCAGCCATGCTGATGGTAATTCCAGCAACCTGACCTTCATCTTCAAATTCTTTCTCTGAACCTGAGTCATCTGATACCCAAGCTTGTCCAACATAGGCTCTAGCAGTGGCTTTGTTCTTGGAATAAGTTGGGTGCTTGTTGAAGGTCTTCTTCTTTCCATGAAAATCCTTCTTCTTCTTGTATTGATTGTTGTCCTTCTTCTTGTTTGGATAATCAGCAGCAAAATGGCCTTCCTTGCCTCATTCAAAACACTTGTTGTCTTTGGACAGCCTCTTTCTTTTGAATCTGTCACTTGACTCAAACTTCTTCTTCTTCTTGTAAAACTTTCTGAAATTTCTTGTGAGGAAGATAAGTTCATTTTCTTCTCCACTGGTCATCTCCTCATTGAGTTCTTCACTGCTATCACTCTCAAGTTGTGAAGTTGAAGCAGTAATCTTCAAAGCAATGTTCTTCTTGACAGATGGGGAAGAGCTTTGCTTGCCTTCTTGCTTGAGTTCCATCTCATGTGTTAGTATCCTTCCTAACACTTCAGTGGGCTTCATCTGGTCAAACCCATCTTTCTCTTTCAGCATCAGAACAAGAGTTCTGTAGGCCTTAGGAAGCACTGATAGAAACTTCTTGATTACATCTTCATCATCTATCCGATTGGAGCCTAGAGCCTTCAACTGGTTGGTAATGATGGTGAGTCTTGAAAACAGGGAGTTGATGTCCTCACCATGCTCATACTCAAATCTCTCCAGCGTTGATTCCAGAAGGCTTCTCTTTGATTTCTTCAGAGTGTTGCTACCCTCATAGATCTGCTCTAGAGTATCCCAGATATCCTTGGCAGAATCCATGGTACTGACTCTGTTCAAGTCATGCTCCCGTAGACCCATGAATATAGCTGTGGCAGCCCTAGCATTGTTCTGAATGTTTCTCTTGTCATTTATGCTAAGGATGATGGTGTCTTCCAACCTGTAACCTGTACACACAACTTCCCACACATCTGGATCAATGACGATAAGATGCATTTTCACCATTTTTCTTTTCCAGAAGGCATAGTTAGTTCCACTAAAGACAGGTATTTTACCCTCATAGCCCGATATCCTTTAAACTCTGGCTATTAGGCCAAATCAAAGAGCAACCCGCTCTAATACCAATTGAAAGGACCGAAGGTGCCGACTAGAGGGGGGTGAATACGAGGCTAACTATTTTCACTTCTTTTTAACTTAGGTTATCAAATTAATTCTTAGTAGATTGCAAGGTTAGGTCAGCTGTGTGACAGGTGAACAGCACAGGCAATATATGTCATGTAAATTAACACGTAGCTGTCACACAGGTATGTAACACAGGTGAGCTAATGACTTAAAACAGATGAGCAAGACAGATAGCTGTGTAACAGGTAGCTGACACACGTAAGAGATATGATATACAGCAACTGAGGCACAACTATACTAACACAGGTGAAAAGTGATCTATCACAGATAAATAATGTATATCTAAAAACACACAAACATGCAGATCTAATGAGTAACTAAAAAGCAGTATATGAAGTACTCAGAGAGACAAAGTGTTTTTCACCAAAGTTTCTTACTCTTTTCAGAGAGTTACCTCTCCGTTGGAGAGGCTACTCCGAAGAGATCACTAGCACTGAATTGTGCTTGTTCTCCGAGTACCTGAGTGATCAGGCCTCTTGCTTTGCTTGTGGAAGTCCTTTAGCTTTGCAGCAAGTAGACTTCAGATCACCTTCACAGACTACTGGTTCAGCCCACACAAGCTTGGGTGACACCAGCAACTCCTATGCCCGTCTAGGAGTAGACACTCCAAGAGTAACAGATTCAGCAACAATGACTCTTAGAGGAACCAATGCTCTTTGCTCAAAGGTTCTAACTCTCTTGAACTAACTCTTAGGAAGTTTGGCTTTTGTTCAGAGGGTGAGAGGCTTGCAACGGTCGAATATGATTCACTGGTTTGGGCAAGGTTGAGGTCGAAGATCTCCCCTGTTCCCCTATTTATAGGGTTCACAGGTACCTGACCGTTACACTCATGCCACGTAGGATTAAGTGGGTTACCGGTGACAGACACCGGTGACACAGCCAATCACAACGCACAACGGTAACCGGCTCAGGCAGATCGACACCTGTGTCACCGGAGGCACACACAGGTGCACCCTTAACTGAGGTAGCCTAACTACTCAGCCCGATCTTGGCACATCACATGCCCTCAGCGCACAACTAACTATGATCCCTAAAAAGGAGAGAACCTCCAATAGTCTTCTGACTCAGCAGACAAACTATTACAGTGTAGGTCCCTTAACATTTACAATCTCTCCCCTGGTACAGAGATGTACCTGAGTCATAGAGCGCTAGACCACATGTGACATAGTTGTGTCACACAGGTGACTCTAACCTCTAGGGTTTTTCCACCGCTAGCACTGCAGAGTGCTAACACAAACCAGTTTCACACTTGTGCAAAACTATTGATACAGGGCCACTGACCTCAAAGCATCAGTGCCACTGTCCAATACTCTAAGCATTGAGCAAAAGAACCTCCATAGATTATTACTGATTCATCCCTCTTGGTAGTACATGTGTTTCCTATGGACTCAAGGAAACTAGCAAATCTAGGCATTACTTGCCACCAACTGCAGTCACGGCCCTTGACGCATCAAGCCACCATCACCTTGCTTGCAACTCCTTGCACAGCACCAGCTTCTTCACAGCTGTGGCATAGCTGCCTAACATAGCCATCGCCTTGCCCTGGAAACCACCTTTGTACCCTTTTTGGTGGTCATCCTTTCCTTGATGACACTTCTTTCTAGAACCTATTAATCCTGCTTACACTCATTCTAAATATTAGATTCTAGTTTGAGTTGTCATTAACCATCAAAATCATTTAGGGGCCTAGATGATCTTTCAAGAGGCAAATCCCGGCCTTCACAAACTTCTCACGGCTCACCACATGCGTTGGGAGCTCGTGAGCGACTCCTAACCATCTAGGAGTCCTCAACCTCCAAAAGTAATTAGTGCATCGAGGATGCTTGGAAATGGACCTAGTGCTCAAAGAGATCTTCAATCTTTTATTTTCACTAAAATCCTCAAATCCCTCTTTCTTTCTTTTCTCTCACAAGGATTGACCTTTGGGCTTGAGAGAGGAGAGGTGAGAGCTCTTTGTGTGTGCGGGAAATGGATTTGCAAAAGGTTGTTATTTGCAAGGAGGAAGCAAGCTATAAATAGAACTCCATCATTGCCCGCTGAAAAACCCACATCAGAACTTTGGATGTCAACACAATGGCTACTTTCCACCCCACTCAATCACTGCACAAGGCAATATTGGAACTTCCAATATTTATATTGGAACCTCTGATATTTTTCGAAGCTTAGAAAACAAGGTTACTCCGAAACTTTCGAGCATATCCGAACATTTGAGATCCACATTGGAACTTCCTGTTTTTCTAGAAGGCTCAGAAAAACCTCTGAAGCTATCGGAACATCCGATATTCCAATCGAAAGTTCCAATCCAGATATCAGACCTTCCGATTTGGCCTACTACCTGACTTAACTACCGAGGCCTGCCTAGATTGGAACTTCCATGCCTGGTATTGGATCCTCCAATAGTTCCAGAGGTCTTAAAAACATGGTTACTTTGGAACTTTCGAAACTACCGGAACTTCCGGTATTCCAATTGGAACTTGTGATGTAGCTATTTTTGAAATGACTTTTGTGCTCGTGTAGATGAAGCGGCTCTCATAGGATATTGACTAAGTATCTCAAGAGCACTAAGCACATCAACTAGCATCTACGATGCACCCCTCTTAATAGTACGGCACACCTATTACTCAATTAAAATGTCAAATACATTACTCATAAGTACAATTATGGTGCCAACTTTTTTCCTTTATTTCTAGGAGTCATCGATGCCCGTTGTTTTTCTTCATAGGGACTAACACCTGTTCATATTCTCACTAAACACGTTAGTCCCTTAATCGCTTGTCATCAATCATCAAAACACACTTAAGGGGCCTAGATGCACTTTCATAGGAGACAGAAATTCTATCTAAATCCATCCAATCTACTTACTCCATTCCTTTATTTCATTCAAGCGACCAAGAGGAAAAGAATTGGGTTTCCACCGAGCTGAAACAATATGCTAATGGTTCTAGTAAACCAAAACTACCATTTTTTAGCTATTTGTCTTCCATTTCCTTTTCAAAAAAATATTTGGAAATAAACTTTTTTTAACTTCACCCATAGATCCTTTACTCGTATTTAAAAAACTGAAATACTTAATCCAATGCAAAATTATGATTCGCGACTCTATACTCATAATCCTATTTGTACTTTGGATGCAATTTCAATTAGTTATTGGATACAAATTGCGAGAATGTATTTTCTTCCTCAATATGCTATTGAGAGGAAAATGATTAAATCATGTATAAGAACTAATGTTTCCATCGGAATATAAAAGCTTAAGGACACCTTAAGTATGTCATTTCAAATTTAGTTATTAATAAAATGAATCACATTTTTACCGCTAAACTATACCTGCTACATGTAGATTATGATACCAACGCTATCCTTTGTCAAGTACAGCCATTCGAGAAGGAGGCTAATTCCCCCTAATTGAATCAATCGGAGAAGGTTCATGATAGTGAGTGGTTGATACTTCTACTTCAATCGCGGGCCTTAAGGATTTAGATAGGCCCTCTGGTCTGTAAAATGCATCGCTTCTTACCATGCCAATAGCATCTAAACCAAATGTATGCATATCAATTAGTATCAAATTGTATGATTACTACTACAATGATCATTATTTACTTTGCGAGGACATAAGTGTGCCAGACTACTCTATGAAATAGTTTAATTATTTCCTACAATATACGCTAGGAGATAAAGGGCATGATACTGTCCCTATAAATCCCTTTTTTCTTTTCTTTTTTGTTCAGAATTGAACAAAGAAATTGGGGAAGATAACATCTTACCCCGGATATCATTAAGTCCTAACCGTAGAGAAAGAGTGACATGAACTTTTTAAAATTCATCATAGAGTTTCCCTACGGCTTGATGGAAGCAACAAACAAAGAATCATAACTTAAAGAAAAACACGGACAAGACCGACAGATTTACCCGACGTAATTAGGTAAGTCCTGACCAAAATTTCTCTTGTAAGGATTTATTTGATGTAAAGAAGATCCTAAAAGTCTCTAGTTAGTCGATTCTTTCCATTTAACAATTCCCTCTCTCTCCTCTTTTCCACTCACTCAATTCTAGTTTATTATATTCTTGTTTAAAAGAATCAAAGCAGATCAATAGAACTAAGAGCACATAAAAAGGAGCATAGAGCATCAAGAACATTACAAAAAATTTCCTCCAAAGAATCTTATTAGGTATTTGTTCCCTTCCTTTTCCTGCTAGGATCAGGAATCTTATATTTTCCATATCCATATACCATCAAAAACTTAGGGTTCAAGAATCCACCTTTTTTCCTCATCTTCGAAAATGGAAAACCCTGAACCAAGAGGAGTTAGGTATGTATGGTATGGTTTATTATTTTTTGTTGGGCAAGTAGTAGAATAATTTTTTTACCTAAGGTGTAGATTCTACAGCCCACATTTTACAAGACAATTGTTGATAAAAACTCCAACATAGTTTATGGAAAACATACCAACTAGAGTCCTTGGAGAATATTCAAGTACCCTCCTTTTCCAAGGGGTACCTATTGAAAATTGCTTCAATAATTGATGCATATTGGTTCTCCTCTTCCAAAAATAGAACTTCTGGGCTTTGGTTTGGTGAGTCATCCAAGATCGTAATTACATACCTATGAACTCACTCTCTTCAAATTCATGTATATTGAATACTAAAAATATAAAAAAATTATTGTGTCAACTCTCTCTTCATGTATTTTATTATATAAAACATTAAAAAATTACTTCTATTGTGAGAACCTAAAATCTCGTTAACAATAAAGAGGAGGGTTTAGGGAATCTTGTGGTGTATCATGCGCATACATGTATGAAATTAGGGTAAATTTAAAATTTTAAGAATATAAAGTTTAGAAATATAAGTATAGTTATATGTTATTAAAAATAAATAAACAAATTATGGTTAAACAAAAAAAGTATATGGAAAATGTCCAATACACTATATCAATTAGTTAATAATCACATACATGTCAAATAATATTACAATTGAAGTGCAAAGTAATGTTACACGAATTTCTTAATCTCAAAGAAGACTACAGTAAATGAATATTGATACAAAGTAACATTATTTTTACAGTGATGTATTACAAGAATAAAACCCTAAAATAATATCAAATGGAGCTCCAACAAAGAAAATTTTGGTTTAGTGGTTAGAATGTTTGCATCCCTTTTTGGGGAATGCAATTTATTTAGGAGATCAATGTTGAGAAACCAAAGAACTAGTTTTGGTTTTAATAGATTTAAAGTCAACCTGTGGAATCAGGTTTCTTTTTATACAAAGGCAACAAATGGAGAGAAGGCAACTGTGATTGTTCAATAGATCATAAGGCAACCGACCTGATTCCATAAGCGGACTTAAACTTTAGATTAACCTCTAGAGAAATTAGGCAGCTTTGATTCAACTATGTCAGATTAGCTTTCATGTAATTATCTAGCTAATCTAAGTCCAATATCCTAATCAATTTTCAATTCCATCCAAAAGAGCCATATCATGTGACAAAAAGGCATCAAGTACGCAGCTAGAAAGAAAAGAGATAAGAGATAATGCTCTATTCAGAGCATGAGCTTCTGATAGCAGCTACAAGCTTATCCCAAATTGCCACCACCAGCCTAGGGAGATAAGAACTCACCATGCAATGCAGTCTAATAGCTCTATCACCATTTCATAGCAAGAATCACCATAATATGTGTCAATCTAGAGTTAAATTTAAATTCCAGCACAACAGCCTCAAAGAGATTATATATAAAGCCCCATAGGAGCTCTATTGCATCACGTAACCACCAGCCAGGCATTACACACCAACAAGGGTAGATAGAGATCAGCATCAGGGAGAATAAGACCAAGACAACGAGGAGGAGGAAGCGACTCCCAAAGAAGAAGGAAATCAACCGAGCGTGAAGATTTACACTAGTTCTAGCACTTCACCAAGGTTGGTGAAATAGAAAAGAGATAGGAAGAGAAGAAAGGGCCCGATTAAGCAGAGATACTCTATGTTGGGATAAATGAAACCTAATAAGATCAAGTTGATAATTTGTTCATATCATCCTAACACCTATATGGATTTATATAAACAGATGTATATATATAATTTACTCTCAGATTAAAGCATTAAATCGTGCTTCAGAATCATCACAGAGGGTTAGTAGTATATCACCAAGTTCTTATTAGTTCATTTGATTCATTTTTTATAATCAGGATAAGAAACAGGCATAGCATATGTTGATACAAGTTTAAATCAAATAGATAAGCAACACATAAAGCATCTGTCCTGATCAGTCCATATCCAAAAAATAAAAACCAATCAATCACAAGCATAACTTTTTTTCTTATCTGTTTAAACTAAGAAACAAACATCACAGTCCGTTCATACCAATTTTAAGCCTGCAAATATATGCACAGTTGTGTCAGATGCTTACCATCATCACTAGCTAACCAAAAGTCTAGTACAATATCTGTTCTCATTAACTCTCAGTGCCAAAAAACACACACACATACACACACACTTATAGATATGTATATGTGTATATATATATATACATACATACATACATATATCACAACCATCTAGATAAGAATCTGTAAGGCACCATGTTAAACTTGATAATCAGGATTTAATTCCTTCATAGTAGCAAGCACTCAACCATCATCTAAATAGATGTATAAAGTATCATAGATATTGAGTAGCATATACACAAGCATATCCTAGTTACCCATGGTTTGCATTAGCCATAGCTTGTTTTTCAAAGAGTAGCTAGATGTACAGAAGCATAGCATGAACAACCATACACTCGATCAACCACAGGCAACCACCATAGGCATCATAGCACAAGGCGACGAGATAGGAGGATAGAGGAAAGAGTAGTAGGGAACTGGAGCACTTACCTTAGGGCGAAGCACCGTTGCCCCAATTGCGGCATGGTCAAATCGCCACCATCTAGCTACGGTGACGGCCAGCACATCATGTCCGCAACGCAAGCCACAAGAGCACATGTGAGGGGGTTCCATTTCACCATGAGCCACTACCTCGTTGCGCATCGCTGTGCGCCTTGCCATGGGCGACCAGGTTGTTGCATAGCACCGTAAGCCACCGTGTACAACCACGTCGAGGAGCTAGCAAGCCCGAGACCACACCGTGGCTGAAGACCACCTGGCCGCACATGTGGCAAGAAAGCCGACGAGGTGCTTTCCTCATCACGATCGAGCGAGCCTCACCAGTGGCAACATGTGCCATCAAAAGCACCTAGGTACAAACCCTAAAAAGGGTGGCTGAGGACAAATCCATGGGAGAAAAAATCCATGAGGTGGAATAGATAGAGGGAAGCAAGAGGAGTTCACTGGCACCGGAGTTATTGTCGGAGACCTGGCGGGAGCAGCCGCAGAAGGACAGTGAAGGTAGTAGAGGGGTGCGACGGCAGCTAAGGGAAAGGAGGAGTGAGGGGTAAGAGGCGTGAGGGGTAAGAGGGCACCAGTTAAAGTAACCCTAATCAGGTGAGCCGAATGGACTGAGTGAGCTTTTGGGGTTGACGGGACGAGATCGGACAGGCCGAAAACAATCAGCTCGGCCTATGCGCTTAGCCCGATTTGCTTTAGGAATTTTTTAAGAATTTATTTTATTTTGAATACTTCAATTTATTTGAATTCAAGTATAACTAGAAATGATTGTAGCTTAAAAATCATATAATATTTATACGCCTCATTTGAACTAAATCTCTAACGAATGCAAATTTTTAACCTTTTAATAGAAATTTCATAAATTTTATAAAAATAATGTTCTTGAAATAATAAAATCATAGAAATTATAGTAATATAAAAAGCATAAAAAGTTGATAAATTATGCCCTTGCTTGCATACATATGCATATACAATCTTATTTGCAAGTTATTTGGAATTGGTCTTTATCGGAGTATTATTCAATCTTTAGATCCAAGGTTCCGCTGATTTCCCGAAGAGACCTCACACTTCAATACTAGTCCATCTCAAGGCAAGTTCATTTCTTGTCCATATCTTCTGATATTTTTACCAAAGTATAGGCAAAATATATCCCTCTTATCACCTGCATAGATATAAAATGATAATTTCTAGAAAACTGTGATATACTAATGATTCAAGGAATCATATATGGTGAGTGGTGGAACCCCAAAATGAAAATTATTGAGGTGGTCAGGGTTCCACTACATATGGTATCACATTAAGGTTAGAAACTGTGAGTTGGCATTCTCGTGCTCTATAGATAGTATTAATCGCAAGACCTTGAATAGGACAGGCGAGTCAAGTAGTGTCTTCTTACTGAAATATCTCCTAGAAAAGTATGAAAAGTAACACTTGGGGAAGCGTTATGTCCTCACCCAATAGAGGGTTAAACCCTGAATTCCGCTTGGGGAGAAATTATATTTCCAAATCCTTAAAAAATACACTGTAATAATGAGGTGTGTAGTTGATGCTATGCCGACTACAAAATTGGAGATATGGCAGATGGGGAAGGGCAAATGACTCGGAACCTTAGACCTAGCCATGCACCGATGGGAGTGTGATAGGTTTCGTACCTAGCTTAAAGTCTAAGTACTACTTATGAGTAAAGTAACGCACCTCTGCAAAGTGTATTGAAGTGTGGCATTGTCACTCCCTGTTCTGGGTATGACTCGGAACCTTAGACCTAGCCATGCACCGATGGGAGTGTGATAGGTTTCATACCTGGCTTAAAGTCTAAGTACTACTTATGAGTAAAGTAACGCACCTTTGCAAAGTGTATTGAAGTGTGGCATTCTCACTCCCTGTTCTGGGTATGAATTATGAACGCGATAGGAAAGGAACCATCGGAGGTTCTAACAACTCGTCAAGCCTTCTGAGCATAGAGAATCATATAAAGTTAAAACATGCATTTTATTCCAGAAATATTGTTTAAAAAATCATTAATTCCTTGGGGACTAATGTCCCTCTAGTAATAGTTCATACCAAACATTTGTTGCTATTCATGAACTTGTTGAGTACTATCTGTACTCATCCCCTACATAAAAACCTCCTTCGTTAGGCTCTAAGTTAGTAGAATCCGAGTCTAAGGATATTGAAACCCCGCAGGAAAATGAGGAGCTGAATTTGTCTGAAGGAGTCGAAGGAATTGATTACTATATCGACCATGAAGAACAAGATGATATTGAGCTAGACCAGTAGAAGCTTGCTATAGGATAGCTGAGACAACATAGCTATAATAATTAATGTTTTTATGGCTTTCAGTTATCTACTGTCTATCATATATTCCACCTTGATTTTCTTCCAAGCCTATCATATTTTACTTCTTTCCAGTGAGACTCTCTGCTATACTTTTGGTTTGAAATAATAAGTTTGAATTGGACCACCAAAATGCTTCTATTTGACTATTCTGATGGATGTACTACTAATTAATGAGACGTGGTTTCATTAGTATATCAAAGGCTGGAATACTACACCATTCAGTGGTGTGGAGGGTCGCTTCATCTAATTTGTTTTCTGCAAGAGATAAGAGAGCATATGAAAGATTTTCTTATTTTTCTTGATTTTCTCGAGATTTTGAACCTCCCCATGAATAAACTTCTACATATCGGCTATATACATGTACAATCTCTACATATATCTATATATGTACATATATTAT
Source organism: Stipa capillata (assembly GCA_019208055.1). Taxonomy (NCBI): domain Eukaryota; kingdom Viridiplantae; phylum Streptophyta; class Magnoliopsida; order Poales; family Poaceae; genus Stipa; species Stipa capillata. The sequence goes on along the minus strand of JAGXJF010001236.1, from coordinate 173,614 downwards.
GTACATAATTCAGTAGATCCATAATGGAAAATGAAAGTTATATTATGTACATAATTCAGTAGATCCATAATGGGAAATGAAAGTTTCCATGAGAAAATTGTAGTCTTGTGGGACCTTTATTTCCCGTAAGAGTATGGTCCAAATACCAAATTATCCACTATGTATACATAGTCAAGAGTAGAATGATAAATTTTTGCTTTGGTAGTCAAGAGTTGAATAATAAATTTTGTATTTGCCTGTTCCAAATTCCATTCCCATAAGAAAAAAAATACTATAATTCACATTTCCAATACAACATCTATAGGATAACTTCCATCTTGATAGTTATTTCAGAGTTCCGTCTAATGATCACAACCCCTCTTGATCCGTGACTCAATACAGAAATCAATGGGCTTTGTCAAGTTAGCTATAGGTTGTGCCTTATCAACAATTTCTACGGAAGGTGGTAAGATGATATCTTGAGCAGTTATGTATCTAGGACCTTGGACGCAAATTGATGCGTCTCTAACTCCATAGAGATTGCTTCTTAATACGGTTGCTTTCAAATTTAGTAAAATTTCTGGCACGGATTCTTCAATACGTGCTATTGTATAATATTCGTGTGGCACGCTCCTAAATTTTGCATGTGTCATACATGTTTCTTCTATTTTCCAAGTAAAGCTCTTCGCAAGGCAATACCTATAATGTCCACTTGACCTTTTCTAAGGGGGATAGAATGAAATGACTATAATAAAGATGCTTACTATCTACCCTGGATTCAACACACTTTCACTATAGTATTTGAGTGGATCCTGCTACCTCCTCTTGAACCATAATAGACTAGTATTATTATTTGATCATTGAATCGTTTATTTCTCTTGAAAGTGGATTAATTCTTTTACAAACATCTTTTTTAAGGAAGTCGATATCCACTATGCAGCATAGGTGTTACATCATGTATACAACTTAATCATATACCACTTTTCGCAATGGCTAGTAGTGCAGCATCTCCTCCACTACCAACATCCTTTACCATAATTTATGCTCGTTACAAACCTACTGTAAGAATAGCATCTATCGCTATTTTTTTTTACCAGCATTGGGTGATGTTTTTTTGAGCTTTTGAATCCACAAATACTCGTGGAGGATCGGAAACCATCTGACCTTACGAATATGCAACAGCTATTTGTTGAAACTAGTTTGGATATGAATAACCCCTTTGATATTCTACATGGACTCTTCCGTAAACTAAAACGTGCATTCCATTCTTCAGTAGTATTTTTTTCTTGTGGGAACGAAATAGAATGAAAATTTATCATTTCATTTCATTGCACGTCGATGAGCTGCTAACATCGTCCAGAGGTTGGCTTTCCCTACGGTATCGCGCGGGCGATTTCTACGCAGATCGCGCGCAGCCCACGGCCCACAAGCCAGGAGGGGCTTTTCGTTCCCGCGTCAGTGCCGTAGTGGGTTCTCTTCTTCCTTTCGTCGTGGACGTGAATGTACCTACGCATGGCCCAGACACGTTAGTCTCTCGTTTTCTTTTCTCTGGGTGTATTATCTGTTTTAAACTGTTCACGTGTCTACTTAGCTGGCAGCTGGCTAAAAGCGAAGGTCGAAGAGGTGAAGTCTTTCCAGTTACACTTTCGTGTTCGACGTATATAGCTTATGTCTCTTTCTTGTTCTTTATCATTTTCTTTCTTTTCTTTTCCATTCTTCTTTCCTCTTTTTATATTTGGGTTTGTTTAGTTTTACTAATAACTTCATGAATTATTTTGTGAGCATTTTTTTGTGCTACTCTTTTCCACCCGTAAGCTTGAATATTCTTTTTAACCAATATAATTTTTATGTTAGTTCACGAATGTAATTTTTTCCGACTAGTAAGCTTGTATTGTGCCATGACCCATGAACCCTTTTAATATGTCCTTCTTTTTCGTTCCACTATTAATATTAAATTACTCACTTTGTATGTAAATATAAAGTATATTTTCACCCTAAATTTCGTATATAATATTTTATTAATAGTTATAAAATTATGACTATAAGAAATTGTTTTTGAATAAGAATCTAATATCATCAATTTTGTGTCACATAACCTACACAATATTGGATTAATTATTGGTCAAACTTGAACTTGGACAATATTTCATGAACACTTTAATTTTTTCCCCCTAATTTTTTATTTTTGTTCCACCGGTAGTCTTGAACTGTTGTATAAGAGTTAACGATTTACCCGCTAATTTTTCACCGATGCTCTGAATTTTCCACCTACTCCAAATCTTTTTTATTCCACTAACAATTGTGAGTTGTTTTATGTACACTTTTGCGTTCACTACTACAAAACACACAATTACAGTCGGCCCAAAATTGCTTTCTTTCTCAGCCGGTTTACCTTTCGGCTGTAGAGAAATGATACTAATAATATGAATTATCTCAGCCGGTTATAAAACCGACTGAGATAACAACTTCTCAGCCGGTTAGAAAGCAAACCGACTGAGATATTATACTATCCCAGTCGATTCCCAACGAGATAATATCATATCTCAGTCGGTTTTCCAGCCGAACCGACAGAAGAGTAAACTTTTGTAGTCGCTTTTTACACGGGAACCGACTGAGATAATAGCATATCTCAGTCGGTTTCCCCGGTTCAACAGGCAACGATGAAGGCTTATCCCAACCAGTTGTAGGCAGAATCTGAGTTTCTGCCTGCCTTGAAATAGAAAATACAATTTATATACCCAGATTCCCATAATCCCCAGAACACATTTCACATCCAACTTGAATTCATAATAGAGATTCATACTAACATCATATATCAATTGACAACTAAACACAAATGAAAGTATATAGAAATTCAATATTTACACCACAACATCAATCACATGTCTTGATGAATTTGCAACAAATTAAAATGCAAGTAACAACTAAACATCGATCATTTGATTCAAAACAATTATCTTAGTCGTCAGATCCATCGTAATAGAACTCACCTTTTGGATCAATGACGCTATCAAGAAGGAAACGCGCCAAGTCTTCTCGAATCCTGGCTAGATCCGTCTTTGGCAATTCCGTCCGTGCAATAATAGCAACCTGTCGATATGAAGATCATACTGATGCTAGATAGACGATGAATAAAACAAAATCGTAATGATAATTTGCATACATCGGTAACTGAGTATTTGTTCGCGGAAGCTCGAGACATGAGAAGGTTTATGTAGTGGCCAACATAGAAGCCACACAAATTGCTAAAATTGGGTTGCTGGTGGCACTGTAAAGATATACATTCTCTCGGTATGTAGTTCTATAGAATTAATACTATGGAGTCTAAAAGTATGCGACAAGATACATACCGGAAAGGAGAAGTGGTGGTATAACTTATAAAGGGCCCCCGCATTATCCGTTTTCCTCACATGATTACAAAATATTTGGTACGCTCTGAATCATGGAAGAAAAGCCGTAATTATACCAATGAGTCAATGACCTATTACCATGGAATTTCATGAGGTAATTTGTTTACCTATCGATCACTTTGCTGACCCTCTCGAAGTGAGTCATGTTTTCGACTTTGTGAACTTGTAGCCAGGGTACATTAGTTTCTCCAAGTCTTCCAATAAGCAGATAAATTTTCTGTACTCCCGAGCATTCTCACAGTTTTCTTCGACATCTCGGATCATCTAATCTAACTCGTTGTCTTCACGCGACGACGTGTCGTCTTGGGACGTGTCTTCTTGTGACGCACATACATCATCACGCATCTGCTCAAAAGGTGTGCTATTGACAGTATCAGCCACGTCGTTGCCTTCATCCTTGTTTGCCAGACTTTCCTCTACAATCTGATCTTTACTGTGGCTGATCCAACATGCATACCCCTTCATGAATCCTATCCTGATCAAATGTGCTTGGATCTATGCAAGGTTTGTGAAGCTCTTCAAATTTTCACAATGACAGCATGGACAGCTGATCCACATCTCCCCTATGTTCAAACTATACTGTTCGGCTACTTGTAAGAATGCCGAGACGCATTCAATGTACTCATTGCTAGCACGATTCTCAGCGTACATCAACCGTCGATCCATCTATAACAACATGCAAATTTTATTAAATTGAGCAAGAACTATCAAAATATTATGTGCCACAAAATTCTATGAAAGTTACCATAAAATTTGGCAACACCCCAACCAACCTATATCAAGTGTACCAAATAATAGACACCTGCATTGAAGGCTCAGCTAGCAACTTCGGATATGGATGTTGAACAGCATCATCTGAGTTGGTTCCAACGAAATAACCATCTCAAAGTTATCTCAGCCGGTTGGGAAAAGGAAACCGGCTATAAAAGTTCACTTACCTTAGCCGGTTTTACTGGTCCAACCGACTGTAATAATATCACAGTCGGTTTTCTACTCTGAACCGGCTGAGGTTAGATATTATCTCAGCCAGTTCGTTCTTTTCAGTTGGTTTTTTCACACCAATCGGCTGAGACTTGAGTTCTTACTGTCGGTTTTGCTTGCACTGGCTGAGATCTGGGGTCCAGGAAGCCCTGTTCTGTAGTAGTGGTTCCACATTGGTTGTGAATTGTTCTAAGGGCATTTCTTTTATTCCTCTTATTCTAATTTTTTATTCCATGGGTAGTCATGAAGCATTCCATTTACAGTTTCGTGTTGTTCCACATCAGTCATTAAGGGCAAAGCCTGCAACGTGTAGGGTCATGCACGTCTGATGACCTACATCCTTATCAGCTTCCCTATTGTTGTTGTCCTGCCTAGCTCCCCTTGTGTGACAGATGACATCACCAGATCGGTCACCACCGACCCCCAGCTCCTAAACTGTCATCATCATCACCAACATGGATTTGCCACCATAATTAGTCGTCTCCAAGCCACTCACATCATGGCTATGGGCAGTGAGGCAAGGTGGTAGGGGAAGCCAGGGTGGTGATTATTGCCAAGGAGGAAATGGCGGCGATAGGTTGTGGTGCGATGGCAGGTTCGTGGTAGAATCTGTCCGAGACGCCGAAGAAGTGCAGGTGTAGGATAAGGGATTGGTGTGTCATCAAGTAAGTAAAGACTTGCCGACAATGGATGAGACATATAAGGAGAATAGAGCGAGCGGAGTGGAGTAGCGGAGACGTGCATGGGGAGGAGAGTCGTGGAGGATGAGACATATGAGGCGCATGAGGAGGCGTCGAACTCCGCAATGCAAAACGACTGCGGGGAGCATTGTGCGCAGTCAATCACCAAATCATCCCACTATGAGCATTTCTTCTCTACGCCCTTGGATTTGAAACCCTGATTTTTTTTTCTCCCAACAATGGCCATACAACTTACCCAACGACACATCTGAGGGTGGAGAGGGAACGTGAGACTTACGAGCCCTAAATTGCTAGGAGAATTGACGAGGTAAGGAAGGTTTTTCGTGTGCAATAGTTCTGTTGCCATTCCTATTCTTGGCCTACACGTCATGACGACATGACCTCGTCTTGCCAACCAAATTGAAAGGAGATTCATTCTAAGGGCGCACAACGTGGCCCCTAGGCCCAATTTGATGGGTTGAAAGGCTGCTCTACGTGTCGGTATTGGTTGAATGTCCGAAATAACTTTGACTGATCTAATTTGTTGTCTAAGTGCTGATTAAAAGTGGATTGCATGTTTACTATCTAAGTTAGCGCAAATCACCCGTGACCAGTGTCTGCCTCGCCGCCAGTAACGAGCTCGACGCGAGAAGCGACGAGGTAGAGCTCACGAATGTGTGAGGTACTGCCCATCGCAGGTGCCAGTTTGAGCGTTCACGGTGCTTAGAGACTATTTTACAGCTAGGCTCTAAGTTTAGTACAATTCTGTGTAATGCTTAGGGGTTATTTTAAACATTTCTATTATCTTAGAGGTTTTTTACAGTACATTATGCTACCGCTAGTTAGGAGCAGTATAAGTCTCATCTCAACAGTTGATTTTTTATACATTTTCTATTCGGTCGCTTTTTTCCCACGAAGGTACTTTCATCCATAGTTTTGAGGCTTAATCGATCCGTCTGATTCACGCCCAAACGCTAAATCGGTACTGCTGTCGTACGCGGCCGTGTGACCACCGCCGACGACATCAATGACTGCCTCCTTTTACGCACGCCGCTGCTGCTGCGCTCATCCGCCACCGCTGTATGACCGGCATGTCCATACGTCACTGCCGCGCTCATGCATCCCCGTCGTGTGACCGCCGCCTCCGCTCATGCGACCTCGTCCAACCGCTCGCCTATGCCACACGTCCGTCGCCATATTTGAAGATCTCATCGAGTGAGAAGGCCCGGAAGCACAGAAATGCGATCTAGTGCAATTCAATCATGTCTGTATTTCCTGACCCACTTGCCACAATAACTAAGTAATATTTTGCTGCTTCTTCAAAAGCGAAATCTTTCCATGGCACCGCAAGGCTTAACTATCCTATGTTTTGCGCACGAGCATCCCGAATCGATTTTTCTCGCTTCGACTGCGAAGCACGCCCGCTCGCTTGTTTGTCGTGCTGCGCCGCCGGAGCGCATCTGCAGATTCGGCATTGGTGGCTCGCCGAAGCCGCTGGGTGACGGGGTGTTAACTCCTAGCTAATGTATCCGAAGAATCACAAGAACACGCAACGAATTGGGAATCGATTTCTCTATGTATCAGTTCTATTTCTTCAGTAGCAACGGCCAGAGCCGTCCAGTTCTTCCCTACCTTCTTTCCCCTTCTATCTCCTATTTATACTCATTACAAGGCTTCCTCAGCAAGCTCACTCACGGCCTGCAAACCGTTTACTCGGTTGTCGTAGACGCTTGTTAGGAACGAGTCCCTTCGGGCCTCCATGTGCCGGTACGTCAGTCTCCTGCTGGCATGTCGTGGATGGTGGGCTGCTAACAATCCTCTCTCCTTGAGAACCGGCTTGCCCCCAAGCCGGTGCATGCGGGAAACGTTGTCACAGCGCCTCGGCATCCTCCCAAGTGGCAAGGTCTTTCGACATGCCGGACCACTGAACGAGCACTTGAGAAATGGAAGAAGCACCCTTCGAACGGAGGCAACACTGAAGCACACGCACAGGAATTTGATTAGCAGCAGAAGGTGTACGCAAGAACGGTAGTACCTGTTGGGTGGCACCCACGGCCTTCTTCAACTAGGAAACATGAATCACAGGATGTATCTTGCTCTCCGGTGGCAAGCGGAGGCAGTACGCGACGGCGCCCACTTGCTCCAGCACTTCAAATGGCCCATAGAACTTAAAGCAGAGTTTATGATGTGAACATGGGGCAATGGAGGACTGAATATGCGGCTGTAGCTTCAGGAGCACCATGTCGCCGATGGCAAATTCGCGTTCAGAACGCTTCTTATCAGCCTGAGACTTCATGCGTTGTTGCGCTCGCACAAGCTGTTGCTGCAGTAAACGGGACATGCACTCCCGGTCCTCAAGCCACTGCTGCAAATCCGGCACAGAGCAAGTATCCAAAGCAGAAATCCCAAAGTGACGAGGAGGATGGCCATATAAAACTTCAAAGGGAGAACGACCCAAGGCCGAATGAGTGCAAGTATTATACTAGAACTTGGCTAAGGCCAGCCACTGACCCCACTTGGCCGGACAGGCATGCGAGAAACAGCGAAGGTAAGGTTCCACGCACTGATTGACACGCTTGGTCTGACCGTTAGTTTGCGGATGGTAGGACGAGCTCATGCGCAGCTGAGTACCAGTAAGCTTGAAGAGCTCTTGCCAAAAAGCACTAGTGAAGATGTGGTTATGGTCAGACACAATAGATTGGGGCAGGCCATGTAGCTTGAACACCTGATCCAAAAAGACAGAGGCGACGTGAGCAGCTGTAAAGGGATGGCACAGGGGAATAAAATAGCTGTAACGAGACCACTTGTCCACCACCACCAGTATGCAATTGTAACGACCAGATTGAGGTAGCCCCTCAATAAAATCCATAGAAATAATCTGCCACGCCTGAGTAGGGATTGGTAATGGTTGCAACAGGCCGGGATAGCCAGAACGGTCGGGTTTGACCTGTTGACAAAGCTGACATTCCAATACCCATTGACGAATCAACTTCTTCATGCCAGGCCAACGGAAGAGCTGCTTAATGCATCGATACGTCATTGGGAATCCCGAGTGACCCCCTGTCGTACTTGAATGCAAGGCGTGAAAGATTTGCTGTTGCAAGGAAACTTTCTGACCCAACCAAATACAATCGTGTTGTCGAATGAGGCCATCTTTCAGACTGAAGGCATTCGCCGAATTCGTCGGACAGAGAGCCAACTGGCGGAGAAGTTGTTGCGCGTGGGGATCAGTTTGGTAACCGGTGGCAACAGCATCAAGCCAGAATGACTGGCTGTGAGGAATAGCTGAGAGAGACTCTGGGGAAGGGCGACGAGACAAGGCATCGGCAGCGTGGTTCTCAGAGCCCTTAAGGTAGACAATGCGGAATTGCAACTCGATCATCTTCGTGAAGGCCTTATGTTGCCATGGGGTGTGCAGCCGCTGATCAGTTAAGTGAGCAAGGCTCCGCTAATCAATACGGATCAAGAATTCACCATGTTGTAAGTAGGAGCGCCACTGTTCCATGGCCAACAAAATCGCCAAATACTCCTTCTCATAGGTGGACAGCCCGCGAGTGCGAGGAGCTAAGGCCTTACTGACAAATGCAAGGGGATGTTCCTCCTGAATGAGCACAGCACCAATACCCACATCGGATGCATCTGTTTCCACAAGAAATTGCTTGGAGAAATCCGACATGGCTAAGACTGGAGCAAAGATTAAGGCCAACTTCAACATAGAGAAAGTAGTGTCCATGTCAAGAGTCCAGACGAACACCAAGTGCTTGCGTAGGAGCCGAGTTAATGGGCGAGAGATAATAGCATAGTGCCGAACAAATTTCCGGTAATACCCAGTAAGGCCCAAGAAGCTGCGTAACTTCTTCACCGAGCGTGGTACTGGCCAATCCTGCACTGCTGCAATTTTGGAGTCGTCGGTGGCCACTCCGGACCCCGAAATGATATGCCCCAGATAAGCAATCTATTGCTGGGCAAACACACATTTAGAACGCTTGACTTGCCACTAATGTTGCGCCAAGAGGGAGAGGACTTGCCGTAAGTGAAGAAGATGATCCGCGTAAGTGGGACTGTAAATAAGGATATCATCGAAGAAGACCAAGACGCTTTTGTGCAAGAAGGGCCAGACGGTCGCATTCATCGTGCCCTGGAAAGTCGCTGGTGCGCCTGTCAGACCAAAAGCCATGACCGTGAACTCAAAATGTCCATTATGTGTTTGGAATGCTGTTTTGAACTCTTCCCCAGGTGCAAGGCAAATCTGGTGGTAACCAGCACGCAAATCCAGTTTAGAAAACCAGGATGCACCGGCCAATTCATCAAGCAGTTCATCAATGATGGGCACAGGGTACTTGTTCTTTTCCGTGAGTGCATTGAGGTGGCGATAATCAACGCAAAAATGCTAGGCCCCATCCTTTTTCTTGACAAGCAGCACCGGCGAGGAGAAAGCACTCGAGCTGGGTTGAATGATACCCGTCGCCAACATGTCAGCCACCTGGGTCTCAATTTCAGTTTTCAGAGCTGGCGTGTACCGGTAAGGCCTGATGTTGACTGGGCGTGTGCCTGGGACAAGAGGGATAGTGTGATCACAAGGCCGCCGAGGAGGAAGAGTCACCGGTGCTTCAAACACGGACGCAAACTCAGCCAACAGTTCCTGAATATCAGTTGGCAAGGGTGGCAACTCCTCAGAATCAACCACTTGCAACTCAACCATGGTACAGTCGAACTGATGGGAATTCACACCGTGGAGCATGATGGTACGACTGCAATACGGTATGACCAACCATTTTTGAAGCCAATTGACTTGCATAGGACTATGCGCAGTGAGCCAATCCATGCCCAAAATGTCGTCGTAGCCCCCCATAGCTAAAATCTTGAAATCAGGCTGAAAAGTGTAGCCAGCACAGCTCCAAGTACAAGATGGTATGTGAGAATTGACAGAGAGTGTGGCGCCATCAGCCACCTTCACCCGCAACAGCCGCCTGAGGGGATGAACGCCCTCACACGGAGTGGCACAGGAAGCACTCAAGAAGGATGTGGTACTGCCGGAATCAATGAGGAATAACGCCGCCCTGGTCTGAAGAATAACTTCAATTTTCAGAGAATGAGGCGACTCTGAACCAGTCATAGCTGCACAAGATATCACCAACACTTCCGCATCATTATCGCCTGGCATGGACTCCAATTCCTGAATATGAAATAAATCCACCAATTCTTGAACCACATGTAACTGCACAGTGGACTTGCACTGATGAACACGGCTCCAGCGTTCACCACACGTAAAGCAGAACCCGCGAGCACGACGATACGCACGAAGAGCTGCCCATTTCTCATCCGTCGGACCCAAACGGCCGGTGGGTGCACCTCCCTTGTCTTCAACCAGTGGCCAGAATGGGGGTCGAGGTTGGGGAAGCGGGGGAGGTGGCAGAGGGAAGGCCCGCTTGGATACCGGAGCAGTCGCTGAGATTGGAGCAGCAGGGCGAGAATTGATAGGATTTCCGCCATCGCTCAATTCCTCCTGTAGCAGGGCAAGAGAATATGCAGTATCCAAATCGGCAGGACGCTGCAGAGCAACTAAGGAACGCACCACAGGTTTAAGACCATCCAGAAATTTGGTGGTGAAATGAATATGTGTTGTGTCCCCCTCGTACGCTGACAGCTGATTGATCAATTCCACAAAACGCTCAACATAATCTAGCACTGTGCTAGTCTGAGAAATGTGGAACAGCTGTCAGAGAAGAGCCTGATGTTGATTGCGACCAAAACGATTGCACAGCCACGCACAAAAATCATCCCACGATGCATGTACCAGGCACTGCTGAATTGAGGAAAATAATTCACCATGAGAAAAAGAGGAAAGAAGATTCGCACGCACTCCTCGGATCGGAGGAGGAACATAGGTGGTGAATGGCCCTGGTCCGTTGCCCCGGCGGTGACTGCTCTCAGAGCACCCCTCGGGACCGACCTCGCCATCCGACGGCAGCTTGGTGGCCAGCGCTGCCTTGGAAGCAGGAGAGTTGTGGACGAAGTGATCCATCTGCAGACGAATCTCACCCAGATCCGTGTGGAGTTCAGCGATTGCGGCGTCATACCGCTCCGCTGTCTCCTTCTGATGCATGTTGAATGCGGTGGCGAAGGACGCCTGGATGGCGTCGAACAACTCCTGAATGGAGCAATTTTCGAGCGGCATCGCGCGAGCTCGAGCAGCGAATCGGGTGTGGTGGTGATGGACGGGCTCCAGGACTAGGGCTCTGATACCAGATTGTTAACTCCTAGCTAATGTATCCGAAGAATCACAAGAACACGCAACGAATTGGGAATCGATTTCTCTATCGTATCAATTCTATCGTATCAGTTCTATTTCTTCAGTAGTCGCGGCCAGAGCCGTTCAGTTCTTCCCTACCTTCTTTCCCCTTCTATCTCCTATTTATACTCATTACAAGGCTTCCTCAGCGAGCCCACTCATGGCGTGCAAACCGTTTACTCGGTTGTCGTAGACGCTTGTTAGGAATGAGTCCCTCCGGGCCTCCATCTGCCGGTACGTCAGTCTCCTGCTGGCCTGTCGTGGATGGTGGGCTGCTAACACGGGGACACAGAAATGGCCATGGCCTGCATTAATTTTTCTCGTACGTCGCAGCCGCTGGAGCACGCCGTCGACGTTTGGTAGATTTGAACGTCCACTTAGTCGTTGTATTACACACATAATCCTTGACCTCGCCGCTAGGAAGAGACCAGATGAAATTGCATGGCTTTTATAAGATCCCAAGAGAAAGAATTTGAAGCTGCCGTGCCATCCATGACCGTTGTGGCCGCAGCTTTGACGGAGAAGATGAAAGAATTTAATTGTGTGTTGCCCGGTTCGAGTGCAGAAGATACCTATTTTTTATTCTTTTGGTGGGACCAAATAAATAACGGACCTTAGATTTGGACTAACAGTTGATATCATGGGAACGATGGACCGCCTGGGTCCGGGTGTATAAAAAGGGATTTGTTCTCGATGTCTTCTGATTTTACCCCTAAAAATCATATATTACTCACGTTTAGTCATATATACTACCCACAAAGTGCAGCATTATGGATTAATCTCCAATATTAGATAAACGAAAATGGAAGAGTCATATTCATCCGAGAGTACCATAAAAGAGCTCATTATCTAACTCTCCTCACTTGCAAGTGGATACAACAAAATTAAAGGTAGTCTATACGATTGGATGCTGCTCCTATTCTTGTGCAATGCTTGGAAGCAGCTTATTAAGGCTTCGTCTCTCCTCGTACAGGCCAAACAAACTTCCCCACTAAGGCTGGTTAGTGCCCGGAGGCCAAGATCGCCATTTCGCCATACCATACTAGTGTTTTGGATTTCAGTTGCCAATTCTTTTTGGTCCCGTTGAAATAAACCGAAATGTCCAAGATTTTGGTAATTTCGTAATTATTTTGACCGAATCTCACCAAAATTTGAATTTGGCCTAAAATTCGAGGGGCAAATATTTTGGCCGCCTTGAGATCACCAAAATCTCGAAACTTCAGCGGAGCTAATTAATTTAAATGCCACACCGTTCACGACCCACTGATGTCAACATTATACTCCCTCCGTTCCAGAATGTAAAGCATATTTTGTCTAGTTAACACAAGGCTTTAATCAATAATTATTGTATTAATATGTGACTTATGTCATACAAAATCAAAATCGTAAGTAAGTACTTTTGAATACGAATATAATAATATTAATTTTATATCACATAAACTCTATACTAATAGAGTAATTGTTAATCAAAACTAACCAAATAAGATATGTCTTACATTTTGAAACGGAGAAAATAGTTAATTTCCGTCGAATGGCAAAGTCATCTATATATTAAACCTCCGTACGAATATCAGAGGAATACTTGTAGTGAAGTATTTATAATTTCGTTAGCTAAAATCCTGTATGTCCTCTCCGAAGGATGAACTGAATCGAAGAAGACGTACTTGTCAGCATCCTGACATGTCAATGGTTCGTCCATGCCGCAGAGGACCGATGTCTCGATAATTCCTGTGCCACAGCAACCTTGCGCTACGTTTTCAAAGCCGTACACCGACGGGCTGGCAACAATGGCAGACACCAGACTGTACACCTCCGAGTACACCACCTGCGCGCCGGCGAGCTCGCCGTTGAGCCTGCCCACGGCCTCCTGAAGCTCGGCGTTGAACCGCAGCGCTGCCCGATTGTACTCCTCGTTGCAGTCCCCCGGCGCCTCGTGGTTCAGCGTCCTCGCCGCCGGCACGCACCCGAACGGGCCGAGGCTGCTGAGCAGAACCTTCCGCGCGCCGAGCTCGTAGGCGTCGCGGACGGCGGCCTCGGTGAGGCCCATCAGGTAGGTGACATACTCCGCAGCGGTACTGTACTCGGCGCGACGGAGAGGCACGACGAAGTAGTTCACGATGAAATCGTTGGTGCCGATGCTGAAGCCGTAGAGTGCATCGGTGATGATCTCGTCGGCGACGGCATCGCCCTTGGCGAGCTTCAGCCTCTCCTTGTATTCCTTGAAATACTCCAGTTGCTGACTTAGGGGTATCACTGACTGTAGTTAATTAAGACAGGGGTTAAATTAACTAGTCAAACATTCAATGTTAAAAGGGCAGGCGGTGTCCTAGGCATTTACTGGAGTGATCTGCACGTAATCATGCCGATTTGTACAATTACACGTGATGCATGTGTGTTACTTGGACGCTAATTACCTAGTCGAGACACCATTATGTTTGGAAATACATTTCTAAAACTTATGTTTTTTATATGCATATCAATGCTAGACATGTACAAATATAGAGTAAGGATGAAGGCAAGGAACGACGACAGCGACCAAGGATGATATGCTTGAAGATTTTTCAACGATGTGACAGTCAATATTGTCCCTCTGATCTTTGGCTGTTTCAGCACAAATACGGATGTGATAAATAAGTATGGGCAGTGCCACTGGATAGATTATATAATAGATTATATAAAGTCTAGTTTCAAATGCTTCAAACCATCCATCGTTTAGAGCTCCGAAACAAAGTAATAGTCATTTGGTGCAAGCTATTAAAATCTAGAAAGTATTGAAGAAGCTCCTAATAAATCTCACTAAGGTGACTGCTTATCCACCCAAATTAACCTTGCAGCTCGTGGTTAGCATTAGTACATTTTGGAGTGGTTGCCCCTAGTATAAATACCTATCATCTCCAACCTTTAGGAAATCTATGTTCAAACTATTCAGGGACATGCTATTGCAGCAAGACTACAAGTATTCTTACCACCATTATTTTGTGAGTTCTCTTGGGTACGTGAAAAGGAGCGTCTAATTTATCCTTATTCATGCCCTATGATTCTAGAATTTTTTTGTATGGATTATCCCAATTTTTAGTTCTGCGATTGTTCGGATATCGAGTACAAATTCTTGCAATTTTGGATCATCTCTCCTCAAAGCATGGATTGCATCCAACCTTGGGATGTTAAAGCTATCTACCTTGGTTGCTTGCAGCTAGTTATCCTTCCACACCCAATAGCATAAAGATTAGGCCACGTTTTATATGTGGACTCTTTCATTGGGTTCATGCCTACCATCTAGTAATGATTTTACTGTCTAAAATATTCAGAAGAATATATAAAATTTTCGAAGCTAAGTATAAATAATGGTGGACCACCTTAGAAGGAAAACAGTGTTCGCCGCAGGTTCAGCTCCCCGCTCTGTCCTTTTCCGCAAATATTAGGTTTATATTTTCTGCTCTGTAATATGTTCTAGGACCCGTTTGCCAGCAAAAAAATTGAAGCTGTTGTAGGAATCGAACCCACGACGTTCTGAATAGACAAGGAGTGAAGAGCAGACTAGGGCATGGGACTATGAATACCTAGCATGCAACAGCGAAACTTTTGTCCTGTAGTTTGTATTTCAAAACTCAACCTGTTACAGTACTTACCTAGAGGGGAGGGGGTCACGGCCGGCCGACTGGGCCACATTTTTTGAAAATTTCAGTTTTTGGTCTATGGACTTAAAATTTATGAACAAAACATATTTTAAAAAAATTCAAGATGTCACCGGTATCTTCAATAGCCGGATGGTACCAGAACCCTACTCCTAGCTAGTGGCATGACCGAAGATGTCTATTCCCACTCAACAAGGTAACCGGTCTGTAATCCTAGGTAGTTGGCATGAGCGAGGGTGTCAATTCCCAGCAACAGGACTCCATACTTATGATTAATACAGTGCACATGTCTATTTAATGTGAAAGCATGTAGCCGTCATCAGGAGGTCTCTCGAAGATCGTAGTGTGTACAGTAATCGTGCACACATAATGTGTGGCATGGGTGGGGTGTATCTCCATGTACTCTTGAAAAGTTCGAAGTCAAATAATTAACTTCTTTGTAGTAGTTTTTGATTCTTGTGGACACTTGTTTAATGGCACAGTAAGGCCCAACCACCATGGCAGGCAGGGGCAACCAGTATACAGGCCAGAAACATAGAGGGAAGGCTGACGCTACGTCTGTGTGTACGCTCTTGAGAGAGATAAATATGCTAGCAACATTACAGCTACTACAACGCTCTTAATCAATAAATGATTCCATGTGAGGGATATATACATGGTGTTGGCGTGACTGCTCTTTGAAGTGAACATGTCTAACTAGCAAAAAGCAGATGTGTCCAATACTTTAATGATTATTAGACCAACGGGTAAATATGCAGTGCAAGTTACTTATTTGCTTCTAATCTGCAAAAACATGCTGATTGGCAAAAATAGTTTACATGAAAAATTATCAGAAACACAACTGCTTAAACAAATTCAATAGTTCAAGCCCAATACAGACTAGCGTAAGGACAAACATAAAATGAGTTTTCCGTTTTATTCTATCGATTTTGTAGTTAATTTGTTAGGATATCTTTTTTGGCACATACCAGTTCAGTTTGAACGCCCAACTTTGCAAACAACTTTTCAATATCCATTCTACTATAACTGTCCTCGGCCTCACCATGTTTAGAGACCCAAGAAACGCTAAAATAAAAAAGAGGTAATGATAAATTACTATACATACCCTATATATTAAATGACATGTTATAACTATCTAACCTCTACGAAAACGTAAAAGTAACGGTAAAATAGTGAAATCATTGCATTAAATACAATATTAATTATATTAATATACAATTATTTTGAAATAGAGATTTCCAAGGTTTATGACAACTAGAGCACAAAACACACGGTACAATTCATAGACTTCATACACACACACATCCTGCAAAAGCGCACCCAACTACAACTCAACATGATCGACACCGTACACGCGGTACTAGAAGATAGACGAAAGAAATTGACATGACAAATACTCCCTTTGTCTAAGAATGTAAGGCGTATTTTAATTGGTCAAGACAAGGCTTTGACTAATAATTACTCTATTCATATGTGATTTACGTGACATAAAATTGATATCATTAGATTCCTTTTCAAAAGTACTTTCTTGTGATTATGATTTTGTATCACATAAACTGTATATTATTAGAGTAATTATTGGTCAAAGGCTTGTCTTAACGAATTAAAATATGCCTTACATTCTTAGATAGAGGGAGTAGTTTCTGCAATTAATTATTTGTTGACATATAGTGTACAACATCGCAGTCAAAAGAAATGTGGCACACTGCTCAGTGCCCTCTCAAAATCGAAAGTGGCACTGTTCTCTTCAAAAAATATTGTTGCACAGTGCAATACTATCAAGATGTACGTATGAAAATGGATTGATTGACAGCGATATAGCGATTAATGTTATCTTGCTTTTGTGTAGCAGAGCTGTGTAGAAGGCCATATCTCAGTGGCGGACCCAATGAGTGTTTAGGATGGGTCTAAACCTATTCTAAGAATTTATATTAGCTTATATATCATAGTCTAAAAAAATTATACGACTGGGTTTATCCTAGAAAATTTTTTTATGTCAAGTTAGTCTACTCTTACTCAAAATCCTGGGTTCGCCACTGCTATATCTTCATATTTTCTCTTAACAGTCTGATTTCTAGTATAAGGGGAACAAACAGATAAGGCGAATAGAATGTTCAACGTGGAACCTATTACGCATTTCTATATTTATTGTATATTGAAACTAACAATGAAATAAAGATAACAATAAAATTTCCAATCCTTCCAGGTGATTTATTCATGATCTTGGTCGGTATCTCGGCACGTGCACGATTAGAGATATTAGTGCGAGAGCTCTTCACAAGGCACGGTGGCATTTTAGTAATCGGGTTTGTTGCCATTAGGAAGAGCTTTCTTTTATTTCCGGTTCCTACTAACATCTTTATGGACTTATTGTGGTTTTCAGAGTGTTTTGTTTCCAATCCTTTTTTCGATTTATGAAGTTGACATATTATAATAGTTTCGGGCTATGCATCCTTGAGGTGCCGAGGCCAGGAGAGATTCGTTGTCATTATTAAATAACAAGCAAATAGAGATGTGTCTTCAATATTCCTCAGTTCACGTGCTTTGAACGGAAGGAAATTAAAACTAATTGGAAAATTCATAGGAACATCCTATTATATCCATGCATTGAATTGTAACTTAAATTGGTCACTTCCCGTAAATACGTCTATATATAATATACACTAACTGCTGCATTACCACAATTTCAACCTGATTTATATAGTAATCCTAATTTAATAAGGTAACGTGGGTTCCACCTACGAACTAGCTATATATACTGAATATAAAAGGGACTAGTTCCAAACAATTCCAGATTGACTATTTATAGAAGAAATCACATATTGCACTATGATGCTTCAAGCTACATGTTGGCTTATGCTTTATAATCTTCGTTAGGTTGTATACTTCATATTTTCTTTAATGATCGATTGGTATGAGGGAGTAGTTAATTATAATTGAATTATAGTACTACTGAACTTAAAATGTTCTATGCAATTAGGTAATTGCATTTTCTTAGAACCTAATATCAGCTTCACTATTCTATAACGTTGTCGAACAAACTAATCCAGACGCAGTAAAAGAATGAGAGTGATCACTCACTGCGAGTCGTGCAGTTACATCGTCCAGCCCGGTGCCTCCCGAAGCGAAGCTCACACCACTAGCAAGCTGGTCGATGGTGCAGCTGCTATCAAGGTAGGCCGGCACGGAGGGCGGCAGCCCGAGCGCCTCCGATATGAAGTCGGTGGCGAGGCGGCCGTTGGAGAACCGGCCGGTGGCGACGCCGCCGTCAAAGTCGCGCCCGTACGGTGGAAAGTTGGCCTTGGCGATGGTCGGGATGTAATTGTTGTTGCCGGGATCGACCGTCGAGTCCCCGAACACGATGATCGCGGGGACCTTTCCGGCCGCCGTGGTCGTGCTGGATGACAGCAAGTAATGCATCAAAATCAGTAGCCAGTATTGCAGGCTTTGTGATGACATCTTTCAGCGGTGGATCGAAACTAAGGCCAGGATAGCATGCGGTTTGCAGTCGTCAGAGTATATATAGTAGCTGCACGTGTGGGTCCATGTCTTTTCTATATCTATCTCTATCTATATCAATAAAAAAATATAAAGCCAAATAATCTGAGCTATTTATCCAACTATAATCCGACAGCCCGTGATTTTCGTTGGACCCTTCAAATTCAGCATTAATTATCCAATTACTCGATCCCCTAATTAATCCCTACTACTTGCTCATTACATCCTTCACCATTAATTGTTTCAATGTTTATTCCCCCTTTCCTTGTGTGGTTCCCTCCTTTGCCTCTGCCATTCTTGAAGCAAGTGCTAAGGCTCAGCAATGTCGAAGAGAGTTGTAGTCATAGGTCATGAGGAGCTCCACGGTTAGACTTAGCTCCCCATAAAATGCACCATCTTGTATACAATGGGTGTGGGTATTTTTATATAATTGTTTGGCTAGAGAAAGTAGTGAGAGCACAACTATAATCGTTGCTTGTCTCTGATCTTGATTCATGAGAATGATTATATGCTCCATTTGTAATGTCTTACAGTTTCTGATCCACAATAAAGCTGGATGGTATCACCAAATGAATGGCTAAACTCAAGGCACAAAGGGATGGATAATGCTTACATATGAAATGGAATATGGGTTTGTAACATCAGGAGTCGCAGGAATAGAAAAAAAATGCTCACAAATTAACTAATTTTAGTAGTTTGATGTGACATCAATCGTGAAAATTAAGCTGGACAAAGGCGTTGATACTTCCTTGATGTCTTTAATTAGTCGAGATGTATATTATGCATGCACGGTTCCTAGTTTTAGATAACGGAGACATCTCTTTTGGCCTCTACACTATAAGATGTATATAACAACAAGTTTCTTACAAACTCACAGAAATAAAAAATGTGCCAAAGGAAGAAAATGTGTGACAGACCATGTGAAAAGAAAATCAAGTATTACATAGCCTGTTATGTATTTGGCATCCAAATAAAAACTTAAAGTGAAGGCTCATATCTAGTGGATGCCATACTACTCTTCTCCAAAACTTTAAAACCGAATAGTTCAATAGTCTTCTCCAAACCTTGAAAACGAGATAGTTCAAGCACGAAATCAACATTCAGAAGTTCCCAATAAGATGATGATTTTTATGGTACGTTGTGAAAGTCTGGACTTAATTTCCAGACCCCCTTTCTATACCATCATTAATCCAGGATCAAGTTGATGAACACAATCGAAATGATAATATTATCCTGTTAAAGTTTAATACGACATAGTCTTGATGATAGAAACCACATGGTTTTAAACAGAGTACTTGGTCGCATGACCACTAGAATCATAAAGCAGCAGAAAGCAAATGATAAATGGTAGGCTCTATCTCAGCCATAAGAAGACGGAGTTCACGCGATCTCACTCATTGGGGTCATCGTAGTAAAAGTCTCCATCAACATCTTCTACAGCGTAGTCATCTATTCACCACCATAACGAAACATGGTTGAGTACTTCATGTATTCAGCATGCCCTCTCGTAGGGAACATCATAAACCAATGTATATGAGGCTGCAAAGGAAAGTTGCATGTCTCTTTTGCGTAAAATCAATTCGTGGTTATAAATACTACAATAGTTTCACAGACGACTTTGAATGAAAATATGTTTTTATCTCAGGGGTGTTTCCATAAATTTGAGAGTCCACGAACAACACATATGAGTAAGACATCCGGGCTAAACTCGTCCATAGGTTCTAACCACCTACGCACTTTCCTAAAATGGGATAGAGGGAAATAGTAAGGGGAAGAAGGACAAGTCCTTTTCATCAGGAATGAGTTATGTGACATCCATGATCGTGGATACGACTAATCAATTAGCTTACACTCTACAGAGGTCGTACACTTATCCACATGACATGATCATTCCATTATGCCAAGTTGATCGGGCTTGTATCACACGCCCATCGGTGTGTCGGCAGAGTGATCGTGACAAAGTCTTTTAGCTAATCTCCCCTCAATGTGACATGCCTACTAGGTCTGACATGGAGTTGAGAGTATGTTCCCCCCTTCGGCCTCCCATTTGTGCCGAGGTCCTTGTAGCTATGTCCACCCTTCTACGGTATGGCGATGTCGACACCAAAACTCGACTAACCTACTCAATTAGTTTACACTCTACAGAGGTTGTACACTTATCCACATAACATAATCATTCCATTATGCCAAGTTGATCGGGCTTGTACACACGCCCATCGGTGTGTCGGCAGGGTGACTGTGACAAAGTCTTTTAGCTAATCTTCCCTCAATGTGACATGCCTACTGGGTCTGACATGGAGTTGAGAGTATGTTCTCACCCTCCGGCCTCTCATTTGTGCCGAGGTCCTTGTAGCTATGTCCACCCTTCTACGGTACGGCAATGTCGACACCAAAACTCGACTAAGCTACTCAACCAAGTCAGGGCCCATATAGCATGTGGTCGTACTATTTTCACACTTCTTAAATTCAAGACTTCGGCCTTATTCAATATGGGCGGCCAATTGCTCATTTAAACCTGATCCAGCTGCCGTGCGCGCCTTTTAGATGTTAAGTTTCACCCAGAGTAGAAAAGAAGGAAATAGAGAGAAAGAAAATCAATGGCAATCTGGCCCAGCTCAATGAGCTCAATATTAAGTTCCAATAACGATATCAATGATCCGAAGATTGTCCCTCTGAAGAGGCAGTTCAAAGGTATCCTAGGGATACATCAAGCATGGCTAAGAAATATCTCTACTCTATTCTGAAATATTAAAATAATATACTCAGGTATCAGGTATAAGGGTGACACGTGGATAAAGATACAAGTGTGTCAATCGATACGCTAGCTACAGGAATAAAACAACATGCATGTTTATAAAACATCTAATGACTTTAAAAATACAGGATCAACGTGACCAAGAAGACTGGGCATGCCTTCGTTATCTACCTATTGATCTTCGAAGTCGGGTCTAGCTTCGGTGTCGTCACTCCCTATTCGTTGTAAAGCAATAAAAGCGAGCAAATGAATCATCACTTTAAGAATAAAATCCAACTGTGAAGGAGATATGGAAATTGACAACAGAACAGAATATGTCGACGATCGGAGTAGGGTTTTAACCCTAAGATGTCCTTACTTTGGTCTCCTAAAATAAGGCAGTAACTGTATACAATAATAATAAATATTATAATACTCTAGATTAAATATTTAGCTAATAAGGGCTAGCATGGCATGTTGAATATTAATAGAAAATAATTTTTTTATTATTTTTCTACGACAGAATAATATTACCAAAAGTTATTTTATGAACATTTATTCTAAAATGACTAATTAGTTTAGAATTAATTCTAACATAACCCTAAGCATGATACTAAATACAATGAAATGTTGAGATTACACTAGTTAATTAAAGCTAACAACATATGTTGGATCAGTGGCTTCCGACGGAGGGGGGGTGAATGTCAGTTTCAAAAAATTTCTTCTGAAAACAAGAACACAATGCAATGTATTCAAATTAGAGAATGCAGTGGAAAACCATATACAAAAGCGATCAACGTTGGAGAAGTCAACACTGAGCAGATCAGAAATTCCGGAGTAAAAATATCAGACGTTTCGACATTACCAAAAGTTCTGAAGTTGCCCTAATTCTAAACTCCCTGAAAAAATTGGAACTTCCGACTTCCGGGTCGGAACTTCCGGAGTAAGACAATCGGAGCTTCTGGTTTTTGGCAAAAATAGCAGACTGTCGCTCAGAAAAACATTCGTAGAATTTGATCTACCCAACGGAATTGAACGAAATTTTGCACAGTGGTAGAAAAGAGAACTACGAAGCTATTTCAATTGGAATCATATCAAAAGCTTATCTGTGCTAAGAGAAAATGCCAAATTACTATCAGCTATTTTCTAACCCCAAAAATCAGCCCTAGCTAACAAGTTGAACGAAAATCAAACCATTGATTCCTAGGACCTTGTGAGGTATGTTGATATGGAATTAGTACAAAATTATCTCACACATCCTAGCAACATATTTCAAGCCCCATAAGACAAGATTAGATCCACAGAAAGAATCAAACTTCAAAACTCCAAAGACTTGTCTTTCCTCCAATATAGATCTGAAATCAAGATGGAAATGAGAGATTCTTCGGGTATGCTAGGATGGAATTAATATGAACATGATCTTTCATCACTAACTTGTCATATCCAAGAGATCTCAAAAAGAGAGAGGCAAGAAAACGAAAATCCAAAGAGAGAGAGAGAGAGATTCCTCAAGAACAGGTACTCTCTTCTTGGAACTCTTTTTGTATTGATTTCTTGATGTTTAAAAGCCCGTTAACTTAGGCCAAAACTCTCTTGAGCAGCTCTTACAAGGAATTATCCTAAAAGTTAGGGTTTAACAAACCCACCATCTCCTATTTATAGTGGAAGGGACATTCCCCTCTCTACTTGGGCCTTAAAGCCCGCTTAAGGGCATAGAGCACTTAGCACGTATTCCAGAGTGTCTAAGCCACCTATCCACCCTCAAACCTTCCTACCATCGCAAGCCTAATCCTAAACCGCATCGTTGGCCGCCGTCACGATTTCTTTGATTTTGCTTCGGTGATGTCCGCACTTTTACAAAAGTGCCCTCGCACCAACTTGGTCCTCACGTCTTGTCTCCACTTTTGCCTTATCAGCTAAGGCTCCGTCTTGAGCCGCCCAATGTCATCGCCACTACCTTGATCACATCTCCACCCTCTAGGTGTCATGCCGATCCTCGTGACCGAACCACCGTAGCACTTATTAACCCTACACCCTAGTAGACAAGCAAACCGGTTGCGAGCACAAGTTTTCCACTTGACCCAATTTAGTCGAGAAAATAATTCTATTAATTTTCCGAGACAAATTGACCAAACTCTAATTCATCAAAAAAACTCGTGGTCAAAAAGTTTTCACTATCGGAACATCCGGTTCCTGGAACAGAACCTCTCGTTCTCACATACGCGATCTGAGAGCCGAGTCCAGAGGCTGAACTTGGTCCTCCGGAATTGAAAGTCAGAGCCTCCGACTTCAATTTCAGAGATTCCGACTTCAACCATGGAACTTCCAAAACACATCGGACCATCTAGTCCGCGGATCAGAATTTCTATTTTTTTAGAGCACTAAAAACTCAGTCCACATCGAATCTTCCCAAATACACCAGAAGTTCCGATCAGAATACCAAAACATCCGATATACACGATTCAAAAATAAATGATGAATTCTTGCAACCTAACATTCAACTCCAATAACAAACTCTGTGGCAAAGTAATCATCATCTGAAACCTAGAGAAGCAGTACAACTCCCTCTAGGTTCTACAACATATATTAAATGTTGGCATTATCAAGCAATTGCAAATAATTCTACCTAGACAAGTTACAAAATGAAGTGCTAGACTCTATATGTAACCTAATCATACTAAGGAAATATTAATTATGCAGTGTTTAAATTATATGCTAACAATGTGTACAACAATTAAATAATAACAAACAATATCCATATCACTATGTATATAGTATGTGAACTATACCTTTAAATGATACACTAATTATCAACACGATCAAACGGAGATGAAATATTACCAAAATTTACCGGATTTCTCTAAACAATATGTACTACACTTAAAAATTAAATTTTTAATAATTAAAACAGTGCTAAAAAACTATATAAAATTATATACAATTTCTAAAATCATGCAAAACTTCAGGGCATCGTGAATACATGTGGCAACCTAGGA
This sequence comes from Stipa capillata, assembly GCA_019208055.1. Classification (NCBI taxonomy): domain Eukaryota; kingdom Viridiplantae; phylum Streptophyta; class Magnoliopsida; order Poales; family Poaceae; genus Stipa; species Stipa capillata. The sequence continues at coordinate 149,409 of JAGXJF010001236.1, read as the reverse complement.
AAATTAAAATATTTTAAATTTATGAAAAATTACAATGTTAGATTGAATTTGGCCAAAAGTTGCTTAAATTTGAGTGAATTCAAATAAATTCAAAATCTGGTGCTTGAATTAGAAATCTGGTTTCACTAGTAGGTTCATGAGATCCTAAATGTTCCAATTTTTCTCTAAGATCTAAGCGTCGAGGTGATTTGGAAAGGGATGAAGAGTTGGAGAAAAAAAAGTGATGCACACGTTCTGCACAGGGGCTCAAACGATGGATCTATTGCCTGCTTCTACTGAGTACAGAGTACAAGGCAGATTGAGGGAGACAAGAGATCACTCATGGGAACAAACGGCGGCGGTGGGGCAACGGTCTCGGCGAGGCTTCGATGAGGCAAGGAGGCGGACCGATGGCGACGAACTCCGTCGTGGCTCCGGTGAGGTGAACCACGGCTATAGATGAGCTCAGGTGTGAAGGAAAGCAGCGAACGGAAGAAAAAAATAGATGGGGGAAGGCGACGTATTTATAGAAGAGATGGGGTAGCTATTTAGGACGTGGCCGAGGCGGGAGAGCGGTGCGAGATGCGCGGCAGTGGTTGCTCCAATGTAGGGGTGGACATATAACTCGAAACTCGCGAGTTTAACGAGTACTCGAAAACTCGGCTCGACTCAGCTCGAACTCGGTCCTTAACGAGTTGAGCCGAGTTGGAGTTTTAGCTCGTTAAGTTAATGAGTTAAACGAGCCAAGTTAACGAGTACTAGAGTAGCTCGTTTAACTCGTTTTACCTAGTAGGCCCCGAAATAATCTGGCCCAACAAACCTCAATTCCCCAATTCCCCTATGCCCTATCCGACATCCCCCAGCAGGCCACTCATCACCCAATTCCCCAACACCCATCGCAGTGCCGAGCCCTACCCGAGATTAGGGAACACCCAGTGGGTAGCGGGCGGCGGCGCGTCTCCGGCGAGGCGCGGGATCCGGCGAGCCCCATCCGGCGGGACCAGCGAGGCGAGGCACCAACCGAGCCGCGGCGAGGCGCCTCCTGCCGCTCCGATCTTTGGCTGCCATCGGTGAGGTGCGTCATCGGCGAGGTGCGGCACGGGCACGACCTCGTTGAGGCAGTGTCGAGGCACCGGCGCGGCACCGATGTGGCAGGGCTGCGGGAGCTTGGCACGCACCGCTCGAGGTCGTCTTCGTCTTCGCTGCCGGTCACGATGGAGAAGCAGCTGAGTTTGGAGTCCAAGAACCAGAGGAAAAGACGTCCTGAAGCCTCCCCATCTCCTTCAACAGTGTCACCAGAGTCCATCTGCCGCTTGGCATCACAGCCTCCACGAATCGGTGACAACCTCGAGGTCGTGCCGACTGGGCCGACCCCTTTGCCCTCTGCTGCATCCGCATCACCACCGGCATCGGTAAAAATCGTTCACATTTTGCTTGTGATTGTTGCTGCACTGCCTGTTGAACTGAGTAAAATGTCGTTCTTCAGAACAGTAGTCAGTTGATTATCCTTTCATCTACAATTATGCCTTTGCTTTGTTTTTGTGTTTATGTGAGTGGATTATGCAACACTTCAGAGGTCTCTTGGCGTCGGACCATACTGTGGTTGATAAATGCAGATGTTAGTGCTCTGCTTCTGAATGTTTCCAATTAAAGGATCTGAAGTTTCACGTCTGGTTTAGCATTGTCTGATTTGATATTTGTAGGTTCATGTACAGATGGAGATTGGAGAGTCAGCAACTCAGTAGGGATCTTCTGCTCTGCATTCATTTCCATCATTCCATCCTTGCATTCATTCCATTTCATTGTGTGCTACTCATTCATCCCATATGCTCTATTACTGTGATTTCTCATATATATTTACTAGAAAATTATAGTGACTACTTTTATTGAATCAAGATATCATCATTTTGAGTAATTTCTTGTTGTATTGCTATAATTTTCTTTGTTGTATTGCTGTTATGATTATAGTGGCTAGTTTTATTGGCTGCTGCATGCAATTTTTGAGAAACAATGTTAAACTCGTTAACGAGTAATTAACGAGTTAAATGAGCTACTCGAGTAATTAACGAGTCGAGCTGAGTTCGCATTTTAGCTCGTTTCGTTAACAAGTCAAGTCGACCTGGCTCGTTATATTAACGAGTTTTTACGAATCGAGTCGAGCTGGCTCGATAGCCCCCACTCCAATGCTCTGTGCGGTGGCATCGTGCCATGTGTTGCACTATGCTACGTGCGTGGCTGCCGCTGCCGAGCCCGCGCAGGCCGTGCGGTGATAGTGCTGGCCAGGCAGCAGGCCAACAGCAGGCAGCAACCTAGGAGGCAACAAGTGGGCCAATGCGGGGCGCGGCTCAGGAGAAGGCAGGGGCTGCCCGGGCGCTAGGGAGGTCAGCTAGGCCATGGGCGGGAGGAACTGGGCTGGTGGTGCACGGCCTAGGTGGGCGGAAAAAGGGGCAGGCCAGGGGAGGAGGTGGGTCGGCACGGGGATGCAGCCCAGAGGCAGACTAAGACAAAAAAAACATTTTCAGAATTACAAAAAATCCCAGGAATTGAAAGAATGCAAAGTAAATGCCAAAAGGTATCCGAAAATTCTGAGAAAAATCTCCTAAATCAAATTCAACATCTAGGATAAAAAAAATACTTAGAATTCAAAAGGATAAAAAAAAAGGTAAACAAATATTACCCTCTTTATAGGTTAAATTAATTCAAGACACTTGAATTAATTTTAGATAAAAATCCAAATAAAGTGCAAACTTTAATATTGATTTTTATTTATAACATCCTTCACAATCGAAAAGTTCAAAAAAATTGAAATTTTTTGAGGATTACATACGATGTCTCCCTGCAGATGTGCTAACATTTAGGTGCCCATGCAGCAAAAGGTACAGACAGATTTTTATTGGTCATATATAACGAGCTTATAAGAAAAAGAATGACGGATAAATAGGATAAATCAAAAACCTCTCCCCTTACTTCTTCAGCAACTTCTTGTTTCCCCTCGATCCTATTTTTAGTCATACCCCTAATCTCATCCTGGAACCCTAACAACGACTTATGAAACCCTACCGACCTACCTCTATACCTATGCTTTTAGGCATGGCCACTCGGACTTGCTTTTTCTCTGCAATAATATCCTTAAACCTAGCCCTAGACCATTGCCACATTTTTTGTCTTTTGACTATGTCTAACCCTAGCCCACCTCGCCAATACCCTCGGACCTCGTCCTTCTCTTCCGCTAGGGTTCATACACACATCCCCATCCCCTCTCGTCACCTAGAACCATCGACACCTTTTTCCTTCACCCAACCTATGTAATCCCTAAAATAATTTCCCAAGGCAAAGCACCGGAGGAAAACACTTGGGGACTTTGTAACATATATATGGCATGTCAACATTTCTATGCCATATCCTTTTCCATGATTTTTCCTTGTACCCTAGTGTGATTATATGCGCATGCATACTATCCTCATTTATAGACATATATTGTCAGGGCCCCGGAATTACATATGGCTAAAGGAACGGATAATCGCTAAGGACCGAGAAACCAGTCGGCCCGGCAGCACGGTACCTGCGCCGCGCACACCGAAGCAGAGTGGTCCGACACCTGACCAACGCACCGTACGCTTACCGAACGTCGTATGCCTTCACCGTTGGTCAAGCCGGCCGGAAGTGACTAAACTTCCGAAAGCCACATATAATTCACGAAGTCCTGTGAAGAATTAAAGTCCTTCTCAAACCCACTAAGCAAGACAAGATTGGAGGAGCCCGGCAATGTACCCTCACCCTAACCTGACACGGGAGTCAGTGGGTCACCCGAAGGCCCGGTACCATCACCCACACCCTGCCTGACCGGCACTGCATCTCAGTCAGCGGGTCACTCAACCATAGCCTGTCGCACTTAGTGAAAGAGAGAATGACTGTAACTCTTCACGACTAACCCATACACTTCAATTCATACACGCACGGTGCATGGGCAGCCACATTCAACAACTTGTATATCACAACCAAACACTAAGAGAAGGATTACCAGATAATATCTAACACGTCCCATACTCGAGGCAATATTTACTTTACATACAAAGCGACCTGAAGGTCAATAAACCTCAAATATCCACAAGGGCAGCAGCGGAAATATAAAGTAAAAACACCCGAGATGGCGAGGAACCCATCTCAAAACAACCCACAACATTCCCAAGGAAGTCGAAGCCGAAAGAGGTAAACCGAAGCAGCGAACGTGAACTCCAAAATGCTCCATGGACCTGCCTAGGATAAACCTAGGTGAGTACAACCACCGTACTCGCAAGACATTGCTTATCAACTAATTAAAACATGGTATTAATCATGTTTGACAAGTGATAAAGGTTCGCATTTTATAACAAGTTCAAGTTACATACTAGAGATCAAATGAACATAAACTACACAATTAAATCTCATATTGTAGCAAGAGCATAGCAATGATAAACACATGACGATAAAAGTAACTTACGAGCATACACACAATTATAACAATACGAATGTCATCATTTCCAATTTATTTGGGTAGCCCACACCCATTTAAAAATCTCAATCTTTCCCACGGCAACACATGCCTCAAACTCCAATTCATGGCAACACATGCCATTAAACTCACTCTCATGGCAACACATGCCTAACCGTCACCAACGAGCCAACAACCTCGGATATAAAGAGTGCAACCCTGGTGGAGTTCACACTACTCCCCCCAGTCTCTGAGACTTACCTCAACTATATCGTAGTTTCGTTTCGTTGGTGACATACGCGTTTTCCCTCGGGTCTTCACCGCCGACTCAGCCACCTCGGGTATAAGGAGTGCAACCCTGCTGGAGGTTGTGAGGCTCCACGCAGTCTCTGAGACTTATCCCCAATATACTGTAGTACTGGTCTCGGTAACACCCTCGGTTCTCATCTTCACCGCCGACTCAACCACCTCGGGTATAAGGAGTGCAACCCTGGTGGAGTTCACAAGGCTCCCACCAGTCTCTGAGACTTATCCCCATTATACCGTAGTGTTGGCCTCGGTGCACTTTCGGTTCTCATCTACGTGTGATAAGGGTAGTGTATGTGGGAATAACCTCAGACTGGGGCGCATAAACACAATCTCAATAATCTCAATAATCTCACTATCCACCAGTCGTATCCCACATACATGTCCCCTCGGCGCTCACATCTCACTTTATTAGGTTCAAGTTGAAAGGGCATCAGGTTAAAGTATCAGCCTTAGCTACTTCATAATAACAAGGCCTACACATACTAATGAAGTATCCAGCACAGATCAAGCAATCATTCACACAAGCACCAAGTTACGTTAGTTAATTCAAGCCAAACAGGGAGTAACACACAGTGTAATGATTAATCAACAAGCAATGGAGCTTGCCTCTTTGCTCGGGGAAGTACTGGGGAGCATGCGGGAGAACTCCAGAATACTCGAAACATCGGTAAGAAGCAAGCGACCTCCAAAAAGGGAAAAGCAAGCCTAAGAAGCTAATTTGAAAATGATGAAGATGCATAGATGCAATTGACATGGATGCAACTACGGTGGAGTTAAAAGAAGTATACAATTGCGTAAGCAGGTTAGTGTTCGTTCCATATGTTGGTTTAGTTTTAGTTGCGGTATAACTTTAATCATGGATAAACCTAGAATATGGATGCATGCATGGGATACGATATGCGACTAAGGAGAAAGGCTTTAACTCTATAATTAGGGTTAGGGCTCATTTGATTGATTCGTTGTCGTAGGTGAGAACATGGAGTCGCGATTATTTTCTGGCCGTTAGGCGAATTGTGACACTAACTATTTTAAATTGTCTATTAAGCTAGATTCTCTAGTATACATGTATTAGGAGGTCGTTAACATTCGTATGAGTTTCTACAAGTTAAATCAGCTTTAGCATTTCCTGTCTTCTTCTCGGTAAAGAACAAGGTATTGTATATCTTATTCCCAAGATTATCTCATCAGCTAAGAACAATAAGTGGGTTCATCTGGTCATCTTTACAGATATTAGATTTCCTAGTTAATTGAGTGCAACTGATGGTTAGTAGTGGGTCGAGTTCTTTGATTACCAATTACCACAATTAAGATTCAGATAGAACTTAGTTAAATCAACCATCGGTCATCAACGGAGTATTGATCGGCTTAATCATTGACACTAGGATTGTCTTAACCCAGTTAATTACTATAATCAAAAGACTCATCCGGTTTTAGGTGGTCCTCACTGTCACCGTTTTACAAGTAGTGTATTAATGATATTAACTAGACAACCCTAAGGGTACTGATTAGCTCGCTCCGCAGTTGGTAATGGCCATACCTCAACTAACTGTTGGTCTATTAGCTTCTAATCATGGTGGTCATCAATTTAGCAAGGGCACTAGGCATATCGATTAGCAAACTGTTAGTTCAGTAATACCTTCCTTCAGTAGTTAATCATTATCGAACCATCGATTGCCATTGTTGGTCATCAATTGTGTCTTATCATTAACTGGTTGGGAAGATCAACACAGTAAGCGGCAGCTTTCATCAGCAATTATTAACCTTATTCTTCTTGTCATGGAGTTAATATACAACTAAGGTACTAGCTAGATCATTCCTGCATTATCTCGTAGTTTATTTCATAGGATTGGTTAGATGAGCCGGATGCCGTTTTTAAAACAGGGTTGGGAAGGAAAGGAATAGCCATGTCCTGAAATCAATCTATCTGGCACGTGAATAAAGTATTAGCTAGTTAACCATAGTAGTTGTCTTGTTAGTTAAATGCATGAATTAGTATTTAACCGTGGTCAACACCTGTACAAGTTGAGATTAGTAAGCTAAGCCATAGCGGTTATTAGTACAATAACGAATTAAGCATGCTGATTGTCTTGAATATATTGGCAAGTTATCGATAAATCAAAAATGAGCGCAGCAACCAGTGGGTTATTAGACTTTAACCATCCTTCAACTAATCGTAACTAACACTAACGACTTTGATGGGTTGAGCAGGAGCTCACCCCGATGTTAGAAAGCCTTGGCCGGCCAAAGACGAAGGGAACGTGGCGGAGCTAAACGCGGGGAGGAGCTTCCTGTTGCCTGGAGAAGAAGAGCCTTCGGTGGCGACGCGAGGAGCTGCTTTGGTGACGACGTCTTGAGGAAGGAGCCGAGGGCGAGCGGCGGTGCGACGATTGGTCCCGTCCTTGGCTGCGATAAGGCTGCAGATGGCGACGGCGTTGGTCCACAGAGGAGGGGCGCAACCGGCGGTGGGGTGGTGCCCTGAAAGAAAAGGAGGCGGTAGCTACGGAGTGCTCGGCGGGGAGGATGAACGGCAGAGGGCAGGGACGGAGGAGGTCCCGAGGCCGGCGCGGTGGAAGATGGAGAAAAGGAGGGGCGCAGGCGGGAGCAACGGGCTTGGGCTCGTCGGCCTTGGCGGTGGGCGAAGGTGGCGCTGGAGAAGAGCTGGTCGACGGCGGGCTTAGGGCGGCGATGGGTGGTTGAAGCGGCACGGGGAGAGGGGCTGGCCGGTGGCCAAGGGCTCGGATCCGGGGCGGCATGCGGGTGGAGCTGCTGCCGGGCGGTGGATCTGGGGCGAGCAGGTCCAGCGAGGCGGTATGGGGAGTGGAGGACGGCGGGGATGGCCACGGTGGTCGGCCACGCAGCTGGGGGCGGCGGCGTGGGAGGAGAACGGGAGAGGGGGCGGCGAGTGGCAGAGGTGGCGGTCGGCGACCGGGGCGGAGCTCGGCGGGCGACCGAGCGGCGACGGGGGAGCCCGAGGGCGGCGAGCGGCAGAGGTAGCGTGGCGGCGCTGGAGGCGGGACCGAGAGAGGCGGCGGCGTTTCTTGGGGAGCTCAGCTCGGCAGGAAAGAAAATGGAGAATAGGGGAGAAGAAAAGGGAAACAGGGCAGCTGTGCTATGTGGGGAAGAAGAGCTGCTGTGGTGAGCATGCTTGCCGGGTGGAAGGAGGGAGCTACCGGCGGGTGAAGAAAAGAAAAGGAAAGAGGGAAAAGAATCTGGTGGTGGGACCCACACGACAGCTAGATTGTTATTTTTATCTCTTGTTTTTGCTGTATTCCTTTTTGAACTGGTTAATAAAAAAATATATATATTTATAACCTGGTTGATAAACTTTTGTTGATTAATAGTGACACCTCAATTTAGCCTCATATTTTTGTATTCTTGTATATAGACCTAAAAATGAATTTTGACTCGTTTCAGTTGTGGTTTTCGAAGGAAAAGATTTGAACAATCCTTTGGTTAAGTATTTAATTGTAGTCCGGAGACTTGAAAATCTTGAGGTTAGTCCTCTGAGGGATTTGGTACTTGCAAGGAATTGGTAAGCTGAGAATTGGGTGAAGCTAGGTGCCGGGTTTCGCTTAAGAGTGTTTTCGGGTCATACGTTAGGGTTTTTAATCGGAGCTAAAATCAGATGACCTAAATGCATGCATGCATTAGAAGTACTCCAATTATTCACGACGATCTTCACTGATCTCGTGTCTTAAGATTTTGGGTCATTACATATATATACAAACCCTAATTCGACCGTTCTATTCTTTTACTTCCCTCCAAAAATTTCCTAAAAATTATAAAAACCCCTCAAGTATATTCTAAGCCCATTTCTACAATAATATGGAGGGGTTCAGCACAAATATTTCATACAACTTTAAATTTGAATATGTGGCTAATTTGGACATTACACTACGACCACCATAAATAATCCTCAGAAAAATCCCAAGAAATTCCTCAAGAATATTCATATCTATGTTAGAATAAATATAAAAAATATGATGACCTCCAATTCAAAAATATTAAAATAATTCAAATATCTTGGAGTTGTTTTTAAAATTTGAGTGAAACTCTAAGTTTGAAGCTTCATAAAAATATCCAAAGATTATGAGAACATCCCCTCATTATATTTATCTCAGATCCATCCCCAGGCACCTTTGCTCTTTTCAAAAATTTCAAATAAATTCAAAATTACATTTAAGCCCATTTTGAATCTAGCCAAAAAAATCCACTGATTTGAATATATAAAAAAATTCATAATTTTTGTGAGACCTCCTTCTACGAGGAATCCATTTTTGCAATAGAACCATGATACTTATATTCAAAATTTTCCCACGAAAGTCCTAGCAACATTCTAGGTTTTCTTGGATATTTGTTTTTCTCACCTTTTATATCTTCTTTGCTAAGTCCACACCACCTGTACAACCAAACTCCACCTCTTCTCCCTCTGCCCCGTGGGCCCTGGTCCCATGCGTAAGAATTTTCCTCCTCCCTTACTTCTTCTACCTCAATCCCTCTTTCTTCCTTCCTCCCTCTCTCTCTTCTGCTGCCGCACCAGCGCGTGCTCTGCTCCTCCAAGCCGCGCCGTCCGCTCCACGACAACAGCCCAAAAGCTCTGCTGTAGTTGCCATTTTTGTACCCCCTTTCTTATCCTCTCCCTTCTGCTGCACTATAAGCATGATGCCCGAGCCCCATCTTCCCATCTCTCCGATCTCACTTCTCCCTCATTTCTCCTCTGCCCACCGAACTCCTCCTCTCCCTCTATTTCTCCTTAGCCTTGAGCTCCTTCTTCCCCGGTTCCTATGCCAACGCCACTGACGGGACCCGAGTTCCTCATGCCGCCACTTCGGTCGTTCCTTGCGCCGACACCCCCACAAACTCCTCCTTAGCAAGCTCGCGGCGTCGCCCCGACCTTGCCTCGGGGGTTGACGCCGCCCTTCCGCTGCTCGGTTGCCAAGGGCGTAACACTTACCGAGTATTATCTGTTTCAACATTCCAACAACGAAAGCTTCTTTTCATTTTACACTTTCGATGTCACCTCTATTAATCGACCCGAACCCTTCTCCCTCTCTGATTTCCTCTCGGCAAATCTTCGGAACCCCGTTTCTCCTTCGTCGTAACTCTGAATAACCCCATTCTTTTTCCTACGATCTTCTAAATTCAAAACCTATCCCTCGGTACACCTTTCATAATTTTTGAATATATTGAAATTCAAATTTGAATATATTTCAAATTTTAATGTATTATGCCTATGTCCTTTAATGTAGCTCCAAATGTAATGATTCTTTTTCCTAATATCATTCGGTATCATATACAAAATTTTAGCTCCAGTAAACACGTAAATTTCAAATTCTTTTTAGATTAAAAGTAGTAGCATTCTTAATATCTCGTTGAATAAATGTATATTTTGCTGCGTTCAGCAAAGCTACTAATCAAATCTCAAAATCTTTTAGCATTATATTTTACCATATGTTTTTATATGAATTTGAACCCTAAGAGTGTTTCCATAATACAAAGAAAGCGGAGAAACCCTAGCTTGGCCGTATGCCCTAAAAATGAATGTCTCTTGCTATGTTAACCTAAAGTGACCTTTCTAGCTTTCTAAAGCTTTCAAAAATCAGTAGATAACCAATCAAAAAAATCATAGATAACCAATCATGTCGTGATTGTATGAATGGATGCTTTGGTGTTGCATTTGGTGTTATTTGGGTTTTACCTCGCACCTTGATTTATTCGAGGTCCTTTAAACATGTAAATATCGATGTTCCGATATTCTGCGTGGAGGATCCCAAACAATCGTCATACCAGGAACAGGATCAAGACAAGGCCAATACATGCCAGGCAAATGCCTCCTATCGGGCTTGTCTTTTAGGATAAGAGGGCCTAAGACCTCTCCGTCTCACACATTGTTCATACCTGAGCCTGCTACTACTAGCTTCCTGCCCACCAATCATGACCGACAACCGTGAGGTCTCCGAGATCTATGTCTAGACAACTGGGCTCTGATACCACTTATTGCGCAATACTGGACCTGCTAAACTAGAGTTCTAGCCCAGATTGCACCTTGGGCCCGCTATACCATCATCCCGGCCTTATGCCTGTTGGGCCGCTATACACATAGGCCCAATCATACAACAACACATGTTTATAAGAGGACTTGAGTTTTTCTCTCAAGACTAGCTTGATAGAACAGGCTACATTCACCTCTTATAAATCATACTCTATCTTCTCCCACAACGGACGTCAAATTAAACCCAACATGGTATTATCTGCATCGACAAGACTGTTCGCACACGAACACGTCACCGTGTACCCCCGAGGCCGAGCGCGATGCGCGGGACACGGAACCGGGGGAGACCCGCCGGGAGCGCGATACGCAAGACACGCCGGCGGGTGCTTTTGGGAACCCGAAACCCCACACCCCCGGGAGAGACCCCGTCAGGGAGTACGGCGGCTATGGGCTGCCCTAGGTCGACCTGATCGCCCCTAGGGCCTCGAGTTTCGTTGCCGTGAAACACGAAGAACAACGAAGAACGAGAAGCATAAAACAAAGGGAGAAAAATAGTAGATGAAAAGATAATAGATTGATTGCGTCGATTGGGAGAGTTCCACCTCAATCGGCCGTGCACCCTTCATATTTATAGGTACGCCCAGTCTTAGGGCAGGAATACAACTTGGTATCGTACACGATATGGTTTTCCATACAAATTGAGTTGTTTCCTAAAGCTATCGTTACCCTGATTGATACGATCAGGACTCTGCCTTGCGCACGAGATTTCCTCTAATTAAACCGAGGGATTTCCCGTATCTTCTGATTATCTTAACCGCCGTGATCTGGACTCCATCTTGCATACGAGATATCTTTCCATATTATCCGAGAGTCCTTCCAAATCTCGGACTTTCCTTTAAACGCCATGATCCGCCACTGTTCCTTGCGCCCCAAGTTGTTAAGGCTTTGAACGCAAAAGACTTCACCTTGAAAACCCAGCGGGAGCGTCACAAATCATTCACCGACCTGGCGTTGTTGGAACTCGGTCGCACTACGCAGAACCCGCCTTGGATCTACTCGGGACCGCGAATGCTCGGGAGTCCCGAGTACTCAATAATACGAGCGCTCGGGAGCGCAAGTACTCGGGAGTTCGAACACTCGGGGGCGAGCACTCGGGAACATGAATACTCGGGGGCACGAGTGCTCGGGGACGAGTGCTCGGGGGCGCGAGTGCTCGGGGGCGCCAGAACTCGGGACCGCGGGTACTCGGAAACGGGTACTCGGGATTCGGGGACGCCGCACCACTTGGCCTGGGCCACGATTCAGTAGCATTGCAGATCTTGCCCGACGCACTCGGCCCATCCGGGGGTACTGCCCAATTTGGTCGTCAACACATGCCCCCCTGTTTTCGGTATAAAGATGTACTTTTACCGAAAATAATAAGTCCTGTTCTTAGGGCGATGCGGACCATCTCATCGGCCATTTCTTCTCTTAGGGCGATATGATATATCGGCCACAGCACTTGTTATGCTTCTTGCCACACGCTCGGGTGGAACTTCTTCAGATATCTGCCATTGAGAGCTCGCGGCAGCAGAGTGCCCTGCACGGATTCTACTAAGTATGAGTTCCCAGGAACCACTCTCGCAATTCTGAAAGGACCTTCCCAACTCGGCGACCATTTGCCAAACTTATTATCCTTCGAGCCGATTGGTAGGATGACCTTCCATACTAGTTCACCGACTTGAAAGTTCTTCGACTTGACCTTTTTGTTGTATGCTCTGGCTACCCTTAGCTTGTCCCTTTCTATGGCCTTTAAAGCAACCAAACGCTTATCGGCGACTTTATCAAGACCATCCATCATCAGATTGTAAAAGTCGACCGCCGATAAATCATTCTGTTTGGCTAATCTTAAAGCACTCAGATTTACCTCTACGGGTAAAACGGCCTCTTGTCCATACACGAGCTCATAGGGAGTCACCTTGGTAGCACTGTGTCTTGAAATCCTATGCGCCCACAACGCCTCGGACAACACCTCATGCCATCTCCTTGGGTTGTCTTCGATCTTCTTCTTGATAAGCTTGATTAGCACTTTATTGCTGGACTCAGCTTGTCCATTGGCTTGGGCATAATATGGAGAAGAATTGAGCAGCTTTATTTTATAGGACTCGGCAAACTCCTTTACTTGTCCCGCCATAAAAGAGGTACCTTGATCCGTCGTCAGAGTTTGAGGGACGCCGAATCTATGTATAATGTGCTCGGTTATAAATCGAATCACTTCCACATGTGTCATGTTCTTGAGAGGCACTGCTTCAGACCACTTGGTGAAATAATCAGTTGCTACCAATACGAACCGATGCCCCTTCGAGGAAGAAGGATAGATTTGTCCAATGAAGTCTAGTCCCCAACCTCTGAATGGCCACGGCTTGATAATAGGATGTAGTATGGCAGCAGGAGCGAGTTGAATATCACCAAACTTCTGACAGGCTTCACACCCCTTGTAATATCTGAAGCAATCGTTGATCATAGTCGGCCAATAGAACCCGGCACGCCGTAATAACCATTTCATCTTGTGAGCCGACTGATGAGTGCCACAGATGCCTTCATGTACCTCTCCCATTGCAACTCTTGCTTGATCCTCGTCCAAGCATTTCAAAAGAACTCCGTCGACCGTTCGGCGATAAAGATCATCGTCGATCAAAGTGTATTTGAAGGCCATCCGCCGAACAATTCGGTCTACCCTCTTAGTCGGATCTTGTAAGTAATCAATGATCGACTTCCTCCAGTCTTCTCTGTTATTCATACTTGGTTTTCCACTGGCGACCGAGTCGGTGATTTCTGACTCGGCCTTTCCTACCGAGTTGGGCCCAAGCATCGGCTCTTGAGAAATATGAAAGACACCACGACTAACATGGTAGCCGGATGCTTGCTGCGCCAACTCGTTTGCAACCCAATTTTCTTGTCTAGGTATATGAGCAATACTAAAATAATCCAAGGTAGAGATTATATCTAGACACTTATCAAGATAAACATTAAGTGATTCGTCAAGACATTGATAAACTTTGGACACTTGTTGGACTACTAATAACGAATCACCGAAAGCCTCAATATGTGTGGCACCTATTGCAATCAGAAGCTCTAAGCCGAGTAGCAAAGCTTCATACTCAGCTTGGTTATTTGTGCAAAAATATTCTAAGCGGCATGAGGCTTCGTGGGTAGTACCATATGGAGATATGTAAACAACACCGACACCTTGGCCATTGCTACAGACTGAACCATCAAAGTACAATCTCCATGGTACTAGCGAGACAAGATCAACGTCAATGCTATGCTTGTCAACCCGATGTTCAACAATGAAGTCGGCAATGATTTGGCCCTTCATAGATTTCAAGGGTTCATAAGCCAAATCGTACTCGGTCAGCGCGTAAGCCCACTTGCCGACTCGGCCACTAAGAATTGGCCTATGCAACATATACTTGATGACATCGGTTTGACAGGCTACAGTGCAAGTACTAGACAACAAATAGTGTCTCGACTTCGTGCAAGCGTAATATAGGCATAAGCATAACTTCTCAACGAAAGAGTACCTTGTCTCGGCGTCGAGTAGTCGCCGACTCAAATAAGTGATAGCATGTTCCTTTCCTTCGGCTTCTTGGGTTAACACAGCTCCAATTACGCCTTCCTCTGCTGCGATGTAAAGTCGGAAGGGTTCCCCATGCCTAGGCGCTTTCAACACCGGAGGGGTAGATAAATAGCCTTTGATTAACTCGAACGCCTCCTGTTGCCTTGCCCCCCAAGTGAAATCGACGTCATTCTTCAACCGAAGGATAGGAGTAAATGCGGTGACCTTTCCCGACAAGTTGGCTATGAATCTCCTCAGATAATTGATTTTACCAAGGAGTCTTTGCACGTCCCTTTTGCATGTCGGAGCTTGTAACTTCTGAATAGCTTCTATCTTTTTAGGATCAATTTCTATGCCATGCTGATGTATGATGAAGCCTAAGAACTTCCCAGCCAATACACCAAAAACGCACTTCAAAGGGTTCATCTTCAGGCCGTACCTCTTCATCCTCTCAAAAGCTAAGCGCAAGTCGGCCAGATGAGATTCAAAGGCGTCCGACTTGACAACGATGTCATCAATGTAGACTTCTAGTATGACGCCGAGTAGATCATGGAAGATTAGATTCATAGCTCTTTGATACGTCGCCCCAGCGTTCTTCAATCCAAAGGTCATCACTGTCCACTCGAATAGGCCAAGGAACCCGGGGCAACGAAAAGCCGTTTTGGACATGTCCTCTTCGGCCATGAAGATTTGGTTGTACCCCGCGTTACCGTCGAGGAAGCTGATGACCTCGTGTCCAGAAGCACTGTCAATAAGCATATCGGCTATAGGCATAGGGTACTCGTCTTTGGGTGAGGCTCTGTTCAAATCTCTGAAGTCGATGCACACCCTCAACTTGCCGGACCCTTTCTTTTCTACGGGCACAATGTTAGAAATCCAGTCGGCATACCTGCAAGGTCTAATAAAGTTAGCTTTGAGCAGCCGACCGATCTCTTCCTTGATCCGGTCATACATCTCAGGGTTGAATCTCCTGGCCGGTTGTTTGAAAGGTCTGAAACCGGCCTTGATAGGCAACCGATGCTCTACTAGCTCTCGGCTTAACCCGGGCATCTCATGGTATTCCCATGCCAAGCAGCAAACGTATTCTTTTAGCAAGCCGACTAGCTTAAATTTGCAGTCGGCTTTCAAGTTCTTGTTTACAAAGGTCGGCCTAGAACTCGATCCATCCCCTATGTCTACTTCCTCTAATGGATCGGCCGATGTGAAACCTTGCCCTAACTTATCCATATCATCTAACTCTTCTATAGACTCGTGCATATCGTTCTTACAAGACCGATACTCTGCGAGTCGCTTTTGTAGCCATTTTGAGTTAGGATCCATCTGATTGCTTCTTGTTTTGGAGCCGATTGCCATCAACCGGCTTTGAGGGTACGGGTACTCGGCTATCTCCTTTAGTACTAGGGAAGTCGGTCGCCGAAGAGTTGCCGGGTTGTTGCCGACTTGCCAGCACATCAACCAAGGCAGTTAAAACCGAGTTGGCCTGAAGCCGGTCGGCACTGACTGGCTTTAAAGATACGGGTACGAATCCGTTCTTTGTGGCGCTAAGGAAATCAAACCCGGAAAGGTCTCGCCCAGACAGACACGTCGCATTGGGGTGCTGCCAGTCCACCAACGCATCGGCTAAGGCGACACAAGCCGAGTTGTCTGCGTGAATGACTTCGACTTCTTCATCAATCCATTGTATAAGGCATTGGTGCATTGTGGACGGCACGCATTGGTTGGCGTGAACCCAATCGCGGCCCCAGTATGACGTTGTAATTTCCTTGCACCTCGGCGACGAAGAAGGCAGTGGCCAAAGTCTTGCTTCCGATGGTGAGCTCTACGTACATCACGTCTTTGGCCTCTGTGCTCTCTTTGCCTTCAAACCCATTGAGCACCATATTGGTCTTCATCAACTCGTTATCATGCAGACCTAACCTCTTGAAGACCGAGTATGGCATAAGATTTACCACGGCACCGCCATCCACGAGCATCCTCGCCACCGTGTTCCATTAATATGACCCTTGACATATAGCGGTTTTAAGTGCCTCACCGGCTCTGTCGGCTTCTCGAAGATGGCGTTCTTGGGGCCGAAGTCGAACTGGGCTACCTCCCCATTCTCATCTACAGCACGGAACTCGGCAGGTAAGTAATATACCATGTTTATGTCCATACCTGCGTGAACCGGTGTAGACTCGTAGTCCACCATTTCCTCTTCGCTATCTTCCGTGGTAGCTACCGACTTCGGCGACTTGCCGAGTAGAGGAGACATGTCTTCGGGAGTCGTCGTGTCCTCTGCTCGCTTAGGCTTCCAGACCTGCTTCGCGGGTACCATGGGCCGAATCTCGTTAAAAGATTCGTCCCTCAGCGTCTCAGCCTCTCGCTCAACCTTCTCCTGGTTCCTCATGCGCTGCAGCCTTCTTTTCTGGGTTTTGGTCAACCCGGGAGGACACCAGGTAGGCTGAGTGTACTTGGGGTCTCTGGGCCTGCTCTTGCTTGTACCGGCTTCATGGTCATTGGCCATAGACCCCTGCTGAACAGTGATCACATTATCGTTAGAGTTGACCAGATTACCGATAGTAATCGGCCCTTTGCCGAGTTGATTGATCTCCATTCTTGGTCCGTTGTTCGTTGGAGCATCAGCACTTGGTGACTTGGCACGCCATATCTTCTTGGCTGGTTGACCCGGAGAAGTTGGTGAGGACCGACTGGTATCGCCAACGAGTCGGTCTTGAGTGGGGTGGTTGACCTTCTGTGTTGGCCGACTGGCATCCCCGCCTAGTCGGCCCCGAGTAGGATGAGTGAGCCTCTCACGGACGGGTCTCCTCAATGCCGACCATCCTGGATGAAAAGCGTAAGGGACCATCGGGTGCTGCCCCCCATCTTCCGTCGAAGCGATCCACGTACGGCGCGTATGGAGGTGGCACCATCCATGGAGTCGGCATCCATGGCCCGTGCGGTCCGGCCTGATGTTGAAACCCTGGCCTTGGAGGTGATCTTGGACGTTTTAAGCGCGATGGCCAGTCAGGGATGACACCGGCCGCTTGGCTGGTGTATTTGGAAAGCAACATATCGAAAGTCGGCTTCACTCTTTTATGCTGAGCTCTGGCTTCGTTGATCTTCCACTTGCCGACTTCCGGACTCTCGGGCTTGATGAACTTGACCCGGGTATTCTCTGGCATCGGTGGTTGCCCCCCGGGTGCACTGGTGTGATCTTCCTGTACTCGGGATTGCCTCCCGAGTGCGTGATTTCTGATAGTGATTTTCAATGTCTCTTTGCCACCGGGTTGTTTCTCGAGCACGACTTCTCTTCCCGGTGCTTTGCCGACTTCTTTCTTCCGAGGTTCACCAAGGACCACATGGTCTTTGTTAGCTGATTCGGCTATGTCGGGGCCGAATCAAAACTTTCTTCCCTTCCAAATCCATAGCGTTCATTGGGAAGGGCTGTTTGTCGATTTGCATATCGGTGAAATTCAATCGTCCCTCATTAATGGCCGATTGTATCTGTCGCCGAAAAACATTGCAGTCATTAGTCGCATGAGAAAAAGAATTATGATACTTGCAATAAGCTCGCCGTTTCATCTCTTCAAACGGCGGTAAAGAATGAGATATCCTAATAATCCTATCTTGCAGCAAAGAATCAAATATTTTATCACACTTAGCTACGTCAAAGGTGAATTTTATCTGTTCTTCATGATTCTTGCGAGTCGGCTTGAGAGCGTCACAAGTATACGGTTTGGTCTTGGAGGACCAAACGAACTCGGCAGCATATATGTTACCCTCATCGCCCGAGCTGTCATACTCGACCATGTGCATCCTAGGGCGATCGGGTTTGGACCTATGAATCTCTTTGACTTCTATGCTTCGGCTTTCTTGAGCCAAAGCTTTTTGTAAGACTTGGTTGACACTTAAGAGCTCATAATTTTCTATCCGTTCTCTAATGTGGGTCTTCAACCCGGCCAGTACCAAGTCGGCCAAAGTCTCTCTCAGTTATCACCAAGCTATAGCATCGGTTTTTGTGTCCCTAAATCTTTTGACGTAGTCGGTGACCGACTCGTCGTGCTTCTGCTTGACCGATGTAAGATGTGTCAACTTGAGTTCATTGTCGCCGCTATAAAAATGATCATGGAACTTCTGCTCTAACTGTGACCACAAGAGTATAGTGCCAGGCTGCAAAGCGGAGAACCATGAAAAAGCGGTGCCAGTCAGTGACAAAGGAAATAGGCGTACCTTCAACTCGTTTATAGAGTTCGCTTCACCTAACTGTGCTAGATACTGACTGACATGCTCCCATGTAGTCTTCGTCCCCTCACCGCTAAACTTAGCGAAGTCGGGAACCTTGTAACCCGGAGGGTACAGGATAGCATCATAGTAGTCGGGATATGGCTTCTGATACATCCGACTTCTAAACTTCGGCTCGAGTCGCGGACTCGGTAAACATCCTTTTCATGTCTTCCTGGAGCTTGGCTAAAATTTCATCCGTAGCGGACGAAGTCGCCGTTGGACGACTGGCCATGGGTGCGGCCTGTGATCCATACGCCGAGTCGTGACTCGGCATCGGCTTAACCATGGTTGTGTTCATGGAAGGTGTAATCAGGCTCTGGTTCGGCGCTACCGCCGAACCGGGTATGCTCATGATCGGACTAGGGCTGGCGGGTACGGCTACGAGTTGGTTGTTCTGACTAGGGCGTAAATTCAATGCCCGGGAAGCGCCGATGAACCTACTACCGAGGTCGGATCAGGGTTTTACCACACCTATAGCCGTACCGGCGTTACCACTAGATGTTGGGGCACGTGCTCCCCTTAGCACTCGTGTTTTCCATGAACGTGTTGTAAACAAGAGTATTGCCTTCCGAAATATAACCCTGTATTTCGGCTATCTGTTCTGGAGAAAACGTGCTACTTACCGGGGTGTCAGCCTTCTTGCCGTGTAGAGGAGGGAGTTTGATTTCTCCAACCGGAGTAATGTTCCCTTGACGATCCTTCTTGAAGTTCGCGAGGAACGTCTGCAAATCTTCCTCCTCCCGCTTTTTCTTGTATGCTTCGAAAGCTTGGCGATGTTCCTCCGATAGCTCATTGTAGTCGGGCTTGATGATGTTATCGGTGCTGATCTCGCCGAGTTGTGGAATCTGATTGTTAGACATGATGATTTCTTCCCCAGCGGAGTCGCCAAAAGTGTGTTCGCACACGAACACGTCACCGTGTACCCCCCGAGGCCGAGCGCGATGCGCGGGACACGGAACCGGGGGAGACCCGCCGGGAGCGCGATACGCAAGACACGCCGGCGGGTGCTTTTGGGAACCCGAAACCCCACACCCCCGGAGGGACCCCGTCAGGGAGTACGGCGGCTATGGGCTGCCCTAGGTCGACCTGATCGCCCCTAGGGCCTCGAGTTTCGTTGCCGTGAAACACGAAGAACAACGAAGAACGAGAAGCATAAAACAAAGGGAGAAAAATAGTAGATGAAAAGATAATAGATTGATTGCGTCGATTGGGAGAGTTCCACCTCAATCGGCCGTGCACCCTTCATATTTATAGGGTACGCCCGGTCTTAGGGCAGGAATACAACTTGGTGTCGTACACGATATGGTTTTCCATACAAATTGAGTTGTTTCCTAAAGCTATCGTTACCCTGATTGATACGATCAGGACTCTGCCTTGCGCACGAGATTTCCTCTAATTAAACCGAGGGATTTCCCGTATCTTCTGATTATCTTAACCACCGTGATCTGGACTCCATCTTGCATACGAGATATCTTTCCATATTATCCGGGAGTCCTTCCAAATCTCGGACTTTCCTTTAACGCCATGATCCGCCACTGTTCCTTGCGCCCCAAGTTGTTAAGGCTTTGAACGCAAAAGACTTCACCTTGAAAACCCAGCGGGAGCGTCACAAATCATTCACCGACCTGGCGTTGTTGGAACTCGGTCGCACTACGCAGAACCCGCCTTGGATCTACTCGGGACACGCGAATGCTCGGGAGTCCCGAGTACTCAATAATACGAGCGCTCGGGAGCGCAAGTACTCGGGAGTTCGAACACTCGGGGGCGAGCACTCGGGAACATGAATACTCGGGGGCACGAGTGCTCGGGGACGAGTGCTCGGGGGCGCGAGTGCTCGGGGGCGCCAGAACTCGGGACCGCGGGTACTCGGAAACGGGTACTCGGGATTCGGGGACGCCGCACCACTCGGCCTGGGCCACGATTCAGTAGCATTGCAGATCTTGCCCGACGCACTCGGCCCATCCGGGGGTACTGCCCAATTTGGTCGTCAACAAAGACCATCTAACTGTCAGCTCTTGAGCCATGTTGATTTTCGTCCCATTTTCCTTGATATATATATTGCTCCCCTTCATCTTCCAATTCGTTTTGGTTGCTGCTGTGATACCGTGGCAAACTGGCAACTGGATTCTTGTGGGTCTTTTGGACTAACGCTCGGTTTTGTAATCGTTTAGACCTGTTTGGAACCGCGGAATTTTTTATCCAGATTAATTATGCTATAAATTAAGTTGTCTCGTGTAAAGTTCCTACATAATTTTCTGCGTTTCGAATATATCCTCAAGAGTTTCCCTTTCGGAGCTGGATCATAACGAGCACTATATATATACAGTTGCTTTGGTAGCTACATTAAAGGCACAAGGCAAACTAGGCTGGACGGCACCGATCTAGAGTCTCTATCAGTGTAGCGTGCAAGCTCAATTACGGCACAGTCCTACTCCAATGGGGATGTAATATGATACGATGCACGTGTCACATACCTAAAATTGGAGTAATTACTCTTGTATTCATCAGGATTGCAACCCTACTTTTAACGATGAACAAAGCACAAGCTCCTGGCTGTTCTTAAAAGTTGGTTAATTACTCTTGACTTTTATTTTTGAAAGATTACTCTTGACTTTTATTTTTAAAAGATTAGGCCTCCGTTCCTAAATAGACTACCTTTTTAAAAGATTACTTTTGAAGGAGATATCTGATGCAATCCGAACTAGGTTGATGTGGCACAACACAAGGACTCTATTTTGACTATGTTGAATTTTTTGAAGTGTTGAAAATATGGCATGAGTGTGTGAAATCTTCATGCAGTTGTGGGTTCATGCCACACTTCATCTTCATCTTATGGAGAATGGAGACATGGCTTGCTTGTAGAAGGCAGCAGGCAACGGATCATCCTCATGCATTGTTCGGACATTTTCAATTTTGATTTTCCACTTATATTTAGGAATATGAATCTTGATCATCACTCTCTTGCTACTTTTTGTCTTTGGCTTAAGCTTGAATCTTCTCTTTGACAGTATGGCCTTATCCAGAGAGGCCATGTCCTAATCAATGTAATAGTTAGTAATATACTACCCCAGTCACAGATCATCACTAATAACCCCTTCCTCTTGTTCAAGCTAGAGAATACGTTGCTTCCGATGTTTGCCATTTGCAATCAAATAAAATAAGGTGTGTTGTTATCTCCTTCGAGAAGGTGCTTGACCTTGGCATGCTGGCACCACTTCAACTCCTCTTCTAGAAGGAGATGAGCCAGTTGGTCATCGTCTATCTTTTCAACTCGACCTCGGAGATAGACAACCCCCTATCTTTAGCCTTTTTTATTCAAATTGTCAATAATCTGGAGTAAGCACTGCTTTTCCTTTCTATAGGTACTGCTCATATTCTAAACACAATCCGTTAAGAACTGTCCGAGTGAGTGGATTTTGTTTTGCCATTTTTCCATAGCCGATTGACCCCTAGTTTCTTTCTGCCCATGTAAACAAAGCCATCCCAATTCAATCATCCTTGTTCAAAACGGAACATCGATTGATTAAGTAGCCGGGGGGTGTGATCTAAGAGGAACTGCTCAAGAGCACGCCCTGTTACCAAGGGATATTTCTATTTCCAGTCCTTGCCCATGAGGACTAGATTCAACGTCTCAAAAGTTGGATTATCCATTAAATTGGCCCATGTGAATTGACATCTAGAAAGGGTGGAAACTGGCAGCGGATAATATGTATTATCCGATATTCATATTCTAGAAAACACTAAAACGGCAAGCAATATCCGTATCCGAATTAAAAACAGATGCGGATACGGATATTATCCGGATCGACGTAATTTCATAGAGTCATTCGATCTGAATGCTACATGAAGAACATAAGCCAGATGACGGAACGCGGAGACCTAGGGATTTATTTCCCGGATACGGATGCGGATATGGTACTGGATTAAAAACAAATATGGATACGGATACGGATATATCCGTATCCAAATAAAGTTATATTAGCCCATTTTAACAACTCTCTCTCTAAGTCTCTAACTCCTTAGTCCAATTATATAGCCCATTAAGCTTAATAGGTATAGCAAAACTATATTTCTCTATGTGAGTCATATTTTTATCATCTCTTATCTATGTAGAATATATTACTATTGTATGTCATTGATTTATATATGTCATTAACGCATCCTCATGTTCATGTACTTATCTAGTTATGTGGTTTACCATAGTTTATCATTAAAGCTGTAGGATATTCATATCCGACGCGATTTGAGTATATATCTGATTCGTATTCGTATTCGAGTAACATCCGATTTGTATTTGTATTTAACAAATCCATATTCGTATCCGTATTCGCTTTGAAACTATGGAAACGAAAGTGAGAAAGGCTCTATCCAATCCATATCCGATCTGTTTCCACCCTTACCTCCATCCCCTCTCCATCTCCTTGGCTCTATCGGGCACCGCCCCCATCCCCCGGCCGAACCCCACCTCACCTCCATCCCCTCCTCTCTCTCTCCATCTTCTCCATCCGGCTAGCCCCCAACCCCTCCAGCGCCGCTCCCCTCCAGTCGCCGCTCCTCGTCGGCTCCATCGGGCAGGCGGCCCCTAGCACCTCCCCGCTGCTCCTCTTCCTCAACCCCTCATCTTCCCCGCCTCAACCCCTACCCATGGCCACTTCCTCTGGTGCGTGAATGCACGCACGCATGGGGGCAGCCTCACGAGTCTCACCGCAGTGTTGGTGGTTTCGGTGGTGGGGAACGGGGGGAGCTCATCTCGTGGGATGTGGTGGCGGCGGGCAATGAACGGGGTGGGGGACCCTTCCCTGCTGCGATCCTAAATCTGGAGGAGGAGGAGACGCTTCGGGGGCGAAACAGGCTGGCTGAGCGTGGGCAAGCGCGCGAGGAGAGCGGTGATAGGAGGAGGAGAGTGGAGAGGGGAGAGAGATGGGGAGGGACGAACCTGTCGATCCCGGGGGCACCGCCGTCGACTGTGTGGTGGGAGTGAACGTTCCCAGGGGGTGATCGTTGCAGGATGGGGAGCCTGACTCACTCGTGACAGTAACGAGCCCCAAGCAGCGGATAGAGAGGGAAATGGGATGGCAAGAGCGAGGGAGAGTCTGTTGTTGAGGTTTTTTTTTAATCTTTTACTAGAGGTGGGACTCGGGCCGTGCCGTGCCGGCACGGCACGAACCCGGCGTGCCTCAGGCCGCCGCTTGACCGTGCCGGCACGGCCCGCCGTCCACACCGTGCCGTGCCGTGCCGGCACGGCGAGGCGCGGCTGAGGCCCAAACACGGCACGGTGGCCCGCCGTGCCGCCGCCGTGCCGTGCCAGCACGAGCACGCCACGGGAACCTCGATTGCCGGCATGCCGGGCCGCCGAAGGGAAGCAAGCGCGGGGAGGGGGCGGCGCACACGGGCACGGCGGCGAGAGGCAGTGGCCTGCTCGTTGCGCCGGTGTCGGGGTGACGAGCGGGGTGGAGGAGCGGCTACCGGGGCTTGAAGCGGCGAGGACGGAGGCGAGCTCGGTGGAGCACGGGCCCGGCGGCGAGGAGAAGGGGGGCTTGGCAAGGCGGCTCGGCAAGGCTCCGAGGAGAAGGCGGCGAGGAGAAGGGGAGCTCGGCAAGGCGGCGGCGCGGCGCTTGAAGGCGGCTTGGGCGACGGCTCAGACGGCGGAGGAGGCGGCCGGGGGAGGATTTGGGGGCGGCCGGTGGGAGGCTGGGAGCGGGGGGGTGGGGATTTGGAGGCGGCAGCGGCGGGGGGGATTTGGGGCGGCCGGGCGGGAGCGGCGGGGGAATTTGGGGCGACCAGGCGGCCAGGCGGGAACGGGAGTGCGGGATGGGGCCACGGGGGAGGGGGATGCGGGGGGATTTGGCAGGCGGGGGGCCAGGTGGCAAGGGGCGTGGCCGCGTCCCGCGTGGGCAGTGGGGGTGGGTGGAGGGCCGGGGTTCGGGGAGGCCACGTGGCAGTGGGGGTGGGTGGGGGGGCCGGGGTCCGGGGAGGCCACGTGGCGCAGACGCGCAGTGAGGGGGGGTGGCCGGGTGGAGGGGTAGAGGGTTTTTAGGATTTTTTTTTGAAATGGCTTTAGGGAATTAGGGTAACTAGGGTAGTAGGGTTTAGCTATTTAGGGGGTTTTTTTAGAGAAAAAATAAAGAGGATAGAGCAGAAAAATATAGAGGCATTTTAATAGGGGTTTAGGGGAATTGCAAGAGATAAAGAATTAAATATAAAAATAAAAATAAAGATAAACTCTAATTGGAGGAATAACGAAATTTTATTAATATGCAATTATTGCCTCATTAAAAACCTTACACTCCAGTGTGGAGTACCTCCCGTAAGGAAAAGAGTACAATAATTTTATATGCATACATGGATACTAAATGTCGGGATTCTCAAGGTCGGCCATAGCCTTCGTGATCTCCGGATCTTCGAGCTGATGTTGTTGCCGAGCCTCTGCTTTGTCACAGTCGTTGAGACATGTAAGTGCCTCAACCATAGCAGGTGCGAGGGATGACCTTCTTGGCTCGATTATCCTTCCTACCGTACTGAAAGTGGCTTCCGATGAGACAGACGACACCGGAACCATGAGTATATCTCGTGCAAAATGTGATAGCACGGGATATATCTTATTATGGTTCTTCCACCACATGAGTAGGTTGACATCTTGGCCATCTGCGAGGTCAAACTCAGTTTCCGCATAAGGTGTGTCGAGGTAGTGGTTGATCTCCACTCTTGGATTCCATTGCGTTTTGCCAGATGATCCATTGGAATTGTTGCCTTTTAGCTTCTTCCACATATTAGCAGCGCTCGAAGTGATTGTTCCTTGTGGGGTTACTGATGCACTTGTTCTTGGTTGCCCTGTACTGCCAAATTTCGTATGATACAAATCGAAAACATCAAAAAGCTCATTATGAACATGAGTGTAAGCATCAGAGTAATCTAAACCCAATGCTTCACCAATTGCCTCAAGGCCCCCTTCAACCCTTCTAACTTTCTACGAGGGATCAAAAATAATACCATAACAATAAGATGTGGAATAGCTCCAAAATATTTTAAGAACTTAGCCTCCATTGGTTCGATAATTGGTTTTAGGAGCCTATCATCTCCGTTTTCTTTCATAGCTTCAGCCATGGTCCAAAGCCACTCGATGACTAAACAAGAAGTAGGATAATAAATACCAGATAGAACTGTGGTTGCATTGTAAAATATTTTTAAAAAATCACGAAAACGACTAGCAACTTCCCAATCCCCATCAGTAATTACCTGCATACCTGCATTACAGTTCACATAGAGAGATATAATATGCTCGTACCCCTCACACCGCTCTAGCATGGTGTATGTGGAGTTCCACCTTACCTTCATGTCCACATTGAATTTTCTTGCAACCTTATTATTAGCCTTACAATAATCGCGGTACGCTTTGTACCTTGTCGGTGAAGATGTAATGAACATAATAGCAGTACGTATATTATCTAAATTAGGCTTCATTACCTTCAAACCTGCTTGCACGATGAGATTAATGATGTGGCATATGCACCTCTGGTGGATGATGTAACCTCCAGTGTAGGCTTGCAAATAAGGTGAGATAATCTCCATAGCGGATGTATTAGCCGATGCATTGTCAAGAGTGATAGCGAAAACTCTATTTTCTATTTTAAAATCTCTAACAACCTCAAGAATACGTTCCGCGATGGCCTCTCCAGTATGTGCCTCATCTATTAACTTAAAGCCTATGACTCGTTTGTTTAAATTAAATTCTTCATCCAAATAGTGTGCAACAACACTAAGATAGGCAGATCTTTGATGGGAGGAAGTCCAAATGTCCGACGTTAAAGCGAAATAAAAACTCACTTTCGTGTACTGCTCTTTCAGTTCATCCAATTTACGATTGTAAAGTGCTACTATGTCTCTACTCGTGGTTTTTCTAGTGACGCGACTATACTATGGGCAAAAAGCATTTTGGATCAATCTCTCGAACCTAGCACTTTCCCCCGTACTAATCGGAAGATTCTCGCTAACTATATATTTAGCTATCTCCTCTCTTGCTACCTGAGGGTTGTACATCCATGTACTTACCGAACCGTCGGGGCCAAAGTTAAGCTGGGTCTGGACAGCTTCCCCTTCTCTCCGTCCTGCGGCTATCTTTTGCAAGCACGCCTGAGCATGCCGCTTCAAACTACCTGTTTCTATTTTTTGAAGATGCCTTTAATCTAGCTTTGCAATATTTACAGGTGGCATATGATACCTGACGACCGTTTTCCATTTCTATGCTGCGCTCCATATGCTGCCAGCACCATGCCCGTTGCGTAGTTCCACCCCTCGTTGCTTGCACCGATGATTCAACGTCGGTCTCCGTTGACCCTAATTCCCCTGAAAATTACCAGCATCCTCAAAACCACTAGTACCGTCCATATGACCGTCTTCCATACCGTAGTCTCCCATGTCGGGGGAGAGTAGACGAGGATCGATCTCGTTGTCTTCCATGTTGTGGGAGACTATACGATGATCAATCTCGTTGTCTTCCGTAGGATGCGGCAACGTCAACCCGCCATGCGAGGATCGGCCTCGTTGTGACGCCGTAGGATGAATGGGGGGACGACGTTGACGCGCCGCCTCGGTGGCCTTCTCCTTGCCACGACTACGAGAGAACATGTGTGAGACTTCAGACTAAAGATGTTTTTGTGATTTTGGTGTTGAGAATTGAGAAGAAAAACATGACATATATATAGACTTTGAGAATTGAGGCAGTCCTGCTCAAAATTTTAAAATTTTAAAACCGGCCCCCCTGCCACACGACCCACACACACTGACACACACCCCCCCGGCCCCCCCTTTCTCTCCACTGCCGCCTGCCACACCCCGCCGGCCCCCCTTTTCTCTCCCCTGCACGCGTGCCACAACGCGGCTCCCCTTCCTCCCCGTCCCCGGCTACCCCGCCGCCAGCCCCCCCCCCGCCGCCAGCCCCCCCCGCCTCCCCCGCCGCCAGGCCCCGCCGCCTGCCTCCCCCGCCGCCAGCCCCCCCTCCCCCGCCGCCAGGCCCCCCCGCCGCCAGGCTCCCCCCCTCGCCGCCTGCCTCCCCCGCCGCCAGGCCCCCCCCGCCGCCTGCCCCCCCGCCGCCAGGCGCCGCTTGCCCCCCCGGCCCCCCTTCCTCCCCCGGGCGGCCTTCCTCTCTTGCCGGCCACCCACGCGCCCGCCGCGCCCGCCGTGCCCGCGTGCGCCCGCCGCGCCCGCGTGCGCCCGCCGTGCCGTGCCGGCCCGAGCACGGCCCGTGGCAGCGTGCCGGGCCGTGCTGCCCACCGTGCTCCAATCACCGGCACGGCCCGGCCCGGGCCACCGTGCCGTGCCAATCCGGCCCGCCGACGTGCCGTGCCGTGCCGGGTCGAGCGCCGGGCCGTGCCGGCCGGGCTTAGGGCTAGCCTGAAAATGCCCGGCCCGATGCCCACCTTTATCTTTTACTATCTTTATGCTATGAAGAATAGGATAGGGAAGCTCCAGTAAATGTTCTTCCTGAGGATGCCCTAATCCGTTATCATCTGAAAGAATTTCGTTGTCATCAGTGTCCGAGTGGAAGGGAGAAAAGCTGACGGCAACTTGACATTGATAGTGGCCACGAACGCATGAAGCGGCCCAATCGTAACCCCCAATCACATCAACACGGAAGCGCCGGCCGTATGGTGATTTTACGCGAGTTACGTCTTGAGCAGCTAGTCCTGACAGTTGTCAGCCACCGCTCAGAAAGGTATCTCTCTCGCTCTCGCTGAAGCTTCTTCAACACTCGACATGATGTTGCTCGCACGACAAGCAAAGCGCTACCATTGGTAGTGCGCCCGCCACTCACGCACATTCACAGGAGAGGCGCCAATCCAAGCATCACAAGAAAGCAAGCAAAGCAAAGGAAGATGCAATTTTTTAGCTTATCGAAAGGGGTTGGAAAACAGCTCAGAAGCACATAAAGAAAATACTGGAGTAAACTATCTGATTAGAACAGCATAACATAAAAAATTCTGCACCAGAATTCGCCGTCATTGAGGAGAAAACAAATGGAGTAAAAACATCCCAAGCTAGCAAAATCAGCAGTCAGGCCTCACGTCAGCAGTCTGGTCTCTGGTGGAATAAAAATCTCACAGGTGGAGGTCATCAAGCCTAACTCTGTCTCTCTCCCTCTCTCGTACTAAAAGAATATCAGTTACTTAAAAAGAAAGCCCAAGTTAAAAGAGATAAGAATACAGCAATTAACTCCAATTAGATTATCTTCTGACACCGATTGCAGCAAGAAGATGGCTGCTCTGGTCCATGTAGCTTTTTCCAGCTCCAGGATCCAGTCTTTGCTCCAAGAATCCAACCATATCAGGCCCCAAATCTATGGTCTGCAATCAAATGCAAATGCAAGGAGCTGCTGGTTGCATCTGCAAGAAGTCAAGCGAGCACCAACGATACCAGCCCCGTTGGGTTCAGTAGGCCGGCATGAGGTGGGAGCTCTTGCCCTCCTCGCCGGGCGTGGTCGCCGTGCGGTCGGTGGAGCGGAGCCAGATGCAGACGGCGGAGAAGCTAAGCACGAGGCTGAGCAGCCCGCTGCCGAGGCCGATGCCGACGATGGCGAGCACGGACAGCCCGTGCCCTCGCATTGGCGGCAGAGGGTACCCGTACAGGTCCTTGTTCCCGACGAACGAGCTGGCATTGAACCTCGCCGTCATCCCCGCCGGCGCCGCGCCGGTGCCGGCGGTTGTGCGGTTCGCGAGGAGCACGGGGATGGGCCCGGAGAGGCGGTTGTACGAGACGTCGAAGGTGGAGAGGCGGACGAGGAGACCGAGCTCGTCGGGGATGGGACCGGAGAGCTGGTTGCCGTGGAGATCTATGATGTTGAGGTAGGCGCAGCCGGCGAGCTCCCGCGGTATGGCGCCGGAGAGGGCGTTGGCGGAGAGGTTGAGCACGGCGAGGTTGAGCAGCTTGGAGAGCTCCGGTGGGATGGCGCCGGACAGCGCGTTGGAGGAGAGGTCCAGCGACTGGAGGTTGGTGCAGTTGGAGAGCTCCGGCGGGATGGCGCCGGCGAGGGAGAGGCCAGGGAGGGAGAGCTTGTAGACGCGGCCGTTGTTACAGGTGACACCCTGGAGTTTGGAGATGAAGCCGTCACAGGGGGCGGAGGTGGCGGCCTTGGTCCAGTTGCGGAGGGAGAGCGACTGCTGGAGGCTCGACAGGCACAGCTCGTCGTTCGGGTCGGCAGCGGACGGCGGCGAGAGGAGGGCGAGCACGACGGCGACGGCGACGGCTAGCGGGAGGTGGGGGTGATGGTGTTGGCTTGGGTGGGACATTTGGGGATGGTGTGGGGTGGTGGAGGGGAACTTCGGGGAGTGGGGATTTGGGGGAGCGTGTCACAACCATTAAAAATGTGCTAAGGGGCTGTCCGTTTTGCTGGTTTTGCAACAGGACCCGGCGGGTTTCGGTTATTGACGATTTCTGTATTTTCTTTGACAATTTTTAGGTAGTCATATATATATATATATACATGTAGCGTTTCAGAACAGAACTAAATTATGCAAAAAAAAGCATAAAAATATATGGAAATAAAAAATTAAATTACTCTGTAATCATAATACATATCGCGTTTCAGAAGAGAACTAAATTATGCAAAAACAATCCATACAAATACATGGAAAATCAAAAATTAAAGTAGTCTGTAGAATTTGGTAAATTAAGATAATAGGGGTATAAGAGAGTAAAACAAATTGAAAACCAACAGGAGATTTTTCATTAACTAGCAAGAGCGAAGATCACGGTACCACGAAGAACAGAGTTGAACAACATAGTATGATGATAAAAGATGGAGTAGAAAATATGCGAAATTGATAATTCACGACTGACCGGCAACGCGTGAGGCGTGATGTGTTTGACGGTAGGGCCCTGCACCCACACATACTCCTCTCCTTACCTTTTTCTTCTCCACCTCGATGCATCTCTACCACATGTCCTTTTCTTCTCCACCTCCTCTCTCTCTCTCTCCTTAATCCCACCTAACCTTGCAAGTTCTTCTCCTTCCTCGAACAATGGCTGCTCACTTCCACCCCATCGGGTCAGACTCACGCTTTGCCTACCGCGATCATCCCCTATGCCCCCTTCTCCTTCCCCATTGCAAATCCTTCCTTGGCGCCACCACTTTCTTCCAAGACACGGGCTGCCCTCCCATGGCCACCCCACACGGAGCTGTGCCATGTGCCCCCTGGTGATGTCACTGTTGTTCGCGTCATAGGATTAGGCAATCGAAGAAGGTAGGGATTTGGGGGCAGATCCGCACTTTCAAGAGATTTTTTTTATTAGTTGAAAGGTTTAGTACTATGGTTGAAACCCGTATATTTTTTAGGATTTGGGTGGTGATTTGGTGGAAAATTTGTTTGTTTTGAGTTGAAAGCTTCTAAGTCATGAGTTGGAAGTTTGTAGTACTGTGTTTGAAAGTTAGAAGCCCAAGCTCATCAAGATGAAAACTTGTATCTTTTTGGTAGAAAGTTGTAAATCTGGTGGAAGCTTTTGAAAATTGTGTGGAAAAAGGTTGCAATATAGACAGTTGAAAGTTATTATTATTATTTTCTTTTCTTTACTGACTTTGGCAACGATGGCGCCGTTGCTAGCCATCACTGGAGCAGGAGACAATGGGCACGATGCATTTGGAAGGCTAGGGACTAAGGTAGGGCAAAGAAAATGGGAGGGAAGCTGGGAAGGCAAGGGGAGCATCATGGCGGACTCTACAAAGTGTCTTGCGTCATCCTGACCTGCCCTGTCGGATCGGTCATTCTGTGTGTAGCCCTGTTGGAAGTGACTATTCTAACAAGACCACTAGCCCTATAAATTAGAGGTCTCTGAAAAGATGATGCACATATCATCATGGACACCACTAGCCCAAGACCTCTAACAAGTTTCACAAACTCAAGTACAACTCCTACACTTGTTGAACCATCCAAGGTGGAGAACAAGCGAGCCAAGGAAGAAGTTTTTACCACTAAGTCATGTCCCAGCTGGATACTCTGGATCAACTCTCAGACACTCCGGGTTAACCCCCGAATACTCCGAGAAGTACTACGATTGCTTCAAACCCTCTCGACATCCACTGGAGAAGGCTGTCGGATACTCTGAAACCTAGATAAAGAGTTCCCTGGATACTCCAGATGTCATCCTGGATACTTCACCATTGCCCCGATGTACCAGTAGCTGTGCAAAGTAATAGGGTCGTGGCCTATGTAAGGATTTGACTTAAATGACTTAAGTGGTGAGGTTGGACTATAAATACCCCTCCACCTCTCTCTGTTAGAGTTAGACTTGAGTTTAGAACTAAAAGTTGAGCTTTGCTCATTTCTAAGGTTTGCTTCCAAGCCACCTAGGATTGGGAGTTCCTCCACCTTGTTCTTATCCTTTTCCCTTGTGGGTTTGTAAGAATCAATTGCTCTAGTCGAGTGGATACTAGGAGTTCATCAAGAGTGTGGTTGATTTGAGTTCAATTTCCAAAGGCTACTGCATGTATGTGTGTGTGTTGTTAGGGGTTATTCTTGAATAGATTTCACTAGTTATAGTTCCTACCATGAAGATCGAGAGCCCCCCATATCAACTTGGTATCAGAGCTCAAGGTTGCCATGGTTGGAATCTATATCCCCTCTTTTCCCCATCATTTGCGAGCTTTTCTTTGGTTTTTCTGCCTGTTTCAAAAATAGCATAAAAAGAACTTGATTTGAGATCTAGATGCGATTAGGAGTTTTGGGTGAACTTTGTTAGGTTTTGATTCACTAGAATCTGCTATACTTATTGATCAACCTTCATTTGCATTGCTTTGATCAATTTCACCATTTTTCTCTCTAATTTGGTGATTTTTGTTCTGTGCAAAATCTTAGATCTGAAATTTCAGTTGGCCTTATTTCTACGTGAAGTATCTAGGCTGACTTCACCCGGAGTATCTGGCCTCAATCCCGGATATTCCGAGTAGGCAAAAACAACTTGTAGTAACTTCACAGTTTTAGCCGTAACTTTGACATCTAGACTCCATTTACGATGAACGTGGACTTGTTGCGAAACTATCAACGAGGTCTAGTTCATCAAAGTGGAAGCAAAGCCAAAACTTCACAAGAAAGGTAAAGGTCTTTGGAGAAAGGTAAAACTTCTTTGTGCATTTCTTTGTGAGCCATTTAATCTTTGTGGATACTTTGAACCCATGAAGACTAGCTCTTTGATTATTTCTTGGGTTTTACGCACTTGATACTACCTAGAGTAACCCGAGCAATGTTGTAAGTGCTAGTTATTCTTGTAGGTCTTGGTACAAAGAAAAAATAAAGAAAAGAACAAGTCAAAAAGAAGGAATAAAATAAGAAAACAAAGTGAAGCAAAAGTGCCTTAGCATTTGTAGGAAAACACAAATCTTGTAGCAGGAGGGTGGTATAGGTGTGCGTATCCATACCTGCCCAATAATTTACAATCGAGCTAGTGTCTTTCCTTGTATTTCTACAACATGAGCTTATAGTCTTCGCTAGGAATATCTTGTATATTAGCTCATTTCCTTTGCTTGCACAAATCAAAACAAATACATAGCAATGATCTTAATTGTAGTTTTATATGAGAATAATAGGAAACATTAAGTTAGTAATTAACAATAAATTGCAAACATAAAGTGCGGTAAATAAAGAATGTGCAATTATAATGTTGAGAATGTTCTTGAGAGATAGAGCTATCCACTAGATTAAGTTAGAAGTCCGATGGGAATTAACTTGGTGTCTGTAGCTTCCACATGTGAGCGGAGCCAAGAATAGATATATCTTGAAATTTCAACAACATATCCCTTATGCTTATTTTCTCAACCAAAAAATCAGCCGTGAAAATAAATAAGGTTCGTGTGGCCATAGCATAAGGTAGATGGGTCTTAGTAATTCCCCTCTTTCAATGATCTAGGACTTCAAGTTAGGGCCATATCACTCTAAGACCTCTAATCCATATAAATTGTCAATCTTATATATATATTTCACTAGGGATCCTCATGACATCAAGAAGTAATAATTTGCTTAGAATAGACAACCAAAAATACAAGAATTTAGGAAAAAATATGGCAATCATAATATGAAAATAAAATTTAATCTCTAAACAGCAAACCCTTTCCAAAAATCAATACGAAGGATAAGTTTGAAGAAATATCTAATGGAGGATGACGATGATGTCGTGGAGGAAGATGGGTCTCCACGGATCTTTCTTCATCCCTTGGATGTCTTCTCTTGATGGTGGTGGTCGTGTTTGGTGGAGAGGAACAATGGTGTGGTTTGCCAATTGGTTCTCTCCTCTGTGCCATGGTTCTCCAAGTCTTTGGAAGTCCTCTACATGATGTCGATCTCTGCACAAAACCTATGCCACCGACCTTGTACTGATCGTGCGGAGCAACTGCAGGGGTGTACGGTCAGCTAGTATGATCATACTAACCATACCACGCTTTATCTTCGTGCGTTTAATCTGACTGTGCAATTGATTTCCGTGAAACATCTTCCTGAAGTGTAGGATATCATTAAACACCTTCCTTTGGTACTTGTACCTGACATCAATGGATGTTATGCAATTTTTCCTGTTTGTTTGATAATAATAGCATGAAAATATAAATATAAATAGTAAATATATTGCAAGAATTTTTCTAATAAACTATGATGCAAAATGTAGGCATCAATGATCACTGGCAACCCTATAAGATGAGCCATCGCTGCTCCTCCAAGCATGGGATATCGAACCATCAAGGAAAACCTCAAAAGAAGCCCGTGGTAGATCTACTTCACCAGAGGCTACTGATGATATCACAAGGTGACGGTCGGTTACCCTAGCAAACACCACTGCTTGCTAGATCCCTTTTCGCCCACCACCAGCCAACTATCACAAACATATCACCCACAAATTGAAAGCATAAAGATTTTCCGCTCCCTACTCTTGTTGATTGTTGTCCTCAGGGATGCCTTCTGAACGCTTCTTCATGTTCCTCGTCCACCACTGCTTCCTGTACTAATGTAAATACCTGATCCACAATGAGAAGTTAGAATGGGGAGTTATTTTTCATATTTTTAGATGTTTATAGTATGGATTTGAAAATGTAGCTTGAGAAATTGAAGCAGATAACAATCTAACATATTCCCAACGGAACACGTAATTTCTCTTCATGGGTTGAGCATATATACTTATTTGAGAGATTATCCCCAACTTTAGGTTGGATCAAGGTGGGTCAGAAGACCCCACATGATTGTACATCCCTCCGTTACATAAAAGGACGAAAAAGATAGCAAAATTACAACTCCTACCCCTACATACATGTGCCCTCGAGCCACACAAGGAGGGGCATGCGAGAAGCAAGAATTCCTGCTACAGTAGGCCGGCCGCAACAACCAGCAATATTCCCGACAATCTTTAGCCACCGATGATGAAAATGGAGGTCGGAAGTATCCTTGGTGCCTCCTATAATGCTCACTGTTTGGGCAGGATGAAGAAGAAAACTTCACTAGGGCAACTGATCTTGTGGTAGCTTCTTGACTGGCGAGAAAAATGAGGGTCTGGAACGACCTTGATAAGGAAGGAGCTTAGCGCGATGATGCTAGTAGCCTTGATATGGAAGATGCCTCGCCAGTGGCAACATGATATTTGGCCCCCAACTTGGTCAGATTTAGGATTTTCATATGATTTGGAGGGGAAAAACAAAAGGTGGGGAAACTATTTAGCAAGCAAAAGATAGAAGATCTAGTAGTAGAATGGGACGAGGACCAAAATATTGCCATGGGGGCGTCGCCTTGCCAGAGCAGAGGCCACCACCGATTGCTCTTCCATTGCTATGGCTCGAAGCTGGGTTGAACCATTCCAACATAGAGAAACAAAGGAGCAAGAGAAGCTGAGGTGCCCCAGAATCTAGATCTGGCCAAAAAGCCAATTTAGTTATTATACCCATCGGAAGAAGCGAATCCCCAGCAACCATGAGCCGTACCATCGTTGAAGCAGTGTGTCAGAGTAAGCTCGAAGCACCACAATGGTGGTAGGAAGGCAGCCGACAATGGGAGAAACGATGCCCCACCGTAGAGACGCCATCTAGGGCATGACCCTCTAAGGGAAACCAGCTATAGTATATACAGGGTGGTAAGGCACGCGCCCCTCTCCCCTCCACCCTAGCTGGTGAGGCTGACAAAGGAGAGGAGGAGAGGAGGCGGCAGAGAGAATGATGAGAAGGCTAGAGAAAGACTCTGGAGAGGAGAAACGAGAGAAAGAAAGGTAGGAAATGAGCCGTCGGTTGAGCACATATAACATAGCTTATTCAGCTCATTTGCCATGTACCGCTAAATTTCTAGTTTTCTTATGAAGTTCATATAATTTAGAAACCAAATTTGATTTACATAAAAAAAAAGTTATGTTGAGCACGAAATCCAAAAATAAAAATAAAAAGGAAAGAATGATTTTTTAACTTGAAAAGAAAGAAATAAAACTATTACTTAATTAAAACCTGTCACCTGTTTAGTTAATGGTAATTTTCATGTTCACATATTCATATGGTTTTTTTTCTTTTAGATAATGAAAGAGTGAAACTCCTCGGATTTCTGCATGGTACACATTTATAGAAGTTAGAAATGTGAGTTATTTTCCGTTTTAGAAAGTAGTATCAAAGAGTTGAAGGTGTAGCTTCAGAAACAAAGAACCTAACATATTCGGGATGGTATAGTTTTTTCTTTATGGATTTGAACCCACTTTGCAGTTCTCTTACGACTTTCACTTTCCAACTCACTCATTGATCGATGGTAACATCGATGACAACGAGATATAGATATGATGTTGTATGTTGGGGCTCACGAGACTGAGGCATATCTCCTATGGGCACAATTGACATGTTTAATAGTATAATAATTTTGAGAACATATCTATGGTGCTAAAATGCTACCACCAATCTGAAAAATATAAACTGTCACTAAATCAGTTTTTCTTTTTACAACACTGACATAAAATCATTTCATGCCATAAAATTTTAAATTTAAATTCGTTACATATTCACGAACAAACAAAAATTATGCTGAGAATGAAGTCCCAAAGAAGAGTAATTGCTAATATTTTGTATTTTTCAGTTAATATGCCTCGGATTATTCATATGAATTTATGTAGGACACTTCATATCATGACCTTCTAACCAAATTATTTCGGAATGTATGACCGTTTGCACCTGTTTCCACAGGAATAGTAAAACACTAACACCTAAGGCGTCGTAGCACATGATTTTCTTTTGACACACAAAAGCATTACATGTAAATTGCATTTGGAACAACATTTGAGTAATACAATTCTTCATTTATTTAAATTATATGTAAATCGCATTTAGATGGGTAAACAATAAAACTTATCTACGATGGACAAGTCAGTAGCACCGTATATGTTCTCGCGTAATACCCACGGAACACAACGCGCTCTATATTGAAAAGAAACGGAAAAATCATGCGAGCGAAAAGCAAATCACTTGTGAAATTGAGAGCTACGAGTAAAAGGAGAGAAAGATAGGCTATAGGCGACCCAGAGGCAAGTAGAAATCGAGGGAGCAATCCACTCAGCCACCGTCGTGCCGGCCACTTGCAGTCGCCTTTTCACATGGCACACAGTGCAATGCATACCCCGTCGTCGTACGTACCAGGACGCCACTCTTCACGGTGGATCGCAGCAGATTATATGATTGCCCTTGGTCATACGTGCCCCACAATGAAGCCCGGCCACTGACAATGCTGGACAAAACTACAGGGGCCCTGAGTCCGGTGAGATGGGTGTGTTTAGAAACGGTGCGTAATGTGGTGGCGCACGGGATTAGGAGATTGGATTTCGGGGAGCACGCTCTGTGAAAAGTCTGTACTAATCTCAGAGATGGACCACATGTGGGGACGATGGAGTGCGAGAGAGAACGCCGCCCAAACTTTCCCCCTGACTTTGCAGCCCGACTTTGCAGCTAATCATAATCATTCTAGCTTACGGTAACCTTTAGCTAGGTTGATCCTCGTTGGTTGCTGCCTTGCTGGTATCATCGACCATTCTCTGCCCCTTTTTCTTTCTCCTTCCGATTGGTTTATTGAAAATGTAAGCACACTACACGCACGTAATACAAGAAGTAAAAGAAAAGAAAATATTACATATAGATCCTTCTTGCATTGCAGGAGAAGACTAATATACGTAGGCACAGCGGCAAAAATGGTCATGGTTCCATACCCACACACGAGCACCATGATCGTGGGTCGTCTACAAAGTAATGTAATGCATATCTGTGGAATGTATTGAATCACGTTGTTTCAAGTAGAAATTATGAACACAGCGGGAAAGAAGCCCACGAGGTTCTAACAGCCCGTGAGACAATAAAACAAATAATTTTTAAAATAAAATGTGACCCTCTTTTCTCATAAAGATTTTGAATATTATTAGATATTGAGGACGCTGGGTCCTAGTGGATGATAGTGCATTCGCTGCTAGAACTCCCTATAAACTCTTTTTCCACAGTGTGTGTAGTTTCTTCCCGAGAAAGAGAGTGGCAATACCATAATTCAATAAACTCTGCAGATGTGCGTTAGCTTACCCACGGATGACCCACTAGCATTGAGCTCGTGCCGTCACGCTCGCAACTAGACTTTGGATTACAAAGCTTTTTCACTTATTCCATCTGTCATACCTCGCAAGCGTAGTTGACCTTGCCTCTAGCTACGCACCGCACATATAGCGTAACATGTAGCGAAGGTCCACTCATGACAGATGTTCGCCTTCAGGACATGTCACACCACAATTGCCATTAAGATGACATTACTCAGCCGTGCCCATAGATGCGCTACATGGGAGATATGACATTAAGATGACATTACTCAGCCGTGCCCATAGAGAGTCATGTGGTCAATGTTGTCCCTACTACACTTGAGCACAAATAGGCAATTTCTTATTTAAAATCTTAGCGGTCATATCCATATGCAATGGAACACACCTTCTTCCAATTGCTTGATAGCCTCCAACCAGGGTTCCAACTACCAGCCATAGTAGAGTCAAATAAAGACGATCCAACAGATCATTCTCAACGGTTGATTCAGTTTAGAAAATATCATTTTCCTTTGATGCAGGTGGTAACGTAACCATAGATTGCAGATACTTTAATAAAATAGAGAGCGTCAAATGACAGTCGACTAAAAATCTTTGGGATCACAGTGGAATTTTGAGCCGGTCAATCAAAACTACAAACCAGTGAAAACTACAAACCAGTGGATGCAACACAAGTTTTATCTCATTTTTTCTTTGTCCAGGCCATTAGTCGATCCGTTTCAACAGGTCCCAATATATTAAACCCATATATGTTTTTGATGGGTTTGTTGATCTTGGTGGCGTTTGGTTGGCTGGATAAGATTGGATAGGAGATGGCCATCCATGCATATGGCTTCATCCAATTGTTTGGATGATGGATGGGATGGATAGTGTCATCCAATTTTATGAAATATTCCCTCTAGATGCTGGATGAAGCCAACCGTCAGAAAACCCAGATGGCTTCACCTGCATGCACAAAGCTTACCGCCTGGGGTAAAAAGATTTCTCACCAACCTACAGTTCTAAACCCTATTCCCCATTCTTCCTCTCAGACGGAAGTGGTGGCAACCTCTCCTCTCACTAGCGGAAGGCAGCCTTTCCTCTCACAAGCAGAAGGCGGCCTTTCCTCTCACAAGCAGAAGGCGGTGGCGGCTGGACTAATAGTGCGTGTGGCTGGGAAGCAGTGGGGGCATATGACGCGGTGATGAGGGCAGGAGGGGAGGCACGGCTCGTTGTGTAGGAAGGAGCAGCGCTCGAAATCTTGATTGGTGAGCAGGAAGGTGGGTCGGTGCGGGACGGAGGTGTAGCTGGCACGATTAGGAGGGCAGCGTGGGAAGGAGGCGCTGCGATTTCTTCTTCCTCTACATCAAATTCTTGTTGTAAAACATGGTATAAACTCTATTCAGCTGATCTAATTGTTTGCAGCTAGCTTTATCAGATTTGCATGTTATTCTTCTCCATGAAGATTGTTAGCATCAAGATTGTAAACACAAATTCATTAATATGTGGTATACTTGTGATTCTTGGTAAAAAAGATTTTGCACCTACATGGTTGATCTGAGTTTTTTTTTGCCATAGTTTTTTCAAATTTGTGATGGTGGTGGATGTTATTCCTCTCTAAGAAGATTGTTAGCACAAATTGATTCACATATAATTGCTGTTATTTTTTAATGATGTGGTATACTTATGATTAATGGTAAATAAATTTGCATTGTAGATGACAAGAGGAGAAAATGAAAGATCTTCATATTGGGTGTTGTTGTATATGTTGATGTTTCTCTAATAGCATTATGTATCAAGTCCAGAAAAAGAAAGAGAGGAAGAATTACATATAACCCAATGGACAAAAGGGACAAGATAAGAATAAGTACTTAAACTATAAAATTTAGAAGAATGATGCAATTTGTGTGAACATGCTAAGGCTTGAAAGGGCACCTTTCTTTCAGTTTTGTTCACTTCTGAGGAACCGAGGATTGCTTCGAGACACAATCCATATGTTTGTTGAGGAGCAAGTGGTGATGTTCCTGAACATTATTGGACACAATCTTAGAAATAGGCTAGTTGCCACTAATTATGATAGGTGTAATGAAACAGTTAACCGATACTTCAAATTAGTACTCGCCATAGGTAAGCTACGAAATGATTTTATTAGGACACCTTTATTGGAGACACAATCAAAATAGCAGGAACCCAAGGTGAGATCTACACTTTAATGTATGAGTTATTATTCTTATTCATTTTTAGGCTCAAGATTCATGCATGAGAGCGGATTGGTGCATAGTCAATTAGCATGGGCACATAAGTGGACACATCATTTTGGCAAATTTTTCACAAGAAAATGAACATCCGATGAGCACAACAGAACTAGGAGATAACATAAGTTGCATTAGTAGCATACAAGGTTCCTTTGTACGGCTGTAATTTACACGCTTTCAAGCGAGATAAAACAATACAGTTTGAACCCCAAAAGGCTGTAGCTACATTATAAACTTAGTTATTCCCAAAAGCTAGCTTATTACATGGGGTTAGGTTCAGCTCATGATACAAAAAGGTGCCAAATGAGTTGAAGACAGACGTGGCATCATCCTGATGTGCTGGCCTATAGAGAGACGTCCTCGTGGTCGGTGTGCAAGAAGTAGTACAGGCTAGCCTCTTGTGGAATCAGCACGGCTGGTGAAAGTTGTGGGGTACCTCTCCTGGAAGCGGCCCACGGTGACCACGAAGTGTCCCAGGGATATCCATAGCCACTCGGTGACAAGGAGCATAGCAAAATCCTGGAACTGCTGAAAACGAACAGATTGGTGGCCAGTTGGCACTTCAGGGTAAGGGTGAAATTGGTACGGATAGTTCCCGACCGACCGGCCGACCGACCAACCTAACAGCCTCCGACTGTATTCGGTTACAATTTCGGATAATTTTTGGATACGGATTTGGATAGTCATTTTCGTATACGGATATGGATACGGTTTAGGTACTATCCGTCCGTATATAAAAGAGTCATGTTCGGATACGGATTCGGATAGTCATTTTTGGATATGGATATTGTGATGACCCCAAACCTTAAGACACGAGGTCAGTAAAGATCGTCACG
This sequence comes from Stipa capillata, assembly GCA_019208055.1. NCBI lineage: Eukaryota > Viridiplantae > Streptophyta > Magnoliopsida > Poales > Poaceae > Stipa > Stipa capillata. Next base: position 108,173 of record JAGXJF010001236.1, on the reverse strand, counting down.
AATAATTTGGAGTTCTCTTCAATACATGCATGCATTTAGGCCATTAAGATACGACTCTGATTAAAAACCCCAACATACGATCTGAAAATAATCTTAAACGAAATTCTGAACCTAGCTTCGCTTGAATTTTACCTTACCAATTCTTTTTAGCACCAAACTTCTCAAAGGACTAACGTAAAAAAGATTTAAATCCGGGACCACATTTGACTACCCATTAAAGGACTGGTTTAAAGTTTTTCTGTTGAAGCAAAATTGAAATAGGTCAACCAAATGAATCTTCCATTCTCCAATTCTTGCAAAATTTCAAATTGATATTTGGATTCAGTTTTATTTTAAAACCTAGCTCTAAAACAGAAAACAAGAAATAAAACAAAAAGAAATTAGCTCACCCCTCTTACCTGCCCGCGGGACCCACCTGCAAGTCCCTCTTTCCACGTGGCAAGCAGCTCCACCGGCCACCTTCTTCTTTCTCTCTCTCCAATTCCTTCTTCCCCAAAAACCGATTCCTCCAAAGTCCAATCTCTTCTTCCCCATTGCTTCCATTGCCGCACCTCGGCTTTCTTCCCAAATCCCGAGCTCAAGCCGAGCATCCTCCGCCTTCTTTCCGCGCCGCCTGCCGCTCGCTCCCCTACGCCGTAGCTCGAGCGCCTCGCCGCCCCGCTGCGAAGCTTCTCTGCCGGCCCCAAAGGCCGCCGCCACGGGCCTCTTCCTCATGCACCGCCGCTCGCTCCCGGCCCTAGTTCCCCTGCGCCGCTGCCTCCGCCACGCGCCTAGGCTGGTGCCTCACTCCCTGCTCCCGTGCCGCAGCGAGCGAGGCCGACGGGCCCAAGCCCGAGCTAGCTCCACCTCCGAGTTGGCCCCGTCGCCCTCGGCGGCCAACCACGCGCCGCCCCGGCAGCCTGGGCACTGCCACGAGCCCGTCGTCGCCGCGAGTCTCCCCGAGCCCCGCCATTGCTCTCGCCGCGCCCAGCTCGCCGCCACCGACGGGACTGCTCGTCCCGCCGCCGCCGGAGCCATCGTCCTCTCCGAGCACCGGCATCAACCCCGCTGCCGGTGTCCTCGGTATCTGTGCATCCAAAGCCTTCCCAAGCTCGTCTCCCCACGCGTCTAGCTACCAGGCGGAGCTTCCCCACCGAGCTCCCCTCCGCTGGTTGCCCTCCGCCTCGGCGCCATTGGCCACGCCCGCAGCGTGTTTGAGGGAATGCCGAAGAAGAATGTCATCGGCTGGAGTGCCCCCAAGTCACCCATCGGCTTCTTCAGCCTCATCAGATCGTCACCAACCAGCGTCGACGACTTCATCGTGAGGAAATTCCTCAACACCCGCACATCTGCAACTCCGCGCAGTTTCTCTTCAGTCACCATCGTCGGTATTGGGGTGAGGCCTTAGCATGTGCATGCCTTTCCTTTCTCCTCCCTCTGTTCACCGCATGTCTCCGACGGTCCTTGCTGTTGTGCGAGTGAAGATCATGTTCTCTACCCGTACATCTAACCCAATCAATCGGCGGAATGTTTCTCTACTCAATTCCAAATAATAACGAGATTTCACCGGTGTTAGCCGCTCTAACTGTTAACTAATCACTGATCAGTATGAGTAACAAATCAATAAACTAGGTAATGCAGCTAATGGTTATTTAAAATGCTCACCAAGTTGTACCTAATTAAGCTAAGATAGCATGAAAATTTGGATAATTAGCATCTCCCAACTGGATGCTGGTAATCACCATGATTAGAAGCTAATAGACCAACAGCTAGTTGAGGTATGGCAATTACCAACTGAGGAGCGAACTAGTCAGTATCCTTATGGTTGTCTAGTTAGTATCATTAATACACTACTTACAAAACGATGACAGTGAGGACTACCTAAAACCGGATGAGTCTTTTGGTTATAGTAGTTAACTGGGTTAAGACAATCCTAGTGTAAATGTTTAAGTTGATCAATACTCTGTTGATGACCGATGATTAATCTAATTAAGTTATATCTGAATCTTAATTACGGTAATTGCTAATCAAAGAACTCGATACGCTAATAACCATCAGCTGCACTCCTGACAGTCAGTTACTCTTAATATGCTAATGCTTAGTTAATTAGCATACCGCTGTAATAGCTATACTATGGCTGTTGGACCGGATAATCTAAGAAATCATTTCCATCATACCTTCTACCTGTATGCTTATAACTAATGAACTAATGATTTCCTACTAACTGATCACTTCATTTAAGTAAATAACTAGATTAGCTTATCAAATAAGCAAAATACATGAACTCCGAGGTGATATACGTACAACCTAGTTAATATCTGAACCATACCACGCGTGCAAACCAGAGCTAATCCACTAAAATTTGCTTAAGCGATTTAAGCCTATGATGAGTGGATCTCGTAGATAGGCTGGAACCTTCCAGACACAATTTAGTGACCCTTCTTTGCTAGTCATATATTGGTACCAAAATAAGAATTTTAGCCCTTGTCAATAGCTCTATTTAGAGTACTCGCTTGCCCAATTACGACGAACGGTTTATGAGTTACAGCCAAAATACCTCTGCTGTCCAGATTTTACCTTTTCCTAAAAGATGCAACTCTAATTGATCCAAGTGGTCATGTGAATAAAAAGGTAAGCAATGAACCTAAGGCATAAATCGTGGGCACTGTTGTTAGCTTTATGTCGAGTGGTCTTTCGCCCCTTTTCGATAATTTGTTTGTGAGTTGGAGCTGAACCCGTATTGCTGTCCAGATTTCGTTAATTTACACTTGTGCAACCTTAATCCATGTAGAAAATCAGGATAATTTGTTAATCAAACCCCAATTGTTATATGTATAATGTTGTGGGCATATAATAGAAATATGAGCAGTTGATCCAATATGTTAACTATAGCATTATAATAGCTTACTCATACGTAAAGTATGCACATAAATTTAATTGAAGCTGGGGTTTCATCTTAAAGGGTAGAACACCTTGTTAAAAACCTTGTAAGTCATGCTTAGCTGTCATATGATGTAGGGAATATCTCATGTATGCTATTACTACGTAAATCCAACTCCATTTAGATGTATTAATGTTAATCTAACAAACCTACATGTTTAATCTTACTTATAGGGTATTCACATTTATCTTAGTTACATATTTCGACACACTAATGCATTCATGCTAACAGTTCATACCTATTGGGGTTATAATACAATTAAAGTTAAAACTAAAAGGTAAAAAGGATTATTACCATGCTTATGTTAACCATGCACTCCCCTCATCATAATTGCATTCATGCCTACTCATCATGTTCGAATTAGCTCCTTAGATTTCATTTTCCCTTTTTGGAGGTCAATGGCTTCTTACCGGTGTTTCGAGTATTATGGAATTCTTGAGTATGATCACTATACTTCTCCCAGCAATGAGGCAAGTTCACAAAATGCTCAATAAGATTCCCTTAATTCATATCATGCCTTGCTATTGATTTGAGGTGAAATGCTATGTTGTATGTTGGTTGATATCAACATGTTTTGTGATGGTGATATCACTAGCATGGTTAGGGCTTGATTCTAAGATCAGCGTGGATCTTTTAATCAGACTAACGAACTATGGAACCTTTAATGGGAGCTGTGAGAGCTGGGGTTCTGTCACCTACTGATGGGTCGATGAATAGGGTGATCGCAAGCACCGCAGCTATTCAGTCGATGCCGGTGTCGTAGGGCTTTACCCTTCACCCACGTAGGAAGACTTTGCGACATGTCCGAGTAGTAGGGGTCGGCCAGCCCCTAGCTAACGGCATTTCTGAAGCACCTTCCTTGGTCAAACTTTGTGGTTTGCTCAGAACACTTGATATAGCTTTTGTGAGCTATCTTTAAATCACCCAAGCTTGGTTGTCTTGTTGTGATAATTTGTGGATTTGTATGGTTGCTTCCCATACTTATTCAGATCTGAAATTGAATGTGTACATGTAAAATGTGCAAGTAAATATGGTCATGTTGATATTATATTGGTATTGGTTATATCAAGTATGTGCATGCCATGTTTACATTGATGTTAATATGCAATATTAGCATTTTATCTTGGTTAATAGCTTGTTGAAATTGAACTGGGATGAGCTATAAATGTGGCTTGCAAGTACGAAAGTACTTACGGAATTCAATTTCGAACTTGTTGCAGGTGAGACTAGAATCGAAGGTTTCTATAATGCTGATTTTGCGCAAGTGGATGCATATTTGCAAATTTGTCCTTCCTGGTCGGACGTGTGGGTTACATGTTTCTATTAGGGATGATTGGGTTACCATTCCAAGGGTTTTTCAGTTATTTCTGTTGCTATTTTTGAGCTTTAGAAGCACGTAAACAACCTTTGAGTTGTGAATTGTGTGTTGTATGACCCCTCTCGGGTAAGAGGCAAGATATGTACCTTTTTACTCCTTGTTGTTAGAGTTTGAACTGTGATATGAAGTTGTTATCTGTGATCGATCCATATACAGTGCGTGTATGTTTGAAGTATATAGATTCGGTCGTAAAGGAGTAATGCCTTCTCTTAGTGTTCATTTTGTGAAGTGTTATCGGTTGAGTGATCCGCTAGCTGAGATGCAGCGTCGGCTAGGCAGGGTGTGGGCAGTCGTACCGGGCTTTCGAGTGACCCACTAGTCTTCGGGCTAGGTTAGGGTGAGGGTGCGACTGTCGGGCTCCTCCGACTTCACTTTACGTAGTGAACTTAAGAGCGGCATTAAGCCTTTACCGGATCAGGAATTGTACGTGTTTTTGGGAAGTTTAGTCGCTTCCGGCCGGCTTGACCAACGGTGAAGGCATACGATGTCTGGTAAGCGTATGATGCATTGGTTAGGTGTCGGACCACTTCGTCTCGGTGTTCACGGCGCAGGTATCGTGCCACCAGGCCGATTGGTTTCCTGGTTCTTGGCGATTATCTATTCCCTTACTCACATATAATTCCAGGGTCCGTGATAGATATGGATACGGTTTAGGTACTATCCGCTCTACTCCACCCAATCCACTGCCACGGCGCCGCCGCTACAAACCTCCCGGCGCTGACTTCCATTCCAAACCTCCTGGCACCGCCGCCGCTTGTAGAGATCCCGGCGCCGCCACCACCTGCAGACCTCCCGGGCTCCCGGCGCAGCCCCCGCCTGCAGGCCTCCCCTGGCGCAGCCCAGCAGTCCCCGTCCGTCTACCACCGGCCACCGCTGCCTCCTCTAGAGCTCCCCCCAGCCCGCGCTAGATCCGGAGCTCCTGCCAGCCCGCCTCCATTGGCTCTCCCATCGCTGCTCGCTGCCCGCCCGTTTCTGGATGACCCCCCGCGCCTGCCGCTATCCCTGAAAATCTGAGACCCTGAGGCCCAAGCTTCCTTCTCCGGCGCCATGCTTCTTCGGCCGTTGTCCAGTAGCCGCCGTGCCACTGGACCGTGCTAGAAGAGCGCTGTAGCCTCCCCCTCTTCGTGCGCCAGTGGTAAGCCAGTTGGTAACCTCAGAGCTCCACAAGGCCAAGCACGTGTAGTTGACGATAAATGTGTTCTAGCTGTAGACGCACATATAGCATCATTTATCTGCATGTAGTTTGACAATCTGCATGTATAGCATCATTCTCTACATGTAGACGTTGAGCAAGTGTCCTGACTCCTAATTTGCTTACAAAGTTACAAGAAGGCTAGGGTTAATTATGCTTAATTGCTTACAAAAAGGCTAGGGTAAGTTATACTTCAATGTTTGATTAGTGCTGGATGTAATATCTTCAGGAATTAGGATGGAATCAAGTGCAAGTGTGAGTGCCACCACAAGTACTACAGCATCACTTGCTATGGCCGATGTTGTGCCGTTGGAAATCACAGAAGGAGATGGTGGTGGTGCTGCTACTATGGCTAGAGAGTAGGCAATTGAGATTAGTGAAGATAATTTGCCTCCTGCTGTGAAGAAGCAAAAGAACTGTAGCTCAGCGGTATGGGAGCACTACACCAAGGAAAAGGTGAAGATGTTGGGACCTGATGGTGAAGAGGTGGAATAATTGTGGGCATCACGCAAAAGGTGTAAGTACAAAGCCAAAGCTGAGACCAGTAGGGGCACAACAGCGCTCCGGAATCATTTGGAATTCAAGCACAATGTTAAGGCGGGACAGCAAACACTCAAACTAGAAAAGGGTGAAGACAATACTGCCACTGTTCAGGCCTACAGGTATGATGCTGAAGTTAGTCTAAAGAAGTGGCAATTGGCAATTGGCAATTGTTATGCATGATTATCCCTTTAACATGGTTAAGCATGAGTACTTTGTTGACTCCATCAAATCTCTGCGTCCTGGTTTTTCATTTAAGTGTCGGATAACTACAAGAAAAAATATAATAGAGATGTACATAGAGGAACAACAAAAGTTGTATGAGCATTTCAAATCTGTTTCGTCTCGCTTTTCTGCAACTATGGATATGTGGACATCAGGAAAAAACTTAGGTTATATGTGCATTACTATACATTGGATAGATGATAATTGGCAGCTGCAAAAAAGAATTGTAAAATTCATGCACGTGAAAGGAAGCCATTCAGGAAAAAGGCTAGGCAATGAGTTCTGCAAGAGCTTGATGACTTGGAACCTTGATAAGAAGTTATTTGCTCTCACTTTAGACAATGCATCATCTAATGACTACGAGAACTATTGCCAGACAGTGTGCGGTGGAGCTCATTTGAAGCCAGAGGATGGTGGCAAACGTCTCCTTTCCCTTGGCTTGCTCCTTTCTTTAGCTCGCAGGTGTGAGCTTGGCTATCCGAGGAAAGATGTCTTACAAGGTGGGTTGGCATTGATTGAAAGGAGTCAAGGAGGCTATGAAAGAGGCTTGTTAGAATAATAAATCAAACCGAGGCCCTGCGTGTGCCGTACGTACCGCCTACGAATAATAGGTAGCCCCACCCCAGGCAGAGTTTGTGAGCCGTGTATTAGTTTCCTCTTTATTTGTAACAGCTCTTTACTTAGGCGGGTGGAATTTCTCTATTCCCTACATATCCATGATTCTCCCAGTGTAGGAATCACACTAGTTATCTTGACCTTGATTTGGTCAAGCAGTTGGCAAGGGGAATATCTGGCTGAGGAATTAGAGGAACTTTGGTAGCACTCGGGGACATTGCATTCATTAAACGGTAGCTTCCGCGCCCTTCCTGCCTGCTTCAATTGATGTGAATGATCGTGTCTTCGACAATCGGGTTTTAAATTTCTAGAAACCACACGATTATATAGCCAAAGAGAATACGCCGCGCCTAAAATCATCCCACGAAAGAAAAGGACAGGCAGCCGCTGCTAAACCAAGATCTCCATCTCTTGACTCCGTCAATCAATCTTACCTTATAGGGCGCAAAGGTATATTTACCATACGAGATGTGTGCACCTACTAAAGGGAATAGGCCCCTGAGCTATTAGTAGAAAATACCTTGAATTGCCGTGAACCATCCGAGAGTAACCGCGCACCCGAGGTGTTCAAAGTCCCTTAGCAAAGGGAACGGAAATAATGTGTCCAAGAAGTCGTTCCCACACTTAATAAGTGTTCCCCCTTAATATGTGGTGGTATCTTTTGCCATGTGAGATGTCTTTGTCATATATTAAATCTTGTTGCTCAAGATGGCTTGAAAGTGATTAGATCTTCAGTCCGTAATATTAGAGCCACTGTTGCAATCGTGAAGAATTCCCAGTTGCAATGGGAGCAATTTATGAAGTGTGCATCAGAAGAAAACTTATATGTCAAAAAGGGTCTTTCTTTGGATTGCCCAACAAGGTGGAACTCCACATTCCTAATGTTAAAGAATGCTATGTACTATAAGAAGGCATTTGAGAAGCTAGTGCTTTTGAATAAGAATATATATAAAAAGTGTGCTCCATCAGATGAAGAGTGGGATAAGGCATTGGTTCTAACAAAAATTTTGAAGAAATTTTATGATGCTACTGAGCTCTTTTCTGGAAGTTTATATCCAACAGTAAATCTATTTTGGTGGAAGTTTTGTTAAATTAAGCTAGCAATTGATGAATGGTGCCATAGCGACGATGTTGCCATTATTGCTATGGCAAAGGCCATGCAACAAAAATATCAAAAGTATTGGGACAAATCCAACATGGCTCTTGCAATTGGATGCTTTCTTAATCCAAGGTACAAGAAAAAGCTTATGGAGTGCTTTATGGTGAGGATATATTGTGAGAGTTATGATCATCATATAAATCTATTCATGGTTGTCATGAACCAGCTGTTCCAATCTTACATGTCTAGTGCACAAGAGGCTGCAAAGGCTACTACTGCTGCCCCTAGTGTGGATTCTCGGGTACTTGATGATTTTTTTGATGACATGGACCATGAATTGAAGAATTCTTGTATCATACAGATGCAAATCAAGATGATGAGAAATCTGAGTTAGAAAAACACTTGAAAGAAGACCCAATACGGTGGAATGATAAGATTGATGGGTCATTTGATATATTTTCATGGTGGAGGAGCAAACAAGGCATTTACCCTATTCTCGCAAGGCTAGCTTGTGATGTGCTAGCCATTCAAATGTCAACAATTGCTTCAGAGTCGGCATTTAGTGCCGGTGGGCGTGTAGTTGATCCATTTCGGACTCGTCTAGACCCTGAGGTGGTTGAAGCACTAATTTGTACCAAAAAATTGGACAGCTGCGGGTAAAAGAGGTAATAGTTATGAAAGTGCATCCACTCCCATGGAGCTTGGGAGGATGGCTATCTTGCCCCAGAGTTTGGTTTTGATGGTTATTGGCAATCCTCACCTGTGTCTAATGTTTGCAATGAGTGTGAACAGGGATTAGATGGACAGGTGAAAGCTGAAGTGAGACAACTGTTGATGATGAGCCCTAAAAAGAGCAAGGAACTGGGAAGGTCAGAAGGACCAGCTGAGCTAGGCTCCTGAGGCACAGTTGCGAAGAAGCCGAGGCTGTGCTCGAGGGCAAGCGAGGTGATGGTTGCTTGATGGAGTTCAAGGGCCGTGAATGCAAGCTTGATAAGTCCTGGAGGAGCTAGGAAGCTGGTGGATCTGGACCAAGGGTTCGCTGTGCGTCTACAAGGGCAGTCATCTTCGGTGAAGAAGCTTGGAACCAGTGCCAAGGGTCTGAGCGAGCTGGACAGGGACTGTGGCGAGGCCATTGCTCTCTGGTCAGTTTTAGGCTTGTAGTGAGCCGGCCAGAGTTGTGCTCAGGTGCTGCCTGAGGCAACCGAGTCCACCTGAGTTTGGCATCTGAGACTCAGGTGGGTAGCTCAGCCGCGGCTAGTAGGTTACCAGAGGTGCATGTTAGCTGAGTCTCAGACAGGTTAGGTCTGGTGGCTCTTTATCTGACGTGGCATGAGGGTAACGGCTAGCTGCCAGGGACCCTATAAATAGGGAACCTGGGGAGGTTTTCAACCTCAACCTTTACCTAACCTTTGCCTCTAACCCGAAAGCAACCTGTTGAGCAAGAGAGAGCTCTAGGTCTCCAAGTGAGTGTTGCCTGCGTGCATCCATCGTGAGAGAGAGTTGCTTAGTGCTTCAGGTGTAGCATTCGAGGTATTGGTTCCTCCAAGAGTGGGAGTGCTCTTGGAGTTGGTGAGCAAGCCAAGTCTTGTGTGGCTGTCACCAAGAGTCTGTGAAGGCGATTTGGGTCTGCCTGTCTTGCTGCGGCAAGATCAAAAGGATTCCACACAAGAAAGGTACTCGAGGAAAGAGCACGGTTTGGTGCCGGCTGTGAGAACAGCTTCCTCAACGGAGACGTACTGCTTCGCAAGAAGTAGGAACTTCGGTAAAACAAATCATTGTGTGCTTTACTTTCTGTCTTGTGATCTGCTCTTATTTATTCTGATATCTATGCATGCTTAGATCACTAGAGCACCTTTATCTGTTGCACACTAACTGAGTTTCCTCACCTGAGACTCAGTTAGCTCTTGCTAAAAAAATAGGACCTTTCCTGTTCACGTCATCTGATGCACTCACCTGACTCTCACACCTGAGACTCAGTTAGCTCTGTGTATAACTTGTTTTACATCAGCTGAGTTTGCTATCTGAGTGTCTGGTGTTTATCTGATATATCTTGCTGAGTCTCAGTTACCTGCATCAGTTGCATATATTCTCTCTAGGATTGACCTATCTCCAGAAGAGAAACCCATTAGGCATTTTAATTTCTAGAGCCGACCTATTCACCCCCCCTCTAGTCGACTCCTGAGATCCCTTTCAAGTGGTATCAGAGCAGGTTGCTCATAATTGGCCTAACAGCCAGAGTCTAAAGGATGTCGAACTATGAGGGTAGAGTCCCTATGTTTGATGGTACTAATTATGCCTTTTGGAAGCGGAAGATGCAAATGCATCTTACTGCACTTGACCCAGATGTATGGAAGATTGTCACAACAGGTCTTGATGTGGTTGATGAGAGCAATCCCACTGATCAAGAGAAGATCAGCATCAAGAACAATGCTAGAGCTGCCAATGCTATCTATATGGGACTGCAAGAGCATGACTTCAACCGTGTCAGCACCTTTGAGGAAGCCAGAGATATATGGTTCACACTTCAGGCTATCTATGAAGGTAGTGACACGTTGAAGAGGTCCAAGAAAGATGTGCTGGAGCATGAACTTGACAACTTCCATTACCAACCTGGAGAGGACATCAATTCCATTTTCACAAGACTTACCATGATCACTAACCAGCTGAAGGCTCTTGGGTCCAACAGAGTAGAAGATGGAGATGTGATCAAGAAGTTCCTCTTTGTGCTTCCCAAGCCTTATCACACTCTGCGTCTGATGATGAAAGAAAAGGATGGCTTTGACAGATTAAAGCCCACAGATGTCCTTGGTAGGATGCTCACTCATGAGATGGAGCTAAACCACTCCAAGAAGCATGCTATCACTTCTGGGAAGAACAAGGACATAGCTCTCAAGGCAGTGGCCACTCACAGGGACTCAAGTGATGAAGAAGAAGATCCAGATGAAGAGATGTCCACTGATGAGGAGAATGAGCTTGCCATGCTTACTCGGAACTTCAGAAAGTTCTATCGAAGGAAGAAGTTCTCAGGCTCAGCTGACAGATTCAAAGGGAAGAAGCAACTCAGTGACAAGAAGTGTTTTGAGTGTGGTGACTCAGGACACTTCATTGCTGATTGTCCCAAAAAGAGCAAGAGACAAGAGGATGGCAAGTACAAGAAGAAGGAGATCATTGTCAAGAAGAAGTACAAAGAAGGGAAGCCTCCCACCTTCAGAAAGAAGAAGACCTCTGCTGCCAGAGCATATGTGGGACAAGCCTGGGTCTCAGATGACTCAGAGTCAGAGGAGGAGTCAGAGGAAGAAACTGAGCTAGCTGGGTTAGCCATCTGTGTCTCAGGTGGATCACTCAGCAGCCCAACTGAGCCAGGAGAAGACTCAGTTAGGTCACTCAGCTGCGCACCCGAGTCAGACTCTCTTTTCGACAAGGATGCAGATCCTACATATGCTGAGACTCCAGCCCTATGCCTTATGGCTAAAGGCAGCAAGGTAATGACTGAGGATGACTTCCCTGATTATGCTCAACTAATGGACATTCTTGACAGGACAGAGAAGCTCCTTCGGAAAGAGAGAAAAGAAAACATCTCTCTCAGGGACAAACTAACTGACATGCAGGTGTCCCTTGATAATGCACAAGATGCTAAGGCAGATCTTGATGAGGAGGTTTACTTATTGCAGGAAGCTCAAAACAAACTTAAGCTATCACATGAGCTCCTAATCTCTGAGCATGATAAACTCAAAGAAACTCACTCATCTTGCACTGCTGTTACACCTGATGCGAATCCTCCTACTGTTATAGAAACCTGTTTAAACTGTGCATCTCGCATCAATGCTATTACTTCTAGTACAGTGTTTGTTGTAGATTCACCCAGTGAATCAAGCACTTCAACTGCTACTAATTCTGTTGATGCAGCAAAGTACAATGAGCTCAAGGAGGAGCATGAAGAGCTAAAAAGGCTCATGAGAATAGGCCTATGCAGTGCTAACATAGGCATGCAGAACTTTGCTAGGCTCCAGTCCACCTTAGTACTAAAGAATAATGGTACAAGGGGACTTGGTTTCACTCCTGCACTTAAAAAGAACAAGTCATCATATATTTCCTCTGCCACTAACAAGAAATACTTGCAGAATCACTTTGTTCCTCAGAAAGGGAAATATGATACTAACTCTCTTGCAGGAAACCATCGAAAGACAGGTGGTTATGTGAAAATTCCCTCTAATCCAAGCTATGTGCTTAAGACAGGGAAAAAGGGTAAACCTGAGGCAATATATGTTGGATCCTGGAGTAGGTACAAGAAGGTACCAAGCATTTGGGTACCAAAGTCAGTAGTCACCTGTGTCTCAGGTGACTCACTCGGTTGGGTACCGAAGTCAGGGAGAGCCACCTGTAACTCAGGTAGCTCACTCAGGTGCAATGCAAATTTGCTAACCCTTCCATCTGAGTTTGCAGGAGATAAGAATCTGAGAAAGATTCAGAGGTTCTCTAAGCTTTCTAAAGCCATAACTGCTAAGAACCCTAATGTTAATCTTATTCCTGCTATTGATGCTTACAGTAAGAGACCTGCTAACTTGGGAACCAAAGCTATTTGGGTTCCTAAGTCTCGAAACTAATCGTGCAGGGCTCTGCCTCCAGTGGAACAAAATGGGTCATGGATAGTGGCTGCACACAGCACATGACTGGAGGCAAAGAGCAGTTCTCTGAGATAAGAAAAGATAACCTTCCTTGCAAGTATGTCAACTATGCTGATGATTCAAAAGGCAAGGTATTGGGTTGTGGTAAAATTGCTATATCTCAGGAACATTCTCTTACTGAAGTAATGCTTGTTGAGTCTATTTCATATGATCTCTTATCTGTTTCTCAATTATGTGATGCTGGAATGAAAGTCACATTTTATCCTAAAGAGGTCTATGTTCAGAAACTAACAGATGACTCACAAGTTTTCAAAGGCTATCGAGTAGATAAGCTATATCTTGTAGATTTTCAGGATCAAGAAGCAGCTGTGCCATGTTGCCTTATAGTCAAAGCTCAGTTAGGCTGGCTGTGGCACAGGAGGCTAGGTCATGTGGGGATGAGGCTGCTGAACAAACTCAGTAAAGAAGAACATGTCCTAGGCCTGAAGCAGATCCAATTCAACAAAGACAAGCCATGCTGTGCTTGTCAGGCTGGAAAGCAAGTTGGAAGCCCTCATCCACCCAAGAACATCATGACCACTACTTCTCCATTCGATCTCATACACATTGATTTGTTCGGTCCAACTACATATGAGAGCATTGGAGGTAACAAGTATGGTTTTGTTGTTGTAGATGACTTGTCACGTTTCACTTGGGTATTTTTCTTGAAGGACAAGTCACAGGTGTACAAAAGGTTCAAGCATCTCATTGTCAGAGTTCAAAATGAATGGAACATCAACTTGAAGGCAGTGAGAAGTGACAATGGGACAGAATTCAAGAACTCGAGAGTTGAAGCCTTCATGGACAAGCATGGAATTAAGCATGAGTTCTCTGGTCCCTATGCACCTCAGCAAAATGGAGTGGTGGAGAGGAAGAACAGGACCTTGATAGAGATGGCAAGAACACTGCTGAGTGAGTACAAGACACCAGCAAGGTTTTGGGCTGAAGCTGTAAATACTGCTTGCCACAACATCAATAGACTATATCTTCACCCACTCCTAAAGAAGACACCTTATGAGCTGCTGACCAACAAGAAGCCAAATGTCTCCTACTTCAGAGTATTTGGTTGTAAGTGTTATATTCTGAAGAAAGGCAAACGTCTCTCTAAATTTGAATCCAAATCTGATGAAGGAATATTTGTTGGATATAGCTCAGAATCTCACACCTACAGAGTCTTTAACACCAACACCAAGGTTGTTGAAGAAGCTGTAGATGTGACATTCGATGAATCTAATGGCTCACAAGATGGGCAAGTTGCTAATGATATTTCAGGGAAGGTAGATATACTTCACAAGTCAACAGGTGAAGTCAGGCCCCAAATTGAGGAGCAAGCTTCATCTGGAGTTACAAACCTACCTGACCCAGCTGATGAGCAGGATGAAGTCAATGGCATTGAGTTCGAGTACAACCCAGCTAATGATCTATTGGACTCAGAAGCCTCCATGCACCCAGCTGAGTCTCAGGAAGAGCCAACTGAGTCACAGATACACCCAGCTGACCCACATCCAGCTGTGACTCAGGTGGCTGACCCAGAACCCCCTGTGATCAGCAGGCTGCAGAAGGATCACCCTGTAGACCAAATCATTGGTGCCATTAATAGGGGAGTGACTACTCGTTCTCGTATTGCTAACTTTTGTGCTCACTACTCTTTTGTTTCCACCATTGAGCCTAAAAATGTAGGTGAAGCTCTGTCTGACTCAGACTGGATCAATGCTATGCATGAAGAGCTGAACCAATTTGAGAGAAATGAAGTCTGGTCACTTGTTGAAAGACCCAAGGATCACAATGTTATAGGAACAAAGTGGGTCTTTCGCAACAAGCAAGATTCTACAGGCCAAGTGGTGAGGAACAAGGCAAGATTGGTTGCTCAAGGCTACACTCAAATAGAAGGCTTGGATTTTGGTGAGACCTTTGCACCTGTAGCTCGACTTGAAGCTATCAGGATACTTTTAGCTTATGCAAATCATCACAACATCAAGCTTTATCAAATGGATGTCAAGAGTGCCTTTCTCCAAGGTAAGCTTGCTGAACTTGTGTATGTAGAACAGCCCCCTGGTTTTGAAGATCCAAAAAGACCCCATCATGTATATGTTCTCCACAAAGCTTTATATGGTCTCAAACAAGCCCCTCGTGCTTGGTATGATACCCTAAAGGAGTTTCTTATACATAATGGTTTCAAAATTGGGCTTGTTGATACTACACTCTTTACTAAAGTTAAAGGCAAGGATTTATTTGTATGCCAAATATATGTCGATGACATAATATTTGGAAGTACTAACCGTGTGCTAAGTGATGAGTTCAGCAAGATGATGATCAAAAGGTTTGAGATGTCCATGGTAGGAGAGCTGAAGTTCTTCCTAGGGCTGCAAATCAGACAACTCAAGCAGGGAACTTTCATCTCTCAAGAGAAGTTTGCCAAGGACATCCTCAAGAAGTTTGACATGGACAAAGCTAAGTCAATATCTACTCCCATGCAAACAAATGCTCATCTTGATCTGAACCAACAAGGTAAGTCCACTGATCAGAAGGAGTATAGGTCTATGATAGGTTCTTTGTTGTATTTGTGTGCATCTAGACCTGATATAATGTTGAGTGTTTGCATGTGTGCACGTTTTCAAGCTGATCCTAAGGATATTCATCGCACTGCTGTTCGTAGAATACTGAGATATTTGATTCATACCTCTGGGTTTGGTTTATGGTATCCTAAGGGTGCACCATTTGAGCTTGTAGGCTATTCAGATAGTGATTATGCCGGGTGTAAGGTTGACAGAAAAAGCACCTCAGGTACCTGCCAATTTCTAGGGCGCTCCCTTGTGTCCTGGAGTTCCAAGAAACAAAATTCAGTAGCCCTATCCACAGCAGAAGCCGAATACATAGCAGCTGGTGGTTGTTGTGCTCAATTGTTATGGATGAGGCAGACCTTGAAGGATTTTAACATATCTATGTCTCAAGTACCCCTCTTCTGTGACAATGAAAGTGCAATCAAGTTAGCCAACAACCCAGTCCAACACCAAAGATCCAAACACATAGAAGTGAGACACCACTTCCTAAGAGACCATGTAGAGAAGAAAGATATCCAACTGTGTCATGTTAGAACCGAAGCTCAGCTAGCTGATATTTTCACCAAGCCTTTAGATGAAAATAGGTTCTGTACCCTCAGGCATGAGCTAAATATCATGGATATTTCGAATGTGCAGTGAGGAAATGATGATACACGTGTACACATGATTGCATTTCTGGTTTTTCATTCTCTGCATTCCACATGAGTCAGCCACCTGAGTCTCGGTTGAACCTCAGGTGGGTTAAGGTTTTATAGATATCATGCTGATTTTGCATCTTATTGAACTCATGGATTCACCATTGAGTTAGATAAGTTGGATCTTATCATCTATTTCAATTCAACACAGCTTTAGCTTTGTATTGATTGATTGTTTGGCAAGCTGTGTTTGAAAAGAAATTCTCTCTATTGCTTTCATCTCTTATCCTTAAGTTCTCTCTGGTAATCCTATTGAAAACCTTGTCAGCTGAGTCTTCCACATGAGTCTCAGCTGAACACATTCAAAAATTCCGGAGAAAATCCCTAAGTCTGGAGCTCAGCTCATTTTTCTTATCCTACCTAAGTCTCAGGTAGCATTCTAGCTGACCCTCAGATGCCACAGGGTCACTCGGGATATAAAAACCCACCTCTGTAACGGTTCGCGCTAAACCCTCTTCAGAGTCTCAGTGCCCTTGCGCCCATCGCCACCATCTGATTCTCAACGATCGTGCGTTTCTTCGACGATCTTCGCTCTCTCCAAAGCTTCCCAAAGCTCTTCCGATTGTTTTGGCGCCTTCATCTCCAATCAAAAATTCCAAATGTAAGTCTCCTCGAGCTGTTCTTCACAGAACTAGGGTGGTTTCCGCCTTAATGCGAATCCCATGCTCTCGAGTAGCTTTTAGTTGTGGAATCAGATAGAGATGATGTACCTTTATCCTCTAGAACGATTTCTTGCAACTCATTGTCCAGAATTTTCAATTTCAGCAAGATTCGATGAACCTAGGTCGCTCTGCTACTCCACCTGAGTTACACAATTTATCTCACCTGAGTGTCAGGTAGCTAAGTCAGGTAGCATGAGATGACTTGTGAAACTCTCCTAAAACCATCCAAAAATGGCCAAATATTCCTGTTTTCTCTGCAATAGGATTATCTCTTATCTATTCTTTATCCTACCTCACCTATGCAGATGTCTGGATCAAGGAATGTGCCTGAGGATATAACTGATGATCTGCCCATTGGACTGAGAACCCAGCTCCTGAGTCAGAAGCAGCAGATAGAGTGGGAGGCAGAGCAGGCTAAAAGTGTTGCAAAGAAATTGGATGCAGAAGAAGCTGCACAAAAATCAGTAAAAGCTCCTATGTCACCCTCTGAGCTAGCCAAAAGAGAAGCTAGGCTCAAAGAGCTACAAGAAGAGAAACGTCAGATAGACATAGCTTCAGCTCAGTCAGCTCAAAGAATGAAAGAATTAGAAGCTCAGAAGGCCAGCAAGGAAGAACAACTGAAGCAAGAGAGGAAAGCAAAAGCAGCTGAAAAGAAAGACCAAGCTGAAGAAGCAAAGAAGAAAAGAGCTGAAGAAAGAGCCAAGAAGGCTGCTGAGAAAGAGGCAGCTATCAAAGCCAAGAAGGCTCCAGTAGTTGATGCACTCAAAAGGACAAGGGCTGCAGGAAGTCCAACAGATATATCTCTGTGCAAAGCCCCAAAGAAGCCAAGATCAGAGGCTGTGGTAGTCAAGAAAACAAAGAAACAACTGCAAGAAGAGGAAGAAGCTGAATGGAGAGCAGAAGCTCTTAGAAAAAGGGAACACAGCAAACTTATAGAAAAATGGCAAGACCTAACTGATAAGTTGCCTAATGCCACAGATGAGGAAAGGCCTCAAATGAAGGAAAGAATAGATGCTCTTGCAAAGCAAATCTTTGAATCACCAGATGTTCCAAAGGATGTGAAACTCCAAAGAGAAACTCAGCTGAAGAACAAGGCAATCCATGAAGAACTCAAAAAGCTGCTGAGGCAAGAAGGAAAAGCCTCTGGACAAGAGAAAGCAGACCTGATCAGGCAAATTGACCTTCTAATCTCTCAACTCTCAGAAGATTATAAGTCTATCTGGACAAGGTTCTCAGATAACACCCTACAAAGGAGAATAGAGAATTACATGTTGGAGTTAAACTCTTGTGCTGATGAAGCTCATAAGAAGCATCTACAAAATGAGATTGCTGAAACAAACTCTAGGATATATTGGATATCCAGTTCTCAAGCACTTGATGCAGTGCCCCTTCAACAAGCCGGTGGTTCAGTGCCTCAACCAAGTAAGCCAGCCGAGTCTCAGGCGGCTGCATCAGCTGGACTAGAATTAGTCCTCACTGAAGTGGAAACTCAACAGAAAGCTGCCTTAGAATCAATTGAAGACATATTGGCTGAGCTTGACTCAAGTGGAAAAGAATTCGAGCAGACTATGGAGGAATCTATGGATAAGCTAAGATCATCTTTTGAAGAGAAGTCAACTGAAGCACATGAAAACCCAACTGAGCCACAAGCAGATCCATCAGTTGGAGTATCAGTGAGCATGGGTTCTGTATTTCAGTCTCTATCAGACTTAGAACCAGCTCAAGAAGAAACAAGACTTGAAGAGCAAGAAAAAGCAGCATCTTCTCCAGCACCTGAGTCAGTCCATAGGATGCCAACTGAGTCTCAGGCACAGTCAACTGAGGCTCAGTCAGAAGACTCAGATGACTCCTATTCAAGTCCAAGTGATCCTCATCCTCCATCTCCTCGCAAGAAGAAGCAAAAGCTGTCTGAATCAGATGAAGAATATCAAGAAGAAGAAGATAGTGATGGAAGGAAAGAGTCAACAGAAGAATCAGACTCATCCCCCTCTGCATCTGACTCAGAAGATATTCCAGCTGAGACACAGGTAGAAGAGTCAGATGAGACATTGGAAGACAAATATTCAACTATATTCTCAAAAGTTGCACGATCTGACACATCAATGATGAAATTCATATC
The DNA here is from genome assembly GCA_019208055.1 of Stipa capillata. NCBI lineage: Eukaryota > Viridiplantae > Streptophyta > Magnoliopsida > Poales > Poaceae > Stipa > Stipa capillata. The sequence continues at coordinate 89,503 of JAGXJF010001236.1, read as the reverse complement.
TGCAACTACTTTCAAGAAGCTACCAAAGGCAGATGCCAGTCTAGCCTCCATGAACCTGGATTCAAGGAGCACATCAAACTACACTACCATGAGAACCACAAATTCATATTTTGACAGTGAAGGGAATCTGAAAAGAAGACATTGCAATGATCCAAGGTTTTGGAATGATCAGCAGCAATCAAGCTATCATCTCTTGCTGCAGAAGAAAGGTTTTGTTGACAGCATGCCAATTGATTGGGCAAACCTTGCCAAGAACGGCTTAGGAAATCTGAAGCAGATTTTAGCTGCTGTTCAACTTGATAAGATATGCAGCTTAAACCAAGATTATGATTCTGAAGCTATCAAGGAATTCTATGCAACAGTCTTTGTAGAGCAGAACAATCAAGATTATATGCTCTGGATGACAAGAGGTCAACTGCTGTGCATCACAGCTCCAGAGTTTGCAGAGCTATTCAACCTACCATCAGGGTCAAAGCTACAGAAGATCAGCATTTCAAAAGGCTCAGAAGAAGATAAGAGTCTCCTGCCAGATTGGGTTCCAAATGAGAGAAGAAAGAAGTTCTTCCCTACAGGCTTTGTGCCTCCTCCTGTTAAGGGTGCTATCCCTAAGCATATCTCCAATTTCAAAGGATTGATGAAGACACCCAAGCACATAGTGAAGATCTTGAACATATCCATCTGTGCCAAAGGTGGAGGAACTGATGCCATATACAATCCAGTATGGAGAATTCTTGAGCTCATAGCAAAGAAAGAAAAGTTTGATGTGGCCAGATACATATTCTCAGAGATAAATGAGTGCCAAAAGAACAGATCTGACAAGATGAGATATGGCTCATATCTAATGCATATGATTCTCCAAAGAACATCATTAGCATCTTCAGTCTTCTCTTTTGACAAGAAGATATATCTCAGCAAATTCAGACCTCAGAAGGATGACCATGAAGATGAAGTTCCTTTCTACAACATCCTCAACTCATCTCAGCCAGACTCTTCAGAGCCTCCAGAGCAAGCTACCAGAGTCTCAGTCAGACCACCTCAGCCAGCAGCTGATCTCCCGGCAGATCTACCTGAGCCTCAGGTGACTCCTACCCGAGACTCAGCTAGAGAATCATCTCCTCCTGCTGAGCGACAAGCATCGGTCTCTGTGAACCTTTCATCAGATAGTCTCCCTATGGTTCAACGTCTAGACAATCCCGCAGCTATTGATGCTTTCATTAAACGGGTTGTGCCAGTACAGATCTCTGTTATCAAGAGGAGACAAGATGAACTGCAACAAGAAATGGCTCAGCTGAAATCTGAACTCAAGAGTGAGATGGCAGATCTCAAGGCCTCGGTCAACAGTAAATTTGATCAGATCCTATCCCTCCTGCATCCAAAGCCAGCTCCCTGAGGATCTCCTTCTTTCTTCTTCCTATCTCTTTTTAGTGCTTAGTGGCAAAGGGGGAGAGAGTAGGGAGAGAGTAGCTTAAAGGGGAGAGTATTATTATATGAAGGAGAGAATAGATTCAGGGGGAGCAGTATAAAAAAAAAGGGGGTTAGACTAGACTGCATGTGTGTCAAGACATTCTATGTACTGAAAAATGATTTTATCAGTCTTGAACACCTCGTTTTTGTATCGTATTGACTGTTATTGCAATACCTTGATCTCTTTATCACATCTGCTCTGATACATGATATTCCTCTCTTTAGCTCTAATACATGATGCTCTGATGATATTTGCTGATATTTGTAGTACTCAAGCATGCAATCCTTTCCGTTATCTTATTTGCTGAGTACTCCTCCAACATACCTGCTATTCCGCTGTGCTTATATTCTCAGTTATGTTGTGAGAACCTGTTTTTGCATCAACTCTCCAGTGATTAAACTGAACTGTACACTTGTATTCAAATGCAAAATCTCACTTGTGCACATCTTAAGGGGGAGTTGATGTCAAACTAGGTTAAATGCAATACTTTTTTTCATCTAAGTGAATGTTTTAAAGGGGTTGCCACTAACCACCAAAAAGGGGGAGATTGAAAGTGCATCCACTCCCATGGAGCTTGGGAGGATGGCTATCTTGCCCCAGAGTTTGGTTTTGATGGTTATTGGCAATCCTCACCTGTGTCTAATGTTTGCAATGAGTGTGAACAGGGATTAGATGGACAGGTGAAAGCTGAAGTGAGACAACTGTTGATGATGAGCCCTAAAAAGAGCAAGGAACTGGGAAGGTCAGAAGGACCAGCTGAGCTAGGCTCCTGAGGCACAGTTGCGAAGAAGCCGAGGCTGTGCTCGAGGGCAAGCGAGGTGATGGTTGCTTGATGGAGTTCAAGGGCCGTGAATGCAAGCTTGATAAGTCCTGGAGGAGCTAGGAAGCTGGTGGATCTGGACCAAGGGTTCGCTGTGCGTCTACAAGGGCAGTCATCTTCGGTGAAGAAGCTTGGAACCAGTGCCAAGGGTCTGAGCGAGCTGGACAGGGACTGTGGCGAGGCCATTGCTCTCTGGTCAGTTTTAGGCTTGTAGTGAGCCGGCCAGAGTTGTGCTCAGGTGCTGCCTGAGGCAACCGAGTCCACCTGAGTTTGGCATCTGAGACTCAGGTGGGTAGCTCAGCCGCGGCTAGTAGGTTACCAGAGGTGCATGTTAGCTGAGTCTCAGACAGGTTAGGTCTGGTGGCTCTTTATCTGACGTGGCATGAGGGTAACGGCTAGCTGCCAGGGACCCTATAAATAGGGAACCTGGGGAGGTTTTCAACCTCAACCTTTACCTAACCTTTGCCTCTAACCCGAAAGCAACCTGTTGAGCAAGAGAGAGCTCTAGGTCTCCAAGTGAGTGTTGCCTGCGTGCATCCATCGTGAGAGAGAGTTGCTTAGTGCTTCAGGTGTAGCATTCGAGGTATTGGTTCCTCCAAGAGTGGGAGTGCTCTTGGAGTTGGTGAGCAAGCCAAGTCTTGTGTGGCTGTCACCAAGAGTCTGTGAAGGCGATTTGGGTCTGCCTGTCTTGCTGCGGCAAGATCAAAAGGATTCCACACAAGAAAGGTACTCGAGGAAAGAGCACGGTTTGGTGCCGGCTGTGAGAACAGCTTCCTCAACGGAGACGTACTGCTTCGCAAGAAGTAGGAACTTCGGTAAAACAAATCATTGTGTGCTTTACTTTCTGTCTTGTGATCTGCTCTTATTTATTCTGATATCTATGCATGCTTAGATCACTAGAGCACCTTTATCTGTTGCACACTAACTGAGTTTCCTCACCTGAGACTCAGTTAGCTCTTGCTAAAAAAATAGGACCTTTCCTGTTCACGTCATCTGATGCACTCACCTGACTCTCACACCTGAGACTCAGTTAGCTCTGTGTATAACTTGTTTTACATCAGCTGAGTTTGCTATCTGAGTGTCTGGTGTTTATCTGATATATCTTGCTGAGTCTCAGTTACCTGCATCAGTTGCATATATTCTCTCTAGGATTGACCTATCTCCAGAAGAGAAACCCATTAGGCATTTTAATTTCTAGAGCCGACCTATTCACCCCCCCTCTAGTCGACTCCTGAGATCCCTTTCAAGTTAGTTTATTTCTATTTCATACATCATCAATTTTTATTCTATGGTGTAGTTAAGTAGCCATTACTAATTAGTCAATAATTACTCGCTGATATTGTTGAATTTGAACTTCTAGCTGCCAAGGTGAAGATTGCTTCACTCATAGATGAGTTGGACATGTTGATGCTGGAGCCTAAAGAATCAACTACAGAACCAGAGGTTGGTATTTTGTTATTGCCATGACACCTAATCTGCCATTTTATAAATTGTTAGCAGATTGTTGTTGGTGATGAAGAGATAAGTAGAAGTTGGGGCAGGTTTGTGCTTCTCTGGATGGAATTTGTTAATGGGAGTGTCATCAAGAAAGAATAATTGAATTAGTAAAACATTAGCAGATTGTTGTATCTGAATTGAATTAGTAAAACATTAGCAGATTACTGTGCAGTTAGTAAAACCTTAGCAGATTATACTCAGCATATTTTCAAGTGAAACAAAACAATCATTAAGTAGCTAGTGTTGAAAAATTCTTGCTACCAGCAGGGGCAAGAAGACAGGGATTTTTTTTGCACCGTTTTACAGATGAAATTTATAGATGCCATTTTATATCTTGCTTGAACTTGCAATGTAAACTAATGGTGACCTAGGTTATATTTTTTTCTTGGATGCGTCCGGGATGGTGAGCCACTGTTGCAATCATCTATTGCACTGTCCCTAATCATCTATTGCCTGAACTTGCAATGTAAACTAACTGTGAGTGGATCATTGTTGTTCTTTTAATCTCTGTACAACAGCACTTTGCTTCTCAACTGTTCAAGCACTTGTGGTTCTACTTGTGATTTGTGAAGTTGTGATGTGGCTTAAGTTGTTGTTTTCATTTAACCACATGCAGTGCTCTCTACATCTTTATTGTTTTTGTTTTATTGAAGAGCTTGTGAAGCTGTTGTTTTTATTTAACCACGTGCACATACTGAAATATTTCACATTTTGTAGGATGGGATGGTTGAGTCTTCGGACGAGAGCGATTGAATTCTCTCGCGAGTTGCAATGAATGGAATAATTGTTTGTTGGCTAGCGAGAAGAACTACCAATTTTATTTTCTTTTTTTCTATGATAAGTTGTAGAAAGGAACTAAGAAGTGAGAATGGAAGAACCATGTAATGATGTTAATTTGTTATGTCTATGTGAACTTTGCGTGCACTTTAATTATCTATATAAAAAGTTGTGACCTGTGTTTTTGCGTGGATGTGTATGTTTATGTCTGTACATAGTTGTGCTTGTGTGCTTTGATCATCTCAGATTATTTACAACTGTGCATAATTGTGAAATTTATGAATATATGTATGGTTGTCTCATATGATTTCTAATGTTGTCGGCTTATCACGACATCCGACAAAATATCCGCTACCGAATTGTATACGCTCCGTATTCATTCCATATTCGAAACCGATAGATTCCGATTCCATATTCGTATCTGGGCGTTATCCGCTCCGACTCCATATTCAAAAATAATATGGTTTAGGATATGGTTCGCGCGCTATCCGTTCATATCTGCTCCGATTTTACGCATACTGTAGGGACCCATAAACTCTCCAAGAACATAAAAAGCCTTCAGGGTTTGGATGGTAGTCATCTCACTACTATGCCCATTTGGTGGAGAGTCCTCCCATTTCTAACGCAGTCGACACACAGGATGTCGATGACAAGTATGTTTGAGTGACTAATGTTGCCAAGCACTTCGATGCATGATGGCAAATTGGTTGTTGTATGACTTCTTTTGGTCCAACAACGACACTGAACTGTGGTTGAGTTTCTTCGTACGTGCTTTTGGCATCGAGCAAAGCAAAGAACTTTAGTACTTGTGAACTTGATATAACTTATTGAGTACTTGAGAACCTTGCTATTATGTGATGTGGGACTAAGATTTGGTGTATATTGTTGCTGAAATTAGTTTGTTGCTTTACTATCTTGCTGAAATTTATGTAACAAGTTCAAATATTTTGCTAAAATTTGTTTATTATTGATCTATCTTGCTAAGATTTACATAGAAGGGCAAACAATTTGCTGATTTTTTTTAATCATGATTATACCTTGCTGAAATTTACATAGCAAGTACGTGTCTATTGCTGAAATTTGTATTGCAAGTGCATATTAGTTGTTGAAATTTTGGACATCACAGGTATATTCATATATTTTTATAAATACGAAAGCATAGCAGTTCTAACAAAAAAAAAGAGTAGAAACAGGACAGAATAAATTAGAATACAAGACTTCCAATTTTTTGAACCATGCATGAAGTGGTGGCAATTTCACAAAAAGGTTATCACAACTAACCCATTCAACCTCATCCAACAAATTGAACAAGAGTGTTAGGAAAGGCATCTCAGGAGGAGACCATGCTAGCCATGACGACGATTGTGCCGTCTGTGTGCCTGACGGACTGTAATAGCAGACCTGGTTTCTTCAAAAATCTCCTTTTGCTATACAATGAGGATTCTTCTTCTTATACTACAAGTTGTATATGTACTATATGAAGCAATTAATACAAGGCTAAAGAAAGTACAGTTCACTGCCTAACCACGTAACCCTTTAAGGAGAATACAAAATATACAAGATAAAAAGTTCATAGAAAACTAATTATATCAATTGAAATTGCATTTCCTAAACAGTAACCTGTACATGTCAGAATAAAAAATAACATATGACTACTACAGAACTGAGCTATACAGCCGGTTCACAATAGCTATCTCAGCCGGTTTTGAATCCAGTTGTAGAGCAGGGGAGCTAATAATATACATTATCACAGCTGATTCACAAACAGGCTATGATAATACTCACTCAGTCGGTTCGAACAAAAAACCAACTCTGATAATGCATTATCTCACCGAGAAAATATAGTGTCAGAGTCGGTTTCTCCTATGAACCAACTAAGTTAGTATATTATCCCAGCCAGTTTGTGAGGCAGAACCAGCTGGGATATTATTTGGGAGTGGTAGGCAGGATTCATATTTCTACCTGTCCTGAAATAGAAAATATAATTTATATATCCCAAAATTCCTAGATCATCCCACAACATACATGATACATATACACATGCACATTGATATTCACATCACATCACATTTCAATTCGCAAATGAACTCAAGAAGATAGAAAATAAAAAATTGAACAAGTACAACGATCACATTTGAATCATCGGTTTCATCGTAGTAAAACTCAGCATTGTTGGAAATATGCCCTAAAGGCAATCATAGAGATGATTGTATTTCCTTATGTTCATGATTTATCACTATGTTATCCTTGGATAATATCATTAATGTGGATTGACAAGTACGTGACTTGTTTGTGAAACTCTCTCTCCCATGATGCCATTCCCCACCGCCGATGCCCTCCTCCTCCCCCCTCTGTCCCGAGCCTGTGCACACCCTCTCCTCTCTCCCGAGTGCCCCCATCTCCATCGCTCGCTTGCCCTTCTCCTCCCCACCGCCAGCGCCCGGTCCTACTGCATCCAGATCTCGGTGCTAGTGCCCGGCCCGGCCGCCTCCCAGATTTGGCCAGGATCCCACCGGTCCCGAGGCCGTCTCCGGTAGGTACAGAGCCTTGCTCTGGCTGCTCCTCCCCGAGATCCACAGCGTCCCCAACCTGCCCTCCTCCTCCAGGAGCTCCCCGGCGTCCCCGAGATCCACAATGTCCCCGGCCTGCCCTCCTCCTCCCTGAGCTCCCCTGTGTCGTCGGTCCCCACCTCCTCCTCATGATCACCTGCCCGACTGCTCCCCAAGGTATGTGATTATACAACCGCTATATTGAGATTTGTGATTATGGAAATTTGTTTCAATGCATTATTAGCTAGAAGCAATTGCTAATGTCTGGATGCTTGGATAATTTGTCTTGTGATGATAGGTCTTGCTTATAGCTCCATTGCAATATTTGTCTGACAATAAGGGGTGATCTATTACTCTCAGAGCATAGTGATACTTTGTTTTTGTTTTGGACAAACAGGGATGAAGTTTAGGGTTTAGTTCATGCTGTACTTGTGTGATTGTGAAGACTATTGTAGCTATATGGCATAATATGGTATGGAATTCCATGGCAACTGAATAATTAAGGGATCTCATATATCCATTCATCATGTGCTTCTTAGGCTGTACCTGCTAATAACCGATCCAACAAATTCTACTTTTATTCGTGTGATGCATTATTATTATTATCACTTGATATCACCTCATGCTTTTCTCTTTCCTTGTGATATATGTATTGATATGTTTAAACTCTTCTACCATGTAAAGAGTGCAGGTATAGCTGATTCATGTATATATATATATATATATATATATATATATGTTAATTCATGTAATGAGATTGTGATTGTGATGCACAAATTATAATGAGACTGTTAGCATGATGTTTAATTCCAGATTGGTTGCAATGTATATGTGAGAATATGGATTATGTTTTTCACAAATCATATACACCGAAGAATTCCCATGTACTTTTGATTATGCATGTAAGATTTGGAATTGTATGTGTATGCAAAATTGGTGTAGATTTATTGAAACTTGAGAGAGCTATTGAATGGTTAGTCCAATTGCAGTTAATTTGTCCATCGATATTTGAGAGAAAAAATGGAAGATAAATTTATTTCCTTGCTCAATTGTGGTAAAAACCAGTTCAAAAGAATGATAATTATCAATTGCATGTTAAAACGGTTCAAAAGAATGACATTAATCATTAAACAGAGCATAAACAATTCCAGGGATATTACAGACATTACATCATTCATCACAGGAAATAAGCTCACATCTTAGAAGCTGAAAAGAAGGGAATTAGGGCTTACAGGACTTCCTCCCACCAGAGCTTTTGTGGACAGTTAAGCCCAAACTAGCTTATGCATAAGCCTAAGCCAAAAAGAAGAGGCCCTATATATTATCGTTAATGCTCTCCTGTGAATCTCTCTCACTCCCTATCTCTCTCCCTATCTTCTCTGACCGGATGCAACAGAGACACACGCAAGAAAACGGGCACAGCCGACGCGACCCGATAACCAGGCACGAGCCTAGAAACCCACTAAACAAAGGAATGAATCACACAACTCACGTACGATCGAAAAATCAACTATGAGGACAAGAAATTCAACTATGAGGACAAGAAAGACATTCTACTATAAATTAGCAAAAGCCTAAAAGTATTCATCCAATACGAATGAGAACTAGACTTCTATGAGACATCGAAAGACTATGGCCCCCTTAGGGATAGCTTATTTAGAGTTTATAGATGAAAAAAAGCTAAAAGCTAAACCTAAGGGATAGCTTATAGAGGGCTAATTTTTAAGCTTCAAAGGTTTCTTGTTGGTACCGGGAAGAGGCTTCCCGAGCTTCTTCCCCCCTCACTTACCCATACCCCTAACACTGCACTCAAAATCCACAGATATTACAAAAAACTACCACTATAACCCTAAAAAAAATTCTCTCCCCATCACCCACCTCCCACCCCGCAGCCCCGCTATCCCTATGCCTGCCGCCACCCTCTCACGCCGGCCGTCCTCCCCGCGGCCGCCCCCCACCCCGGCCGTGCTCCTTCCTCCGCCCGAGCCTCCCTCTAGCACTGTCCTACCTTCTCGCGCCGCCCTCCCTCCCGATCTGGTGGTTGTCCCCGCCCTCCCTCCCGATCTAGTCATCGCCGCCGCCTCCTCCCCACATCGGCCTCCTCCCAGCTCCGAACTACCTCCTTCCCACCGCCACATCCTCCCCATGCTGGCCTCCTCCCCACACCGAGTTTGCCTCGAGCCGCTTCCTCCCTACACCAGGATCCCCGCGACGGCCTCCCATACTACCGTCGGTCCGCTCCAAGCCCCGACGGCCTCCCCGACAACCCTCCTCCCCAATGACCCTCCTCCTGTGGTGGCCTACCCTCGGTGGCCCTCACTGACGCTGTTCTAGAGCAAGTCACCGCCACCTCCTCCCCGCCAGCAAGGTCCGCTCCAACGCCGGCCAACAGCACCGAGGCCTCTAGGTGGTTTTTTCTTTTTTTTCTTCACATTTCAAGATTGCAACTAGATTTGCAAAATTGCAGCATATTCAGCTCATAACACCTCAGATGACACTCTTCTAACCTCAACAGAGATCTCCATTTCAACCATGCAGGTTTCATTACTACACTAAACCATATTCATGCCAACATTGTCAATAGCTTCACATGAAGGTTCAGGACATGTGCTTGTTGTTATGATTTTTATGTCCTTATGATCTCCGAGCTAGGAACAGAGGAGGAAGGAGGAGCAGTAGCAGGTAGTCTTGGCAGTGCAAAGCTTCAATTTATGTGAATCATAGAATTTGTATGATCTCCATGAATTGTTGTTCGACCCCTTTGAATCATAGAGTTTGTAGTAATTAACATGTTATCGGTGCTATGATATGGATATTGTTATAACTATCACTCAATGATCATGATCATGATTCATCGCATGTATTTTCCAGAATTTCAGTTATGTTGCAAAGATGCGAGCTTCGATTTTTATCTTGTCTTATTTTGTATGAATTTCAATTATGTTGCAAAGATGCGAGCTTTGATTTTAATGCAAGGGAAAACATCAGGTCATAGAATTGAACTCATGTTACTTTGATGAACTTGTCATCAAAAGCAAGGACCTTTGGATGGAGTTCTTTGCACCATGGTGCGTAGCTTAATGTACATGTATTGTTTGTTGTTGAGTATAATAGTTACAGAAAATAGTTGATTCAATAAATAGTTGCAGAGAAAGAATGAGAAAGAAAGTTCACTGTGTATATGTATGAATTTGATAGTTGGCTATGTAAATAAATGAAAATTTCATGTGTATATAGAGTTAGAAACTAGTGTAAAACTTGACCGGTGTTTATGTTGTGTTTGAAATTGTCATGTTATTGTCGTCTTTATCGTTTAAATTAATTTTCTGTCAACATGTGTAAGAAACTCGTCAAAACAACTATTCCACATATTAAACAGCAAACAAACGAGTCTAAGGGTATTTTAGCTTTTGCACTCTTCACCATACAAAATAAGCCCAGATTCATAAACCGTTCCTAATAAGCAGAGTTTATTTTCAGAGCTTATTTTCACCGGAGTTTATACCAGGCTTATCTGAACAGCCAGCTTATGCACATGCCTAGACTATCCCTAAGTGGGCCTATATAGAACACAGAAGATTCAATTCGAGTAGTAAGAACTCCGAAGCAGATATAAATTGGAAAATACAAATGGAATCCAATAAAGACTAACACTAAATAGAACTCAATAGAGAATAATGCATATGCACATCCTAATTCTATATGAATTCCAGCCAGATGTTAGGTCTGGTCGAAACTATCCTTTATCTTTAAGACAACCATAGCATGTACATAATCTCTAGAGAAATTCCTTACTATTTTATGTGGTGCAACCAAGTAGTTTACATTATTTATCTATCTTTTCATTTTTATAGGATTCAACATGTCGTAATATCAATTCATTCAATTTTTGTATTCTTGCTTTTTAATTCATGTGTTCTAAGAGACCCTGTAAGGATCTCATATAAATTTTGGAAGACTGTAACCTTTAGTAATTTTTCTTCATGAGTTGTTTTATTTATAGGGATTATAGTCCATATAATTTTTTTCTATAAACTACTTTATACTCTATTTCATAGAAAATTGTCTACTGAGTTCACAGCTCTTGAAAAAATTCCTACTACAATCAATCATATAGGGTTCAGAAGCATGCCAATATAATCCTACCGTTTTCTCGTTGTGTTTTTTGAAATCCGGCAAATCAAACGTGCCCTCACTTTGTACATAGCGTGTACTACGATGAACTACTAAATCACAATATCACGTCCCTCCCAATTTAATTAAACGACCCATCTATTTAGTTCGTCTAAAATATAAGGCTCAGTGTTTTTTAAAACTTATTATTTTATCAATAATTAGTTCAATAATATATAGAATATATGGTACAAAATTGATATCTTTTGATTATAATTTAAAAGTACTTTTCAATGATATCAATTTTTATTTTATATAACTTAAGTATTGTTAAGCTAACTATAGGTTAAATATAAATCTTAAAAAACCTATACATCTTATATTTCTGGATAGAGAATCGTAGTTAACACTTACTTTCAACTAGTAAAGATACAAGCTCGAAATTTTGCAGAAATAAAATCTATTTTCTAAAACTATCTGTGAGACATGTCTTTTGGGTCTTTTTTGCGAGGACCTCTGAGACATGTTTTATCATTTTGGAGAAACTGACACATGTTTTATCACCATCTGAAAGGTGCCCAATGCAGCCATCTCTTTTGACTGCATCTCAACAACTGAAGCAATGCTGCATCTGCAAGTTCCGCTTGCCTTGCACGCCCTCCCGAAGCACCGCTTCTTCCGCCAATCACCACCCCCACCATCGGCCGCTCCGTGGCAGCTTGTCTTGGCCGTCGACGCCATGGACAGCCCTTGACCACGTCTGTAGTGACCCTATTCTCAAATACGAGGTCAGTGAAAATTTTCACGAACAACAACGATTTCCTTCGTTCGCATGCATGCATATAGATACTTTAAAATGATTTCGATTAAAAACCCTAACATGTGCCCTTAAGGTTAACGTGAGATCGGACAGCAAAACTTATGCCACTAAAACTTATGATCCTAAAATTCGTACATGTCCTAACCTCCCAGCTATCCCAAGAACTTTAATAGGTCCATGGAAGCTCATTGGTACATCCAGACCAAATCAATTTCGGGAGTGGCTCACCTCGGATAAATATGGAAGAAGCTAATTGAGTTAACCTCCTCTCATCCAATATAAACAAAATATTACATTCAAAAGTTAACTATCATATTGACCTCAAGTTTGATGTTTTGAAAACAATTAAAGAAACGATTTAAAAACCTAGGACTCAATTTCATTTGTGGAGTTATATACCAAAGTACTAAAATGTGCGGCTAAACTAGAGCGTTGCTCTTAATCTGTAAAAGTTAATAAACTAGGTTATGAGTTTCTATTCGCTGAGTTTAAAAGAAATACAACAAAACAAAAAAAATATATATATAGAAAAAGGATTTTTCCTTACCTGACGCGTGGAACCATCTGCAGCTGCCTTCTTCCACCTGGCAACAAACTCCCCCACCGCAGTCCCTCTTTTCTTCTTCACATAGCAGAGCAACTCTCTCTCTCTCCCCATTTTCTTCCTCTGCTGCGCCGCTGAGCCCCTCCCATATTTCCTCCACGCTGCCGCCTCCCCTCTTTGCTCCTCCCCCCGCCGGATCTGCTCGGCCGCTGCCCCAGCTGCGCCGCCGGCCCCTTCCCCTTTCGGCTCACCCGCCGCCGCCTTGCCACCATCGCCTGCCGCCGCCTGAGCTCCGGTGCCATGCCGCGCCGCCACCCCCAAGCGCCGCCGCATGCCTCAGCTGGTTGCCGGCCACCGGCCTCCCCACTTCCCGCGCTCGGCCGCACCACCCTCGCCAGCGCCGCCGCCTACGGCGGTCTCGCCCCTGCTGTGCGCGCCGCCACCTCCCTCCAGCTGCTGGAGCCGCTACTCCCCGCCGCCTACAGCCTCAGCCACCCCGACGGCCAGCGCCGCCTCTCCTACACCCCTCTCCCTCCGCCGCATCCCCCTTGCCCAGGCCGCCACTGGTCCTGCCGCTCGCCGCCCTCCTAGGGAGCTCCGCCGCCCCTTCGCTCTGCGCCCGGCTCCGGTTGGCCGCGCCTCGCCCCGCGGCCACCGCGCCTCCTCCCAAGCACCCCGCCGCCGGCGCCCTTCCTCCACCAAGCGCCGCTACCTAGAGGAGGTCGCCGCCTCAGCTCGGTCGCCGCCGGTGCCGTCGCTCGCCGACGCCGCGCCCCCTCTCCAGATCCCGCCGCCTACACCGGCCGACCACCCCGCCGCGCCACCAGTGCACCTGCTCCCGCATGCATGCATGCCTCGGCGCGCTCGTCGGCGTGCCCGCGCGCCGCCGCCCCTCTAGATCCCGCCGCGGCCAGCCCCAGCTGCCCCATGGCCGAGCGGCCGCCCTCCCCACTGCCACCACTAGCGCGCCACCCACCGGCCTAGCTCCCCCGCGCCTTCTTGTCGCTCGCCCCGCCGGCTGTCACTGCCCTCGCCGCCGTCCGGGCCCTTTTCCCCAAGCCGCCTCCGGCTTCTTTCTCGCCACCACCGACGACTGCCTCGACACACCGGCGCAAGCCCGAGTCCTGCGGCGAGCTTCGTCAGCAACCCGGCCGTGAAGCTCCTCCTGCTTGCCAGCTGCCGTTGAAGCTCCCCTTGGTCCGCCGTCGACGTAAGGTATAGATGCGTGCTGATGGCCTTCAAGATTAGCAGTAGCTGGTCTGTAATGATGCTAAGTATCTGAGTTGATGCACGCATGCTTGAGGGTTTAAAATTGTTAAGAACAAATGCTGCGTTAGGTTTGGGTCCTTGCTGTGACAACCAACGCTTAAAAAGAAAACCTGGGAAAGAACAGAGCTACACTTGATTCTTGCTATACATATACATATATATATATGTCTGTTGGTTAAGCTGAAACGGCAGAGGCTGTGCCGGGTTTAGGTCGCTAGAGACGATGCCCTTGTGTCCGAATTACTTCAATGTTATTAAACTGATAAGTGATCAGTACCGATTAACGTTCATTAGCCATACGAGTATCCGAGCACACTAATAATAGGTTAACCATTTTGGGCATCTTAACAATACTGCTAATAACATGAGGACACCCCGAAGTATAGTGTATAAGCTGAGCTCAGTTGTTTTCGGAATGTTTGCGCATTATCTTGAACTTTGGTTTAACCACATTCCCCTACCGAGCTATTAGTCACCTTATTGAGATAGTAAGGATAGCTAAGTATACTTTAGTAGTAGGTGACTGTAAAGAAATAATGAAGGAGAATATGGCACATGCCACACTGAATATGCATTAATACCACTGATGATTGTGTTGTCCGAATAAGACTTAACTTACATGCAAAGATAAGCTGTTTACCGTGTATGGCAGTTAGTGCATAAGAACTCATTGTGATCATTAACTGGAATGAGGTTTAGGATATAACTACTCTCCCAACCTTTTCACCGGTAGCTAACTCTCCTAACCGTCTCATTAAGAAATTATGGAATGGTGCGTATATGATTTAACTAGTATCTTAGCTGCTTATGGCCTCGGTTAAGGAAGATGGTCGATTAGGATACATCTGATATACATGAGTAGAGCTTTTGGTACCTCACAACTAAACTATTAGTCGTTAGTAAGATTTGGGCATCCCAGTTCAATGATGACTCTAGTACCTGTTGGTTGTACCCATATTTGTTAATCACCTTCAATTTGCCAAAAATTAGAAATAAACATTCTACCCAACAATATATTAATCATGACCATCTGAGTTCAGTAATGGTTAATGTCGATACCCAACCTGTTGCCCTCTACCGAGAAGAAGACAGGAAATGCTAAGTTGGATCAAGTTTGTAGAACTCGTAGAAAATGCATGTAACCCCTAAATACATGAATACTAGAGAATCTAGCTTAACAGCCAAACTTAAAATGTCTAGTGTCATAATTCGCCTAACGGCTCGATTATAAGCAAGACCCCATGTTCTCATCTACCCCAACTATGAATTTATCGAATGAACCCTAATCCTATTATAGATGTAAAGTCCTCCTTTAGTTGCATACTACATTCCATGCATGCATCCATATCCTAGATCCATCCATGATTAAAGCTATATCATAGCTAAAACTAAACCAACATATGGAACGAACACTAACCCGCTTACGCAATCGTATACTTCTTTAATCCACCGTAGTTGCATTCATGTCAATTGCATCCATGCATCTTCGTCATTTTCAAAATTAGCTTCTTAGGCTTGTTTTTCCCTTTTGGAGGTCGCTTGCTTCTTACCGGTGTTTTGAGTATTCTGGAGTTCTCGTGCATGTTTCCCGTACTTCCCCAAGCAACCAGGCAAGCAGAGCTTGTTGCACCGTTTATTTGTTCAAGTACTTGTTCTTACTTATCTATATGTGATGTGTGGATTGTTACTTAGAACTTGTGGTCGAAATCGGTTAAACTAGCATGACTAGGGTATGCGGTGAATTAGGTCTGGTCATGGTTGAGCTTAAACCGATGAACTAATTACTTGAACATATTGAAGTGAGATGTGAGAGTCGAAGGGAAAGTGTCAGATGGATAAAGTTGGTATCATTGGAGTGGCATGTTGCGACCGGGGGAAGAAGTTGTCGCGATACCAACCCTGAGGTGACTCCATCGTGATTACTCCCCTTGTCACGCGTGGACGTTAGCGACAGCGATGCTGGGGTGTAGTTGAGGTAAGACTAAGACCCTTGGAGCCTTGCAACCTCCAAGGGATAAGGCACTCTTTGCACTCAGGGTGATCGGCTGCCGGTAACGGTCCGAGAGATTAAATTGAGGTGTGGTCGTGATGGTACACTGTCAATGTGGAGATATCGAGATGAGAATTTTGCCCCACGTAACTGGGAGCTTATGTGAATTTTTGCCCCACGTAACTGGGAGCTTATGTGAATTTTGCCCCACGTAACTGGGAGCTTATGTGAATATTGTCCCACGTAACTGGGAGATGGCAAGTGAGCCACTGAGTTTATATTTTGAGCACATGTGACTAGTGGTTACCATCACGCCCCCTGTTTTGAGATATATGAAAATCTGAGTTGTTGTTGGTCTCATGTTATTCCTGTTGATGTTGGTAGATTACTGGTGTTGTCTAGATCTTATTAATCGTATATGCACCATGTTTAATTATGTTATACTAGTATGTTTAGGACATCTAATCAAGCACGAATAAGACTTGCGAGTACCTCGTACTCACCTAGGACTTTCCTAGATCATTGCAGGTGAGCCAGAGGTCGAAGAGTTCTTCGAGGATGTCTAGTGCATGGTTTCTATTTCCTTGGTTGGCTATCGGCTCAGGGGTTTTCTGTGGATTTTGGTCAGCGGTCATCGCACCGCTGTGGGTTTCATTACTGTTCTTCCGCTGTCGTTTAACTTCTCTGTACTCGGATATATTCCGGCTATGGTCGGTTGATGTAAACTTAAAGTCCGATGTGGACTATTAGCTTAATATCGTAATGTGGAGTTTGTGCTGTGATATCCGAGTGGTTACTTGCGGTTGTCCATGTACTATGCGTGTATGTGATGAAGTATGTGGATAACTGTGCAGAGGTATTGTTGCGTGCTAGGGTTGCGTTTCGTGATGGCAGAGGTGAGCGAACCACTAGTCCGATGTAGCTGTGGGGAAGTCAATCCAGGGGATTCGTCCCGTACTCGCTAAGCCTCCTACGACCGTCACGCCTCGCGCTGACGGCAGAGCAGAGCTAGATTCTCCCAGAGTCGCACCTCGTGACTAGGTTAGGTTGAGGGGATGTGTATCCCGGGCTCTAGTCCTCCTATGACTGTCGCGGAGCGCAGGTTTATCACGCGGTCTTACCTCTTCACCGGTATTCGGAATCTACATGTGGTTTGGGAAAGATTGGTCGCTTCCGGCCGGCTCGCACGTGGCGGGTGTCGGGTCGTTCCGCCTTGGGCTACCTTCTCGCGAACGAAGTGGAAATCCACTTCTGTGTGTTTCGTTCTGGCATGGAAGACTGGGTTTGCAGCTAAGTAAGTTGCGCTCAAGTTGTCGCACCACAACAACGGAGCCTTGGGCTATGAGATACCCAATTGTATCCACACCAATTCGGCAGTAGCGTTTGCCATCGCCTTGTACTCCGATTCCGTACTCGATCTGGACACCGTAGGTTGTTTCCTTGCGCTCCATGAGACAAGGTTTGCTCCAAGGAAGACAGTGAATCCTCCTGTTGAGCGACGGTCTTAGCGCAACCGGCCCAATCAGCGTCAGAGAATGCACTCAGCTGCAGGGAACTTGAACGATGAATACGGAGCCCATCTTGCTGACTATGCTGTAGAAACCGAAGTATCCTCTTAACTGCTCCCCAGTGTATATTCGTAGGTGTTTGCAGAAATTGACAAACTTTGTTCACTGCATATGATAGATCCGGTCTAGTGATCGTGAGGTATTGCAAAGCTCCAACCGTGCTTCTGTACCGGGTAACATCAGCTGGTGACAATGAAGTGCCTGTGGTCTTGGACAATTTCTCTGAACTTGACATGGGTGTAGCTACTGGCTTGCAAGTGTGCATATTTGTCCGGCAAAGAAGGTCTCTAATATACTTGTGCTGCGATAGAGTAATCCCCCCTGGATCTGAAGCCACTTCGATACCTAGGAAAAATGAAGGGGCCCAAGATCCTTGATAGTGAACGCATGCACCATGAAGCTGGACAAGTAGTGCATCAATCACGGCCGAGGAAGAACCAGTGATGATGAGATCATCAACATACACAAGGATGTATAGAGTAAGACCATGATCCTGGAAGACAAACAATGAACTGTCAGCAGACGATGCAGAGAACCCAAACTCGCGCAGCTTGGAACTAAGCCAAGCAAACCACGCCCGCGGAGCTTGCTTGAGACCGTAGATCGCCTTATCAAGTTTGCAAACATGATTCGACAAGAGTTGATCTGTGAACCCGGGAGGCTGTGTCATGTATACTGTTTCTTGCAAGACACCATGCAGAAAAGCATTCTTGACATCAGCTTGACGAAGTGACCAACCCCGGGAGAAGGCAATGGACAGGACCAGCCGTATAGTCGCCGGTTTTACCATAGGAGAAAAGGTGTCGGCGTAGTCGATTCCATGCCGCTGACGATATCCCTTGGCAACGAGACGAGCCTTATGGTGCTCAATTGTGCCATCTGCATGATGTTTCAACTTGAAGACCCACCGGCAGTCCACAGTATTCATGCCAGAAGTGCAGGGAACGAGGTGCCAGGTGTGATTATCCGTGAGAGCTTGGAACTCCTCATGCATGGCCCGCCGCCAATCGGAATGTTCAAGAGAATCTTCATGGGAAGACGGCTCCATATGCTCGGTGATGGCCGCAAACGAACGCTTGCGTGGATCATAAAAGATTGTGCCATCTGTCGGTAGCTTCGGTACGCGGATGTTGTGTTGCAATCGCGTGCGTGGTTCAATGACTGGTGCAGCAGCGGACTCCTCAATCTGTTCATCAGGTACATCCTGCACGACATGAGACAACTCGGGAGCAGGATTAGCCACATTGGACAAAGTAAGTTCACCCCCAATATTGTTACTCTCAATCGGAACACAAGAAGTGGAAGGAGGAGGTGATGATGGCTGAGGGACATTGATCATGGGAGGTTCATGCATAGCGGGCGCTAGAGCCATCTCGGGTGTGACAGGAGCATGCACAACGGGTGCTGGCAATGTAGGAGCAGAGAGCGGAAGCAGAGCAGCTTCTGTGGGGATCTCAACAGGACGCGATGGGGACAGGGTTGCGAAGGGAAACGCGTGAGATATATATGCGGCCTGTTGGCACATGCAAGCACTTATAACCCTTATGCATATTACTGTAACCAATAAACACACATTTGAGTGATTGAAAAGCTAGCTTATGCCAGTTGTAGGGTCGAAGATTTGGCCAACAGGCCGAGCCAAACACGCGAAGGAAATGGTATTCAGGCTTGATGTTAAACAGAAGTTCAAGTGGAGTGCGGTGTCGAATATTTGGAGAAGGCAACTGATTGATCAAATAGCATGCGGTGAGAAAGGCTTCGTCCCAGAACCGCAATGGAAGGGAAGCATGTGCAAGAAGAGAAAGTCCCATATCAACAATGTGATGATGCTTTCTCTCGGCAACCCCATTTTGCTGATGGGTGTGTGGACAAGATACTCGATGGTGAATGCCATGTTTTTGAAGATGCGATGTAAGCCCTTGATACTATCATCCCCAATCACTTTGGAGATGGATTATTTTCTTGTTAAGTGCATGCTCAACTTTGGCTTGAAACTGTATAAAGATGTTAGCAACTTCGGATTTCTATTTCAAAAGAAAAACCCATGTGAATCGACTGAACGAATCAATAAAGCTTACGTAATACTTATATCTCCCAGCCAAAGAAATAGCTGGTCCCCACACATCTGAATGAATAAGCTCCAAAGGAGCGGAAGCAACAAAGTTTGACTCTGAAAATGGCAACTGATGTGCCTTGCCTAATTGACATGCATCACAAACAGAATGTGCATTGTCATTATTGGAAACAAAAGGAAGATCATAGGATCTTATGACTCGATTCAGAACTATGGAAGACGGATGTCCTAATCGGTGATGCCACTGCGTGGAGGACAGCTTTGTGGCCTGCATAGCTGCCGGAGAAGAAGTGGACTGGGATGGCTGCAAGGGGTAGAGTCCTCCTCTACATGTTCCTCGAAGAACCTCCTTCTTTGTGACTCGATCCTTTACAACAAAGAAATCGGGATGAAACTCAAAGAAAATGTTATTGTCGCGAGCAAAATGATGAACAGAGAGCAAATGTTTGGACGCATCAGGAGCATAAAGGACATTATTGAGCGCAAGAGTACGATGAGGTGAACACAGTTGAGAGTTACGATCATCATACCAGATCCATTAGCGGTGTGGATGCACTCCTTCCCGTTGTACTTCTCACGCATGGTGAGACGCTCCAAATCACTAGTAATGTGATCCATAGCTCCCATGTCACTATACCAGTTGTTATCGACTTGATAAGCGGCGTTGTTGCTGTTGGTGTAATGAGCTACGCGCGGATGTGAACGGAGTGGTCGAGACGGTCGTAGCACCGGAGTGCTACATGTCTAGGACGCGAGCAAATCTGACAGACAGGACGATTGCTAGAGTTGTTGTTGCCGTTCCCTCCGGAATTGTTGTGATAGCCGCCTACGTTGTTGTGGTAGCCACCGCCGGAGGAGTTGTTGTTGTTGCGTCATCCACCACTGCCACGGCCGTGGCCACGGCGTTCGCTGTTGTATCCATTGTTGCTGCGACCACGGCCACTGGCGCCGCGTCCACCGCGTGCTGAGTAGTTCACCAACGCGCCACCAATGTTCATCTGCGCAGCACCTCTACGCATCTCGATACAGGCATCATGACTGAGGAACAGCCCGTATGCTTCACTGAGAGGTGGTGGCTCAATACGAGCCATGATTGAATCAACGAGGGAGTCATACTCCTCGTCGAGACCGAACAGGAGATAGGCTACAATTTCCTCATCAGCAAGACTCCTTCCTATGGCCGCCATGGAGTCACACAACCCCTTGACCTTCTAGAAGTATGCTGGCATTGACATGTCGCCCTTCTGCAGATTTGTCAATTGCATACAGATCTGCATGACTCTCGACATGGTTGCCGTGGAGAACATCCTCTCCAATGTCACCCACACCTCGCGGGACGATGCGAGGAGCGTCACCTGGCCGAGAACATTGGTGGTGAGCATGGACAGGAGCCCGACCATCAAGGCCTGGTCCTGCTACACCCAACGGACATACTCTGAGTTGGATGCTGGGGCTTCGCCGTCTGCGGTAGTCTCCATGACAAACCTCTCCGGGCAGGGCTTCGTACCGTCGATGAAGCCCATCAGGTCCGCGCCACGAAGAACGGGAACAACTTGAGTCTTCCACAAGATGTAGTTCTCGCGCGTGAGTTTGGCGGTGACGAAAACGCGCCAAGTTGGGGACAGTGCCGAGGGAGAGAGTAGACATCATGGATCCTGCCATCAGCGATCCAGATGAACTAGAGGTCATGCTTCCAATGGTCTGAGCACCATTATTTGCACTAGTAGTCATTGTGGAAGATCGGATCTCAGAGAGGCTCTGATACCATAAAAAGTAACAGGGTAGACAATAGATTGGATTGAAAGTCTGCAACAAAACGCTACGACTCATGTAGTATATATAGTCTTGTACAGATTGTTATAGAGATTACAACTGAATTGGTTAATGCCGTATATCTGTACAACTACCTTGCTATTATCTGGAGATAACACGCTAGTTTAACATACCGATCGGCAGGTTCTATATATTTCTCTTCGCCGGTGAAAGACTGAGCTTGCATTATTTTCCCGAACATGTACAGCCAACCGGTTCTGATATCACAGAAAAAAATTGGCGATCTCGTTTCTAGAGATGGTGAAGCGATCAACAGAGAATACGAAAATCATAACGAGCGGTATACCGCGCCCACGGTTAATTCCGACATACCCAATATGTGGGACCCACCACGAGCCTTATCTTCACCATCCCCTCCTCTAATTCTCCACCACACGCAGCCCGTCCCCATCCTCCCTCCACCGCCCTCCCGTGGCCCATGAGCCGCCACCGGCCTCGCCCCCGCATCCGCCGCCGGCGCCGCATGCGCTCACGCGAGCCGCTGGCCAGACCTCCCTCGGCTCCCTCTTCCCTGAGCCGCCCGCGTTCGCCCCCCGCGCTTGCGCCCCAGCAAGCCACCAGCCGGAGCCCCTTCGCCTCCCTCGCAGCCTCCCCAAGCCGGAGCTACCTCGCCGCCTCCCCAAGCCGCCCGACGAGCTCCCCCTCACGAAGCCCCCCACCGAGCTGGGGCTGGAGGGCCGGGGCTGCCCAGCTCATCGCCGTCCTCCAGTGTCGCCGGCGCCGGAGAAGGGCGCCATCGGCCGGCGGCCACTGCCAGATCTTTGTAGGGAAGCTGATTGCATGTTTTGTTGCTTTGATTTGTTGGAAGTTGAAAGCTCCAGTAGAAAGCTTGATTCGATTTAGTAGAAAGTTTGGGTTGATTTGTTGGAAGTTGAAAGCTCCAGTAGAAAGCTTGATTCGATAGTAGAAAGTTTGTGTTGTTCTGGTAGAAAGCTCTCGGGGAATGAAGGAGTTGGAAGCTTAATGGATTTAATTGAAAGCTTTTTTGATTTTGGTAGAAGTCGAAAGCTTGGATGATTTTGGTTGGAAGTTTTATTTTTGAGGGGTTGTTCCGACCGTGCAAATGGAATGTCGGAAACGAAATGTCGGAATCGACCGTGACAACGATCGTCCGTAAATTACTGCTGCCCCAGAGAATAATGGGGTTTGGTAAGATGGTGATACTACGGATGGTGGCACGATGTCTAGCGTTATCCTGTATGAAACAAAACGAATAATTGTTCCAAATAGTTGGTCTGAAGCTTCACAAGAAATATTGTTGATATTGGGAGAGAAAATTGATTGCTCAATATAGAAATGAAATCTCCATGAAGTTATGCCCGAAGTTTGTTTTCCTCGGAAATTCCTCTAGAATAAGCATTCCATAGTAATGTTATAGGATCCATAAGGTGCCGTTCATATTTTCCAAATGCGTGCAGGGGTTAGGAATTAATACGAATTTCAAAAGAGCAGACCACAAGGTGAATAAAATAAACATACTTTTATTTAGTTGGTGATGCTTTTACAGATGTATACGAATTTCAAAAGAGCAGACCACAAGGTGAATAAATAAACATACTTTTATTTAGTTGGTGATGCTTTTACAGATGTGCCAAAAAGCGGAGGTGCTAACATTCGTAGTCTCCACAAGTCATATTTAGGTACTTGTGTAGCTAATTCTCCGAGACTTTGTAAGGAAGGTTCAAAACTTCAACGTCTCATCTGTAGTCAAATTTATGGAACCCAATCATATTCCTCTTCTAGACCTCTTCCAACTCCTGAGCGTTTTCTTACCGAATCGTGGACTCCTTTTCTACAACCGTGTTGTGTAACGAGCGTTTCTGCATTTTTTGGAAGAAGTGTATATTTCATCCCTCAACTATTGGCCGTGTGTAACTTTCATCCCTCAACTAAAAAATGAGCTAAATTTATTCCTCAACTATTCAAACCGGGTAAATAACCCTTGACCATGGTTGTTTCCGATTTTATGCTGACCTGTCCTGTTTTTGACCAAGAAATGCCACGTAATGCACCATGTAATGCTCTCCCGGGATATAAGCTCCTAACCGTTCCCCATTCTTCTTCCTCTCTCGAACCCTAAATATACCGGCGGTACGATTGCGGCGCGGCGGTAGAGGAATTCGGCGCATGGTTGGCATGTCTTCGTCGGTGACCTCAAGCCCTTCGCATTCGTCAGCTTCGTCTTCGCAGCAGCGCGGTGTCCCGTCCAGCCCCTCCCCTGTTCCATACCGTGAGCGCCCGCTCGATTACCAGCCGGGGATACCGTGCTTGTGTGGAAGGAAGGCTGCAAGATGGATCTCGTGGAGCGACGGGAACCCTGGCCGGAGATATCTCAAATGTGAGCATGCACGGGCAAGTGGAGCCGACGTCGATTTGGTTTGGTTCTTCCTGGTTGGTCTAAAATGTGGCTTAGTTTTTCTTGTTCAGGGGGTGGTTGCAATTTTTTTTACATGGTTCGATCCTGAGTCATCCCCTTTTGTGCGTCAATTGCTGCTGGATTTGCGAGACAGGGTTCGTTCCCTGTGCTCTGAGAACATGAAGCTAAGAGAGGCATTGTCAAAAGCAAAGGCAGACTTGGAGATGGGAATTAGTGACTGTAGAATAGAGATGAAGGCTATGAAAGATGCTTTAGCGAACAAGGAGGAGATAATGGGAAGACAGAAGCTTATCATTAGCAAGTTAGAGAATGAGAGATTGATGTGTATGTGTATCCTATGTGTAATTGGCATTGTCTTTGCTGTTCTTGTCACATGCTGGTTAATGTAAGATGTCAGTGATTTTTCCTTCCTTTTGTTTTTGTTGTATCATGGGTTATGTAACCTGACGTTTCAGCGATGAAATGAGGATGGCAGTAAACATTTTGCCATAAGTTTGGTCTTCCAAACACTTAAGCAACATAGGCCAATAATCTGGCATTACAATCCTTACAATAATATAGGTTTCTAGCCAACAATTTCACAGAAGCAACAAATAATACTCAAGTCTTAGGCTAACAGATACATAATTGCAATAGATAATTCTCAGTCTTCTAGACAAAGCTGTGGCATCTTCCTTTTCTTCATGGCTGGCTCCTAGATACTAACTTGTGCACTTGCAGACCCAGATGTTACAATACTAATAGAGGACCTGGCTTGTGAACCTTGACCTGTTACTCTGAGGTTCATGGAAGCTGACCCTCCAATTGCTGCCTTGACATTAGCTTTAGCTTTAGCCTTGAAGATTTTCTTCGGTTGAGAAGAAGGCTGTATGAAATGAAACAAACATGCATAAGTTGGTATACAGGAATGCAAACATTGGTGCAAATTTACTTACGTTTCGCGATGACCTCCGGTTTGTAATGCTAGGTGCTATGGAGCTGCCAGCTGTGCTCTGCTGTGAAACTGGAACAATAGCCTGTGATGGTGCTTCATTTGTTGGCTGTAATGGTGCTTCATTTGTATATCCCGACTCCTTGTTCTTAGGATTTTCACTACAAGTTGTCCTATTGTGACCCGTTGACTTGCAGAGCCTACACCTTATGACTGTGCCAACTTTTGAAACCCTTGTAGCTTTTGGTTGTTCTTGAGCTTCTCTCTTCCCTTTTTTTCTTGGCCTGCCTGGCAGCTTCACATACTTGGGTGGTCCAGGTGCTGGTCTATCAGATGTAGGCTAGCTCAACATGCCCTCACATGGCAGTAAGCAGTGTGCGTAGGTTTTCTTGAAGTCAGCAATTGAGCAGCAGGTAGCCACATATGCATCTAGGCAATTTGTGTTTAAGTGAATGCATACTATGGCATGAGGGCAAGGCAAGCCAAATAGTTGCCAATACCTATAAATGCATGTCTTCTGGTTTAAGTCTACTGTGAACCTAGTATCATAGTGTTCGACCTCATAACAGTTCAGTCCATTACAAATTGCATGGCATACTCCTGACAGTGTAATGAAGGTATTCAGTTTCTTGTTAATGTTTGGACAAATTTCTCCTGACCATCTACTTGACTTGCTTCTGTTTTCTTGTATCCTCACTTGACTTGCTTCTGTTTTCTTGTATCCTCACCATAACTTTCCTTCTAATAGTTTCTAACATGCTAATTATGGGAACGAATCTAGCCTCCACTATCCACTTGTTAAAGCTCTCACAAATGTTATTATCTACAGTCACAGTTTGAACATAACCTGAACCATGCTCTGCTCCACTGACGAGGATCAGTCTTCATAATGGCATTTGCTCCATCTGTAGTCTCATTAGCAAGCTTTGCCCTTGCCAAATTGAACAAGCTGACAAAAGATGCCTTCGCACACCTCCAAAATAACTTTTGCCACTCCTCCTTCTTGTACTACTTCCTCCAGTTAGCATAAATATGCCTTGCACAATTTCTGTGCTCAGCTGCAGGAGCCCAGTGACGTACTGAATTGATAATGCCCTGCAGTGATGAAGTACATACAGTTAGATGCAATTCGACAGAATTAATGCAACCGATAATACATGCAGCAACAAAATCTTACCTTCTGTTGATCTGAGATGAAAACCCAACCAGACCCATCTCCAACTTTCAAATCCTTGAAAAGCAACTGACAGAACCAGTCCCATGACTCATTCAGCTCCTTCTCAACCACTGCCTAGGCAACTGGGTACATCTGATTATTTGCATCCCTACTTACAGCACATAACAACTCTCCATTTGTTGCACCTTTGAAAAACAACCATCAAGTCCAACTACCCTTCTACACCCTGACAGGAAACCCTTTTTCAGTGCATCTAGGTAGACATAAATTCTCTGAAATGTGGGCTCCTGACAGTCAGGTTCTAGCTTTACTACTACTGTGCTTCCAGGGTTACTCCTTAGTAACTCAAGCTGATAGTAAAATATCCTTGAGTACTGTCCCTTAGTTGCATCAAGCCACTTCTGCATCACTAGCTTCTTTGCTTTCTTCACTTGATCAATGCTAACATCTGCAAACATGTCTTCTTGGATGTGTGCTTTTATGTTACTAATTTTCCAAGTGGGGTTTTGTAACACCCCAATTTTCTGAAACCTGAAAATCCGAGTCAACAAAAACTTTTTGCTAATAATGCCAATTAGCAATACATCGAGTCGAAACCTGTCCTGCCAAAACCCTAATATGAACCAACCAGAGTCCCTCATCCCCACCTCTGTTCCCCCTTGACCTCGACCTTGTCGGAACTCCATCCGGCAAGGGATACGAAACCCTGCTCGACATTCCGTCCCTAACCTCGCCTGAAGCCCGGCACCAAGACATCCCGTCTATTCCCTCTTTCTCCCGAAAGCCCTGCCACGGCAAACAAATCCTTGCCACGGCAAACCAATCCCTGCCGCGGCTAACCCCTCCTACCGCGACAAGCTAACCTGCCACCTCCTGCCGCGACAAGTTAACCTGCCACCAAACCCCGCCGCACCACAGCACCACCTCTGCCCAACCTTGCCGCAGCAGCCCAGGTCACCTTTCCTTCCCCTCTACTTCTTTGCCTAAGCCGACGCAAACCCTAACCTCCGACTCTCTCTGTTCCTTCTCCTCCCGAACATGTATATACATATGCGTGCGTATCGGTGCCCTAAATCCGACCACAGCTCCTCTGTCGTCGCATGTCCACGCCACCCACATACCAACCTCATATATGCCAAAATAAGCTAGTGTATATGGGCACATACACCCCAGACCCTAGACCCCTCTCCTCGGTAAAATTCCTCCCTACCGCACGATCAAGAGAATAGCTTAGGTTATTTTACTATTCCCATCACCGGAATATATACGAATCCATGTATACGTATATATACACCCGCACCCCTTTCTACATCTTTACCTTTCATCCTTACCCTGTCACCTTGTTACCGTCTGCACGGTAAAACCCTAAATATTACTTTACCATGGTTATAATCCATTTCACCGTGTTACCATGCCACGAAAATATCTATTTCCTATTTACCCCTCTACCAGATCACCGAGTTACGAACTACCTTTCCACCATGTTACCGTAACTCAAAATATCTTTGCCGTCCTATCAAATAACCAATCCATCTTTACCATCTACCGCGTTAGCCCACACACCCTGCCACCTTTTCTCTCTCTTAAAAATGTATCGCCGGAACCTTCTAATCCTCTTGGCAATCTCCGCTGTATGAAGAACCCCTGAAAATCGCAGGAGCGTATGAAACCCCAAACCCTAATTAGCACACGCATCTTATGCACAAGCACCCGACACAACCCAAACCCTAACCCTAGGTGGCAAACCGCCGATATTTGTTCCCAACACTCCAGAGACAAATCCTAACCACCCCCGCATCTTACCATAGTCTTGCCGTCGTCCGAAGCCCCTAAAATTCAATCAGTCGACCTAAACCCTAATCGGAGCTCACGCGCTGTATATGCTCGAGCCCCGTTCACACCCTAACCCTAGCGGCAACTCGTCCATTCTTGTTCCCGACCTCCAAAACCCAAACCCCAACTCTCCTGTACCCTACCACGACCCTGCCGTCGTCAAAAAACCCTAAACACCCCTTCTGCCGTACAAAACCCCAATTAGGTTTTCTCACCTCAGAAATTAAGAAAGTGTTATCACATGCACCTTTATTCCTCCAAAATGTCTAGAATTTTACCAGTAACTCCTTGAATATATTCTTCACCAAATTATAAAGTAAAATTAGGGAGTCCAGTTCAAAACTTTTGAGTTGCATTCAAAATTCCATTTAAACAAATTCCTCCTTTGAACTGCAACTACTCCTTTGCTTTCTCAGAAAATTCTGGAAAAATCCTACATTACTCATCCTAGTACCAGAAGCTCAGATATACAAAAATATATATGCCTCCAGTTCAAAGATCAGCCAGGAACTCCATCGAACACCTAGGCTCCATTTCTCCTTCCCCTTGCAATCAAGTCCCAACCCCATTCAATTGCTGTCAACTTTCACCAGCTTCCTTACTATGGCTCAATAGCCACTCCTCTATTCCCTTCGCCTCAGCAGCGTACATTGGCAATAGGGTTCAACCCTCCCATCAGTTCATGCCGGCAATGGCATGCCCCGTTAGCTGCTCCTCACTATGCCAGATGCTGCTCCACTTCCCCTACCCCATCTCTTGAGTCTCCTCAATGCCCAGGACACCGCAGTGCATCGCCGGCAAGCTTCTGCGCTCGCTGACGCGCCCATGCCGCTCAGGAGCCCGACTGGCCGCGCTCTGGACGCGCACCTGTGCATGACATGGCCGCACCATGCCAGCCCGTGGCATCGCCCTGCCACCCGTGGACTCTAGTCCCCGTCGCCCTCGGTCTCCATCACCAGCAAGCTCCGACCAGTGCCCCGTCCCGTCGCCATGACAAGCAGCTCTGAAAACACCTCACTCTGCTCCGTTGCCGACCGGCCAGGACCACGCCACCCCCTACCTCAGACCGCCAGCTAGCCCCGCCTGCCGCGCAAGGGCCCCGGCGTCCCCTCTCCTCTGCGCTCGGCGAAGACCCGCGGCAGCTCGCCTCACCCCCGCCGCAGCTATAAAAACCAGGCCGAGCTCCCCTTTTCCCACCATCCCTTGCTATCTTCTCCCCGAGCTCAGCTATCTATCAATCAAACACCAGAACTCCCCAGCCCGAGCTCAAGCTCCCAGCTCATCTCCCCCAAAGCTCCCGAGCCTTCCTTCCCCATTCCTCTGCCGCCGCCGCTGTGCCCAATTCCCGACCAAATCCAAGCAAACCGCTCCCCGACCTCCTCCATCTCTTGCCGCGTAGACATCTCCTTCCGAACCCGCCGCCGTCGGCCACCTTGCTTTCCTTTTTCCCGCTCAAGCGCTGCCGCCAGCAACCGTTCTTCGACCAGGACCCGCCGCCGCCGCTTCCCTGTCTGGACAACCGCCGAGTGCGGGAGTTCCTTACCCGAAGGGGTAAGTCACCCGGCCACTGGCAACCGGGCCCCCTCCCATCTTCGGTCCCGCGCCTCAGCAACTGAAATCGGCACCGGCTTTGCTCCACGTCAGCCCCTCTGTTTGAATAAAACCAACTGGTTTCTCTCTGGTCTAATACAACTCCCCCTCTGGTCCGTCCGATTCACCCAATTCCAGCAAGAATCTCAGAAAACTCCCCAAATAAAAGTTTCTCAGAATTTCATTTCCCATCTTTTCTATATAGGACACCTTTCGAAAATCTCACTAGAACATCCTGTACAGCTCAGTCCAGTACACATGTCAGAATTTCAAATAAGATTTTGAACTCCTTTTGAATATGGGTTTGAGTTCTAGGTTGTTCCAGTAGGTGTGCATGTTCATATTAGATCCTTGCACTGGTTACACCCATGTATTCAGGTTACCTAGCTCCAAGCTTAAGGGGATAGATGAACCCATAGCACCCTAAGCCATGAAACCCTAATTCTTAAACATGCATAAGTAGTGTTGTTCTTTTTCAAAAGTAGGTTGATTAGGTGATGCATGCCACATGTCCAGTAGGTTAGGGTTTAGTTTTGCATACCCTAGTAGCCCATTCATCCATAATGCATGAGTTCTAAAACCCTAGGAGCAAGTGCTCATCGCCGAAACCCTAGAACTCATACCCGTCATTTCATGCATATGCATATATGCGTTCGTCTTAGGGTTATCTCCACCATGTCGAACCTTTCTAGGAATGTTAGGAACCAGCACCCTCACATGAGTAGGCATCCACCTACGTGTTGCATAGGTCATAGATGTAAAGGCATCGTGAAACCCTAAAAAGCCCTAACCCTAAGAATACATGCACCTTTATACACATCCAATCCCCACCCGAACGAGTTAGGACATTTTAGAAACATCATGAAACTCTTGATGCATGCATGATTACTTTTATCAGTTGTTCTTGTGATGCTTGGTTCTTATTCGACGTATTTTCGAACGTGTAGTTGACGGTGTGAGGTACGTGCGCCAGGACGATCCCGAGACATCCCCGCGTCCGGAACCGAGCCAACACCTGCCAGGCAAGCTCTCCGCCCTGATCATGTTGAATCCCAGTTTTATGAAATGTTATTTTGTTTTCGAACCATGCATGCTATATTTTATCCCTGTTATTTTATATAGAGTAGATATCACCGATGATAGGAAACCCTAGTCCGACCCTGTAATCCTTGTCGCCATAGGACTATTATACTCCGAAGATTTGTCGGAAACTTAGGGTAGTGTATGTATATATATGCTTAGTCCCGCAGTAGATGACTTAGGTTTTCAAAAAGGAAAAGGAAAGCAACACCCCATTTTTCATGTAATGGAATATCGAAATGGACCGTCGCGTCCGGTTGTAGAGGTGCATGGAAGGTAGGATATGCATGGGTTGGGATATTCTACCGTGAAATGGTTCTGTGGAACCGAGTTAAAAAGGAGGAGATTTTGATCCGGGTTGGTAATGAAGGGTGTTGGAAGGGAGATGTTAAAGAGCGAGGTAAGGCCCGTCGTGGTTCTCGCTGCCCGTTCACGGGAGTGGAGTGGAGTCCTTCTCGGATCACCTAAGGACCTGTCTTAAGTGCCGTTTGGCCAAGTCTTACCGTACGACCACATGTCCTTTGTGGGAAGGACTTGATCTAGTAGCCGACCTGGACTAGCATGAACCCGTGGGCAGTTAATAGAGTGTAGATGGGGTGGGGTACACTTCGAAGAGGGCAAACCCGGGGATACCGAGTTTCGCCCGCCACAAAGATGGAACACCAACCTCCTCGTAGCAGGGGTACTGATTCGAGCTAGGTTTGGAACATGTCTATTCTGACGGGTTCGTTGCTGGGTTCACAGTGGTGAAGAGTCTTGTTGTACAAACTCTGGACACATGCGTGCGCAGCATGCCCAGGGGGAACTACATCGTGTGGGTAAAGCTGTACAACCTCTGCAGAGTGTTAAAAACTATTCGAATAGCCGTGTCCGTGGTCATGGATGAACTGGTCGGGCCACACTAAAGTAGTTTTGGCTCTCTGAGCCCCAAAAAGGATTTCTAGGTTATGGGTTTAAGGACGCGAACTGTCGTGTTCGCAGGGCAGTTTGCCAAGATTCCCGTCGTATCGGGAGGTGTGAAGTCGGGTTTTCCCGTGGACTCGGGCAAACCTTAGAATCCCCGTAAGTACGAGGTCAGCGTCGTCTACCTGAGGAACCGGGTGATTGGGAACCCCGTAAGTACGAGGCGAGCTGTGTCTACCTGTGGAACCGGGCAAGTACCGTGCTGTATCGCAGGTAGCGGTAAGCACAAAAGTGAACTCCCCCGGGGTACGGGCCGAGTGTTTGAGCAATACCCTATCTTGCTGCGGCGAGATGTTTTTGATAAAATCGCTTTTACCTCTATGTACTTATTTCCAAATGCAAATTTACTTTTCCGCACAACATGAAACATAGGTTAGAGCCTTTCTTTTGATAAATTCCGAGCATGTCATTTCCGTATTAAACTCCCCGGTGGAGTGCTTGCGAGTACATTCAATGTACTCACCTGGCTTGTTATGTGGCCAGACGATGAGGAGGAGTACCAATCTGGCGATAGCGACAGCGACTTCGATGCGTAGGGTTTTCTCCCCAGTCTGTTGCCTGTGGTTCGGCATATAGATGGGCTATCCACCGTATTTTATTCCGCTGCTGTTTAATTCGGCCAATAGGCCTGATTTGTAAGATCTAAAGACCAAGTATGGTCGATGTCTGTAATAAACGATGTATGGCATGGTTATGTTATCAAGTACTTGTGTGTATCGACTACTGATCCAGGGATCGATACAGTAAACACAAGGGTTTATCCGGCCTTAAAAACCGGGTAGTCCACAGGTTTGCTCTCATTAGCTTCTCATACTTAGCAGCAATTCTTGTGGAGGTAACCAATTTGTTGTCTCTCCTTGGTGGGCACACATGATGATCAGTGTAGCTTGTGATTTGCCAACTATTAGTTCTGCTGTTAGCTGCAAGAAGACAAACCCGATGGCACAACTTCCAGCCACACTTGGCCCTAACTCTCTGACAGTCATCCTTCACAAACCTAATCAACTTCCTATTGGCCAGACCGTAAGCAATGATTGCTTGCTTAAATTCTTGTTTGGAACAAAACTTCATTTCAAGTCTCAACTGTGGCACATCATTCTTATCCTTGAACCTAGGATACTTCGATTCCTTCTTCACAAGCTGACCATCACTGCCTACCTCATCAAATGAATCTTCAAATTCAGAGCTATCTTCATTATCTTCATTATCTTCTCCTACTACACTCTTTGACCCTACTTCAGTCCCCTCATCCAAATGTGCAATTTGGCCAGACTTCATCAATTTCCTGAACTCCTTGAATTTCTTTTTGATCTCAGCACCCTCTTCATCTTCTTCTGATGAGCTTTCATCACCAGGAATGTAATCTCTATCAGTGCTTTCTTCTTCTTCCTATTCTTCAACTGTCACTTCTAATTTCTTCCTCCTTGCTCTGTTCCTCTTCTTATTCATCTGTGGTCTTCTGTAGAACTCCTTCAGAGCATTAACCTCTGCTATTTCCCTATCTCTATCCTGCTTTGATGGAGTTAACACAACCACAGCCCTTTTTCTAGGAGATAACATAATCTCATCTTCATCTTCAGCTTCAGGTGTCATTTCATTCATCTCATCCTCAAAATCACTCTCTTCTGCACTGGGAGCTTTATCATTCACAATGGTCTCCACATATATGTCAGCAACACCACACTCATCAATGGCAGAACACATGTCCTGATAACTCTTGTCCTCATACAACAACATAAGACCATCGCGTAACTCTTTCCCTGGGAAACACCAGAAGAATCGTTTGTCTTCTACTACCGGACAGTGGTCCTTATAGTGCCCTCTAAGCTCAGGGAGCAACATTTTGTCCCGCTCGATGTATGACATAGCCTCAGCTCCACCGATGTAATACACCTCCCTACCGTCATTATGAAACTCCCCATTCAAATGAAATCGCACAGCAAGGAACTCTAGCGGATCCATTTCCTAACCTACAGTAACGAAATTGAATCATCACATCGATCCATCCGAGAGGACCATGGTGGGAGGAGAAAGAGATGCGACCAGCTAACCTCTAGCGGGATGCGACGACTTGGAAGCCTAAGCAGCCGCCTGCATCCGTTCCACGAGTCACTCGTCGCACTGGAGTGGCCACCGCCGCCGCCAACTTAGATTTAGGGCTCAGGAGAGGAAGATGAATGGGGAACGGTGAGGAGCTTATCCCGGGAGAGCGTTACGTGGTGCATTACGTGGCATTTCTTGGTCAAAAACAGGACAGGTCAGCATAAAACCGGAAACAACCATGGTCAAGGGGTTATTTACCCGGTTTGAATAGTTGAGGGACAAATTTAGCCCATTTTTTAGTTGAGGGATGAAAGTTACACACGGCCAATAGTTGAGGGACGAAATATACACTTCTTCTGTATTTTTTTTTCAACCTAGCTTGCTTGAGCTACATACTTATATTAGTGAGTTATATAGGCTTTTGGTGCACATGTCACAGCTGCTATAAACAAGAGCTGGTAGGAAACATATAACAGAGATACCAATTAATTCTAAAGAACGAAGACGTATAGCCTAGCTCCAATAATAAGGCTACATGCATCTTGACCGAAAAAGAAGAACAAAATCTGAAGTTAATTTAAAGCCCATGCAAACATGTTTGGTGAAATAAAAAGGAGAAGGTTGATATGTGCAGAAGCTTTTATTCTGTTCTTCTCCATTTTGATTTAAGTAAAAAGATTGTCAGGGGTTTCTCTTTTTCCAGTCAAATTTACTAAACTCGTTGATTAATCAGAAACTCAAACTTCGTTTTTGGAACGACCACGCACAATTAGTTTGGATTTAATATGTATGTCCGCGGCATCCTAGCTCCAATGTTTGCAAACCTACATACAGAGGTTAATTGCACGTCGCCGAAGAAACCTAGTATCATTAATTGTTTTGTGTAGTGAGATTTGAAACTGGCATTAGGATATAAATATAGTAGCTAAAGTTGCAGCACGCTGAGGTTATTGTAATCCATGGAATTGAATTATATTGCAATGCGTATAACATTGTGTGCGGGTACGCTTCATACAGCACTAGTGATCACACCCACCCACCCACCCACTCACGCACGCATGCATGCACCAATTAAAGTGCACATGCACGCGTGCACGTATGATCGCATGGAGTGACAGGAGCTGACAGCATGCATGTATATTAGTTACGGAGGTTGTAACTTGGTTCTCATGAGCTCATGACCAGTATGCTGTTGTCTTGGTCGTTTGGCGGGAGCACGGGCAGCATCCCTTTCTCCTGCAGGCTCTTGACCGTCTCGTATATGCTCTGCAGCACCGGCACGAACTCCATCCCCAGATCCTTGAGCCTCTGGTTTGTGAACTTGTACCCTTTCACCGGAGGGTTCACCTCGTCCTTGCACCTGCATCGCAACCGGGTAAAAAGAATTGCGTTGGTATGTAAATTATCGATGGAAGCACGGCAGGATCGACACGTACTTGGTGGGCACGGGGTACTCGGGGAAGAGCTTGGCGAGGACGCGGCAGAGGTCGCCGCGGTGGAGGGTGGTGCCCTCGGCGCAGATGTAGCGGCCGTGCGCGGCGGGGGCCTCGTAGACGCGGACGTGCGCCTCGGCGACGTCCCTGACGTGCACGTACGCCTGCGCCGCGTTCACGTACGTCTTGGCCGACCCCGTCAGGTACTTCATCACATGCTCCGTGCTCGCGTTCACCGTCGGCTGCAGCAGCGGTCCCAGCACCAGCACCGGGTTCACCACGATCAGGTCCACGCCCCGCTCCCGCGCCGCCTCCCAAGCGCCCTGCTCCGCCACCGTCTTCGCGTAGCAGTACCAGTTCTGTCCAAAAAAGAGTGATGATTTTTCGTTGGAAAAGTTGATGACATATGTGACACCAACCGGTGAGCTTCATATATAATATACTCCTGCTGAGTTTGGTCTCAACTACAAAGGATATATACCATCCCGGCG
The DNA here is from genome assembly GCA_019208055.1 of Stipa capillata. Lineage (NCBI taxonomy): Eukaryota > Viridiplantae > Streptophyta > Magnoliopsida > Poales > Poaceae > Stipa > Stipa capillata. The sequence continues at coordinate 54,266 of JAGXJF010001236.1, read as the reverse complement.
GATTTATGTGCGGCAGTAGGTAGACCAAAAGGTATTTGGCCGCAAAGAATGGTCTAGCTAGTTGGTGCTTGACGCACTGACCAAGAAACAACACCACCTCATGACCCATGCAGTTCACAAATCAACGTCGCCCTTTTTACCCTGTTTGGTGTGCTTTGACACGTGTGCATCAACAAAAAGCGTATATATGACTACGAGCAGTAACTATTGCTCCGCCTCTCAGAGGTTTCAAGGATAGAATATCAACAAATCAATTATGATCGTTAATTACAACATATATAGATTTGTACACAAACCTCAGTCCTCTTGCAGTAGTCGAGGTCGCTCCAGCAGGTGTCGTCGACGGGCTTGTTTGGGTCCCGGTAGGGGTTCATGTACACGGTGCCGATGGTTGAGGTGAACACCACGCGCTTGATGCCCATGTCCGCCGCCGCCGTTATCACGTACCTCGTCCCCCGGATTGCCGGCTCGATCATCTTCTCCTGAGAGTTCATTTGTTAGTTTTCATTTTTGTGGGTTAGCAGTGCTACGCGTGTGCAGCTGTACACGTACAGGGTCGTCGGTGACGGGGGAGGCGGCGTGGAAGATGCCCTCGCAGCCGGTGAACGCCGCCACGAGGCTCTCAGGCTCGAGCAGGTCGGCGCGGAGGAGGACGAGGCGGTCGGCGGCGCCGTCGAGCGCTCTCAGGTGGTCATTCTTAGGATCAACTGAAAGCAAGGAAAAAAATTTCGGTCTAAGCAAAATTTCGAGACTCACCAAAATTACTGAAATGTTAGAAATTTCGGTAATTTTGGAAAAACATTTCGGAAAGCACTACCGAAAATCAGTTTAAATTTTAACCAAAATTTGGTCAATTTTAACCAAATTTGAATTTTGACTAAATGAACAAATTTGGGTCAAACCGAAATTTTTGATCAAATTGGGGAAATTTCGGGACCCACCGAAATTTGCGAAATTTCGTTGAAATTTCATCGAAATTTTTTTCCATGACGGAAAGAGTGCATGCACAGGTTAGCAACACAGATCGATGTTTACTGGCTACTAGCCGTTTGCGTGACGATGGATCGATGATCGAGCCTCGCACGACGTACCGGGGTTGCGGACGGTGCCGCGCACGGTGTAACCCTTCTCGAGGAGGCGCTTGACGAGCCACGAGGCGATGAAGCCGCCGGCGCCCGTGACGCACACCGTCCGGCCGTGACCGGGGAGGGCCGGCACGTCTGTCTCGATCGGCATCTTAGACTCTCGAAAATGCTGCGATATATGTGTTTGTTGGTAGCTAGCTCTTGGTGCCTAGCTATATCGCTAGCTAGTGACAGCTAGCTAGGTAGTATACTTGTGTTGAGAAATGCTCTTCTCTGCTGCTACACAAGAAGTAAAGGCAAGTGCTGCATATGCAAAGAAAAGAGACACGCATTGTGGCTCTATTTATAGAGGGGTCACAGACGCACTGAAAGAGAGGTTGAGTGGTTCAAGACGGTTGGAAACAGGTGTGGCCCGCATGGATGACAGGACGGCCGTGACCAGCTTGCTATCGAGTAGTTGGTGAGAAAGTTACTTTAGTTTGCACCTGAGAATTAAGCAGATCGATCAGTTTATTAATTTGTACATGATTCAGAAGCTTCTACATCTATACCTAGCTTGGTATAAACATGTCGGTATGGGTTGTTAACACAAATTAAGCTTTCTCTCTTAGCCCGTTTGACAAGTCGTACGTACTTAAGCCAGCAGCTTAATTTGGGGTTGGTGGTCAGCTACCTGGGAACGAAAGGCACTCGTCAGTCGTGAGGCGCGCGTGTGTCCAGGAAAAGTATACGGTCGTTTATATGTATATATGTTGCTATAAGTACGTATTTGATGATCGTCGGCATACTGCATGTTTCAACAATCATCGCCCTACGTATTTGGCGTCATCAATCCCATCATGCATCCTGCTCCGTATTTTCTCGGTGTTGCGTAATTTTAGATCCATTGAACTAGCGTTTCACTGTCTATTATAATTTAAGTTCAATTATAAAGTAGTACAGATTTATAACAAATTTTGAATTCTTTTTTCCCTCAAAACACTTGTCCTTATAAGTTGTACTCTATATCCTCCAACAATCGATGTAGAACTAAATCTAACAAATCTCTTTCTCACACATAGATCATACCTGGACCCGCTAATACCAGTGTTCTAACCCACCAAACCATGACCTGGAATCGTAAGGTCCCAGAGATATGTATCCGGGCACCTGGGTTCTGATATTACTTGTTGCATAATTCTGAACGCGCTAAATCAATGTTCCCGTTCCATTGTACTTCAGGCTCGACCACAGAGCAATACAGACTTTTAAGAGGTTTTAGATCCTCTTTCTCTAAAAGACTAGTCTGATAGAAGAGACTACGTCTCCTTTTATGATCAATATGGTACTAAACCCAACACTAAAGATTAAGTACAAGTAGCCTGAGTATACTTGGACGAGGGTCGAAGTAAACAAGATCAGTGAAAAATAAAGTATTTGGATCCAGAAACTTGCTGACGAAAAGTGAAAATACGTGGATCCAACTTTTCTTTAATTGACGAAACTAAAAGAAAACTAGTACATACAGACTACATCTACAGAATTAGAGAGGTTTAGAAATTAGTGGTTAAATTTACCAGATTCATTTCTAGGAAAAGACGCGCGCGTATCCACCACACTTCCATTGCAATAATCAGAATGCCGTATTTTAATTAGTTCGATGGAGGTCATATACGTACCGATACTCAGAAAGATTCAGACCTGAATTTGTATGTGTTTTCACACCTACAATGTGCTTTGCATGACCAAAAGATTCTAGGGGCTGTCCAATTTCGGGCCCACGTTTTATCCAATATTTGATATCGCATAATAGGTCTGGTCGATCCAAAACATGTGAGATGAAGTGAGTTTGGTTGTTGGCTTTTCTCCAGAGCTTCAACTAGTAGGTGAACTACTACTGGAAGAATTAATTATGTTCAGAGGATACTATACACTAAAATTTTATTATTATCAATCAGAACTGGTAGTGCTTTTCTCTTTGGTTTATACATAGCTGAGCCGAGGAAGGCTTCTAGAAAAGTAGAGGGAGTAAGCGTAAGCAGTGCTTTCTTGACGGGCTATGTGAACGTGCTAATGGAGATTCGGATGCCTTCGACTTTACTACTAGATTTCCATCTCTCCAGGACTTCTTTTTTGAAAATATCGTACCCCTTTGAGTATAGTGGCCCTTTGGCACGCTCAATTCTTGGCTGACTACAGGAAGAAAGCACTGGCAGAAATGGTACAACAGGGATAAAGCAACTAAAGTTGAAGCACGCACGAGATCCCACGGACCAAAACTAGTTACTTTTCTTGCATGTTAAAATATCGACGGCACGGAATGCAATCCATGTTGATTCTTTTTTCTGCTACCGATGTTGATTTTTTCCATAACATAGGTGCTTTCATTGTGTGGAAAATTCAAATTGCAATGTGCGATGGCTACAAGATGCACCGAAAGCAACAGGAATACTTTTACTAACCACCTCATGTTGCACAATTCTATTTCTTATTATGCTCTGGACTCGATATACTCATGGACCTAACCACAAAGCAATATAAGATTATATACAGTCTTGGTCACTATTTTCCTAAAAAACTAGTTTTATAGGTAGGATTATTCTCATTCTTCTAAGTCATGCTTTGTTTGTTCCTGTAATCAATGTGGGACTAAACCCCGCATATGGTCATATATATTGGTGTCCATCCCAAAACTATGACACCTAAGAGCTGATATCACTTGTTGCGTAATCCTAATCCCTAGCCTGCTGTAATGACCCAAATCTTAAGACGCGAGATCAGTGAAGATCACCTGAATAAATTGGAGTTCTTCTTTTACATGCATGCATATAGGTAGTTTGAAAATGACTCAGATTGAAAACTCAAACTTGTACCGACTAACAATTTAAAATATGACGTGGGAGCAACCTTAAGCAAAACTTTAAACCAAAACTCCATTTAATTTTACTTCAGTGATCTTTGTAAGTTCGAATATGCCAGCGGAGTTATATTCATAACTTTCAATTTAATTGCAACTAACCTCCCTTCTAGTCAATGTTTTCCTAAATCTTAGTCCTTACAGATGAAATTGGGAGGAGTCCACTAGAGGAACGCACCTCTCTTCAAACTCTGAAAATTTTTCATTCATATTTTAACCCTAGCTCCAAAACAGTAAAGAAACAATCACCTGCCATGTGGGTCCCGCTTGCAGCCTGGTTCTTCCACGTATCCCACTGCAGTCCTCTTTCTTCTCCACGTGCAGCAGCAAGCCATCTCCCCCCACCAAAAAAATTCTTTTCTTCCCCAGATCCACCACCCTTGCCCTGCCGCGCCGCTCTCCCACCCCTGTCCTGCCGCGCCGCTCCCCCGCTGCCTTGCCGCTGGATCTGCCGTGGCAGGGAAACGCCGCTGTGGCTGTCGCTGCCTCCGGCCCCGCCTCCCCCTCCTGCTACCTTGGTTCCTCCACCCTCGAGCTCCCTTGCGCCTCTCCCCACACTGGAGCCCCGCCCCGAAGCTCACCGCTCGCCTCTTCCACCGTGAAGAGCGCCGCCGTCGATCCACGCCGCCACCAGTGCGCCGCCCGAGCCGCTCCTCCGTTCGCCTCCTCGCCGTCGCCGCGCACCGGAGAAAGCTCCACGCTCCAGCACGCCATCCCCACCGGCCGGCGACCCACCTCAATGACGCTTCAACTCGTCGGCCCTCCGTCCCTCCTCTCCGTCGGCCGGCGAGCCAATCCACCGCCGCCTTGTATCCCACGAGTGCGGCAACCACGAGCCCTAGGTCGGGCTCGGCTTCGGCGTTGCAGCTCCGGTAGTGCCGGGGGTTCCACCCGACTTGCCTCCCATCAGTTGCAGGTGAAAAATGTGATGCGGTCTCCTTCCCATAGTAAGCTTCCAACTCCCCCATTTCCTTTCTCTCTGTTCTAGGGTTCTTCCACGAGTGGTCTGAGGTGGGCTCGATTGTGACTTGTTCCTTTTAGGACGAACTATATTCAGCTGAGATTTTCAATTTGATGGACTACCATGCTTGGGTTAGTCACTGAATGTTGCAATAGATTGCTATGTGTGGATGGTACAGGTTGCTGCCTCACCCCTTTTGCTGATGATTGTATATATATGCACACACATGCCAAAAAGGGGTAGGTATACTTGCGGAGCTTGAATTGCTACGGCTAATTTAGATCAGAAACTAGCGTTGCTTTGCAATGTTAGATACATGCTGATAAGAATTGATTTCCTCCCTTGGTTTTGGCTATCCAACATAGATGCTACACTTCACTTTTAATAACAAGCAGAGGTTGCTCCAATTTCATCTATATGTAAGTGTTAGTTTGTCAGGCTGCGAGAACAGATACTACTTAATCTTAGCTCTGAATGATCATGCATATATGTGGGTGTAAATGTTTGGGATAATGACTACAACCAATTGCTTCTAGGATCAACCTAGCTAATGAACTCTTGTTCTAAATAACTCCTATAACTAGCTGCTGTCTAAACGGAACCAGGACCGTTAGAAAATTAAGAAGTTTTGCTTTAGTAGCCGGTTAAAAGTTAAGAGTAGTAACAACATCTTCAGTCATTTTAGAGCAACCCTTGTTCAGCTTGATTGATGTACTGTTCGCAATAAGAATGGTTAAAATCATTTCGAACCGGATGAATATCCTGACTATAATAACTAATCAAGTAAGACATGACTAATAACCCAGGTATTCAATAGCTGCCAGGTTAACTCATTTAATAAGAAAAAGAAATGGATTCAGCGATGATGTGTATACAACCTAGCTAATATCTGAACCATACCAATATCTGATTAAGTAAGTCACCACTAGTAATGTATTTGCATGCTTATATAGGGCAGTCGGCTCCATCCGTAATCATTCGACCAAGTGAAATACTTAAGAGCAAATATTCTTGATAGACCCCACTGGTTATACCCTAAGAACAGGAATATGTTGAATGATCAAAGTGTAACATCCCTTTTCACTAAGAACAGAATAAGTTAGAGCTAGTTTTGATGAGTGTAAGTAAATCCTTGGTTGAGTAGGATCATTGGTCATTAGGGAGATTCAAACATATCCATGTACCGATAACTCTATTGCTTCAGCTGAACTTGCTAATAGTTAGTAGTCAACCTCCTGTCGAACACACCCTTTAGCGTCTAGCAAAGCATTAAGGATTGTTTTGCTAAGCCCCATGTATCCGTGTTAGGACATCGTTTGATCTATTAAAGGTTCTACTGTACTCAAATCCCTACGGCAAGTTCTACGCAGTGATTAGTGTTTGCAGCCTTAAAAGCTCAGTTAGAAATACGGTTTGCTTAACTGATCTTCTTCTTCCGGTGTAATTAACACTGAACTAATTAGCTAATGTCTGAATAATAACTTAGTTGCATATCATACCACATGCATGCATCCATATTCTAGGAGCATCCATATTCTAGCAAGTTCTACGCAGTGATTAGTGTTTGCAGCCTTAAAAGCTCAGTTAGAAATATGGTTTGCTTAACTGATCTTCTTCTTCCGGTGTAATTAACGCTGAACTAATTAGCTAATGTCTGAATAATAACTTAGTTGCATATCATACCACATGCATGCATCCATATTCTAGGATCATCCATGGTTAAAGTTATATCACAACTAAAACTAACCCAAAATCTGGAATGAATACTAACTTGCTTATGTAATTGTATGCTTTATTTTTAATCCACCGTAGTTGCATCCCATGTATTTTTGTAATGTCTAAATATCTCCTTAGAGTTGTTTCTTTTCTTTTCTTTCTGGAGGTTATTTGATTTTATTGAAGTTTGGCTACTTTGGATTTTCCCACGACACTAGTGGATACGTTATACATCGTCACCTGGCTTCCAGGCAAGCTCCATTGCTTGTTGATTAATCATTACATTGCGTGTTAATCTCTGTTTGGATTAATTAATTAAGTTGACTTGGTGCTGGTGTGAATGTTTGCTTGATCGGTACTAGATTGCACACTAGTATGTGTAGGTCTTGTTGTTATGCGGTAGCTACGGCCGAAAACTTACCTTGTTGCCCTATTAACTTGAACTTGCTAAAGTGAGATGTGAGAGCCGAGGGTGGGCACACGATGAATAAAGTTGGTGTTAATTGAAGCTATAGGGGCGACCCCCAGTGTTTTGAAGTGTTTTTGTCGCCACACCAACCTGAGGTGATTTCATCGTGTTACTTCCCTTATCACCGCGTGGACGTTAGTGGAATCGAGGCTGGGGTGTAGTTGAGGTAAGTCTCAGGCCCGTGGAGCTTTGCAACCTCCAGGGATAATGCACTCTTTACACTCAGGGTGATCGATTGCCGGTAACAGTCCGAGAGATTGATTGAAATTGTCATTGTGATGGACATGTGATCTAATTGGGGTGTGGGCTGCCCCCGAATGAATTGGAAATGATGACATTCATATTATTATGTTCGTGTGTGTACTTGTACATTGCTATTATCTCTCTGTGGTTGTTCTAATCTATTCGTAGATGTTACCCCATTGTTATACCGTGGTTAAGATGGCTTTCGGCTGTTATTAAGTTGTTGCTGATATCTGCTGAACCTGGAATTAAAATGGTGTAGTTTATGTTTACTTCATCCCTTTTTATGTAACTTAACTTGATTTAAAATTGTGAACCTTCCCCACTTGTCAAATATGATTAATACCATGTTTTAATTAATTGATGAGCAATGTCTTGCGAGTACGATGGTTGTACTCACCTAGGTTTATCCTAGGCAGGTTCATGGAGCATTTTGGAGTTGACGTTCGCTGCTTCGGTTTACCACTTTCGACTTCGACTTCCTTGGGATTGTTGTGGGCTGTTTGAGGTGGTTCCCCACCATCTCGAGTGTTTTACTTTGTGTTTCCGCTGCTGCCCTTGTGGCTATTTTGATGTTTATCGACCTTCGGGTCAAGTTGTATGTAAGATAGGTACTGCCCCAAGTATGGGACGTGTTATAATTATCTGGTAATCTTTCTCTTTAGTGCTTTGTTGTGATATACAAGTTGTTATCAGGGCTGTCCATATGCAATGCGTGTATGATTTGAAGTATATGGGTATGCCGTGAAGGGTTAAAGCTGTTCTCCTTTTTACTACGTCGAACAGGAATCGGTTGAGTGACCCGTTGGCTGAGATGCTGTGCCGGCCAATTCTACCGGGCTTTCGAGCGACCCACTAGCTTCCGAGCTAGGTTAGGGTGTGAGTAGAATCGCCGGGCTCCTCCGATCTTGCTTTGCGTGGTAGAATTCGGGAACGACTCTAAATCTTCACCGGATCAGAGAATTGTATGTGGTTCTGGAAAGTTTAGTCGCTTCCGGCCGGCTTGCGTTGGTCAGGTGTCGGATCACTCTGCCTCGGTGAGTACGGCGCAGGTACCGTGCCACCAGGTCGACTGGTCCCTCGTCCTTTGACGACCATTCGTTCCCCTAATCATATGTAATTTTCGGGTCCGTGACACCTGCTAAACCAGTGTTACCATCGCAATTATATTTTGGGCTTTGGGCCTGCTATACCGACGTCTCGGTTTCAGGTCATTTAAACCACCATGTGGAGTTTTTAAGAATTTTCCTCTAAAAGAATTAGCATGATAGAACAAGCTATCCCGTAAAAACTAACCAAACCCCATATGTGCTCACAAAGCTCAGGAATCCCTGGTCATTAATTACACTAAACAAAGCTACGGGGGTTCGTCTAATCTGTGGCAGCAAGTTGAACCGGCAGCACCCGGGCTCTCTTCCTATCTTCCCCTTCCCTCGTCATTGGTACCGAGTAATTAAACCCAATGGTGACAGTAATGGCGACGGTCGCGATTCTGTGTTTTCCGTTTTTCTCTTTTCCTTCTAGAATTTGTTTCGCGTTTTGCTCTGTGCATGTCGATTTGCTGTCTACTTATATATTCTGTTCAAGGAATATATTACGGCCAGATCTGTGAGGATAAGGTCTATCTGAAATCAACTAATTAAGTCATGCTTTTTTTAAGGGCACGTACAATGTGAAATGTTTAAATACAGATATTTAAAAAGAGAAAATATAATCATATTATCAAATATTTATGTAAAACTTATCTACTTTAACACAGACTTCTTACTGTAGTTGCTTAGATAATTTATCAATATTAAATTAGTACTAGTCAACGCATAAACACCTACTAAATATTAGCGTCTAATCAAACGCCTATACTATAAAATAGGCATCTAAACTACCCTAAAATCGATTTATTTTATGAAATATCTCTTCAAGCACCAGATCCCATATAGACTGATGTAATTAGAATTCAGACATGTATGCTATCCATAACACGGCGAGCTTAATCTTTATTCTCCAGTGGACAGATACACCTATAGACTATTTTAGGACGAGCTTGCTATTTATACATCAAAGATTAAATAATGTTCCGTCGATCGCTTTTTGGTTTATGAACTCACACACAATAATGATTCTTTAACCTGGTCTTGCGTATCCTAGCCATTGGGGCTTAATTCCATAAACAGGCTTAATTGAAATTAATGTTATCCCGGGCTCTGAAGTTTATCTACTCGGAAAAATGGCAAATTTAGCCCCCCTCCGAGTTGCAAATGGAGGTTTGGCCCCCCGCCGCGTGCAACCGTAGATCTGTCCCCGCGATGCGCCGCGCAGCCGACGCGTGTCAAAATCGCGTGCCCGACCCGCGAGCCCGAAAATTCGCGTGCCTAACCCGCGAGGGGATTTCGTCGCGGGCCCCGCACCGGCGTCGCGGCCTCGGCCCGCGGAAACAACACGTCGCGGCCTCGGCCCGCGGGACAGAAGACGTCGCGGCCTTGGCCCGCGGGAAAGAAGACGTCGCGGGCTCGGCCCGCGGGAAAGAATAGATCGCGGCCCCGGCCCGCGAGCATGCCGGGCGTCGCGCGCTCGGCCCGCGGACGGCAAACGCCAGCGCCTCGGGCGTTTGACCGAGCAAATTTCCTTTTTGCTGTTAGCTTTTTTTTCCACTGTTTCAATGATGCTTTCACTGTTTGCTTTGGTTTGCTTTGTTGCCCGTGATCGACCGAGAAACACTGAGTGACGTGGTACAGTAATTTCTCCTTTTCTTTCTTCTTTTCTCACGCGTGGAGATTCTCTTCTCACCGCACCGCAGGCAGGCTTCGCGCGGTGGTCTTCTTCATTTCCTCACTCTCTTCCTCTGTGAGCTCTCTTGTTCTTCTCCATTTGCGCTCTCACTCTCTACCTCTGCGAGCTCTCTGGTTCTTCAAATTTGAGCTCTCTGGTTCTTCAAATTTGTGTGGCGAAATCTTACATGAGGTATACATTATTTTTATGTTTGAATACTTTGTATCTATTGCTTTTAATTAAAATCAAAATTTTAGATTTCAGTTACTAATATCTTTTATGGATAACATCTTTATTTGATATACAGGAATGTGGTCAGATAACACTTGATGGGGTTTCTTCTATTTTAAATTACAAAGGTTTGGAAGATGTCTTACTTCGGCACACGGTGAGTATGAAAAATGATATACTCATGTACCCATGTTCTTGAGATAGATGATATGATCTAAAATTCGTAAAGCCTAAATATTTTGTTTGGTATCATGTACGTGTATTGGAGGAATATATCATTTTGAGCATCCAATTGTATTCAAAGATAGCGTGACGTAATGTTTTTTTATCTAGAGGGGAATGTTGCCTTAAATCGCTGCTGTCAAAATACATCTTTCACCATGATGTTTCAAATTTTAACCTCGTATAAAGCCCTGCTTCATGCCCTCCAATTGTAGTTAATTTATGGATTATACATTTCGCTGTTCATGGATTTTTGCGTAGCATATATTGTATAGACTCGAGGTAGCGGTGCCACAAGAAATGCAGCCAACTAGCTTAAAGTAGTTTAAACTCTATAACTGTTAAGTAGTTTCTGAATCTTGAGTATTACAGGGTACAGGTATTGGAAGAACCATCATATGCGATGCTATCATGAGAGTATAAACCACGGATTTTGAAGCTAGAAAGAGCAAAATCAGCCGTTCGAGTAGTAAGAAAAATTGAAGATCAACTCGAGACCTACACACGAAGGTAAATTTCTTTGACATGCAAGATGTTATCATACTTTTTAGTTAGTCCGAAATTAGAAAAATAACAATGTTAAGCTAAGACTATAGTTATAATTAAGCTGACACTGTTATTTCATGCATACGTAACATGCAATTTTCTCGAGAAACTAGCACAATGTACAGACTGATTGTGACAAAAAATGAGTACGCGAAATAAAAAAAATATTAGGCAGAACTGAGGAGTTTACTGTTATTTAAATTAGTTTATGCTGGTAAAATGAGAAGATATGATAAACTAATATTAAATATACACTATTTTGGCTACAGTTAAATTCAGAAATAATAATGTTTACATGATATTCAAATTTTGATATTGCATGTACGTAGGTACAATGAATCAACTCTTAGTGTTCTACGGGCCGAATATAATACGTGACGGGCCGTACGGGCTCGACTTGTCCCAATGCGAGTACAAGGTTACACACATAGATGGTTTGGAGGAGATTAGTTTGTTGGACCTGAGGAGGTGCATACGCCGCGAGTTTGATCGGGACATAGCTCGCAACAAAATAATCATTGAAGCAGTCACATGTAGCAGCCGGGAGGACGGGTCATCAGTCCCCCTATGGCAGCTGCGCAAGGTGGTTGGCAACGCATCATGGGCTGGGTACATGCGCCTTGTGAGTACACCAGGGGCGTACATATATGGTCGACCCATGGTGTACGTACAGTTTGTTGAGAGCAGTCGCCTGTTGACTGCAGACGAAGGTTCCTCCGGAGCTGGTGAGTTACAGGTTGTTGCAACAGAAGGAGGTGTAGGGGCAACGGATGCGGCGTTAGAGGTCAATCTGACACATCCTGAAGACCAATTCGTCAGTAATGAAGATGCCGGTCCCTTCTGGTCTGCTCGTGTCGACTGCTTTGAACTGTTACCGAGCATGCCGAACGAGTTGGACTCTCCTGAAGACGGTAGCGACGAAGAGTCGGACGGTACCGACGAGGAGGGCGGTGATGCGGTACGACGTGGTCTACCTGCAGTAGCTGCTGGCGAAGAAATGGATGAACTGACGGTGCAGAGGCTTGTCATATCAGAAGATGTGAACTCACGGTGGGGTTTCGAAGAGAACACTCTGATGATAGGTCAGCACTTTCCAACCAAGCATGCTGCACACATGGCTATTACAAAGTATGCCACCTCCATACATCGTGAGTATCGGGTCAAAAGGTCGAATCCCACATGTTTGAAAGTTGTATGCACACGTCCAAACTGTCCTGGAAGGGTGCGTGCAAACCAAGCCAAGGGGATTTACAAGGATTTTGAGATAACTGTGTTGGTGCACCACACGTGCGAGCTATCCGAGCCCTTGACTGCGCACCGCAATGTGAGTGCCGCATATGTGGCCGAAAAAGTGCACCACCTAGTATCCAAGGACATCTCCGTCGGGCCAAAGTCATTGATGTCCACCGTGGCTGACGAAGTTAGTTTTCCGGTCAGCTACGACATGGTCAGACGTGCGAAGCAGAAGGTGATAGAGAAGATGTTCGGGACTTATGAGGAGGGATATAATTTCACCCCAAGAATGCTACATCAAATAGCGGAAGCTAATCCAGGCACTTACTTAAACAAGTATGAAAGGCCACATCCCGATGGAGTACCTGGTCATTTCATACTTGACCGTATATTCTGGGCCTTCAGTCAAACTATTCAGGCATTCAGGTATTGCCGTCCGGTGCTTTCAATGGACGGTACATTTCTGACTGGGAAATACAAGGGGACACTACTTATAGCACTGGCTGCTGATGCTAATGATCAAGTCCTTCCTGTTGCCTACGCAATAGTTGAGAGCGAGAACTCCGATAGCTGGCTGTGGTTCCTTATAAATGTGAAGATGGGTGTTGTAGGGGACAGGCCTAATGTGTGCCTTATTTCTGACCATAATGCTGGGCTTCTAAATGCTATAAACACAATCAAGAATACTGCTGTTGCTGAGTATAGGTGGACTGATCTTGAGAGTAGGTGGTGCATGCGGCACCTGGCCGCTAATTTCTATGGAAGGTTCAGAAACAAAGATCTCATGAAGAACTTCAAGAAGCTGTGCATGCAGAATCAGTTACGGAAGTTCCAGCACATTTGGACAGCACTGGACGCTGCAACAAGCAGGTACAGCGGGGAGCCTCAGGAGGAAGGCCAGCAAGAAGTGCAGCATCCCAGAAACAGGAGGGCGATGAGTTTGTCAGAGTGGGTAAGTAGACATGCTCCCGAGATTGAGAAATGGGCCCTGGTGCATGACACAGGTGGTCATAGATACGGTATAATGACAACCAACATGTCTGAAGCGTACAACGGTGTGCTTAAAGGTATGCGGTGCCTCCCAATTACTGCAGTAATTGATGAATCATGGTCCCGGACTGTTGGGTACTTTCACAACAGATCAAAGGCTGCGAAGGAAAAATTAGACAAAGGTAACGAATGGTCCGAAGTCATGCAGAGATACATGGAAAAAAAATAAAGAAATCTCAAAGTCATGACGTTCGAGCTATTGATGGCTTGAGGAGAAAGTACGAGATTCGCCTACGGCGGAAGCATGTCAGTAGCCACGCACGAGGTGATAGGAAACATGAATGTAAACTTGATGCTGATATTTGCTCATGCACCTGCAACAAGCCCACGCTGCTACACTACCCTTGCTCCCATGTGTATGCGGCTTGTGCGGCAATCAAGCAGTCTTCGCAACAATACGTCTCAAGATACTTTGACATTCATCATCTGATGGGCACATGGGGCAGCGAGTTCTACTCGTATGGTCTTGACATAAGTTACAAGGATCTCTGGACCGACGTTGTTCAGTGGGTGCCTAATCCATCGTTGAGACAGCATAAGAAGGGACGTCGACACACTACTCGGTTCAGGAATGATATGGACGATAGCCAAATTGGAGAACCACGCCGCTGCAGGATATGCAAGACAAGGGGTCATAGCAAGAAGAATTGCCCGAACAAGCCGAGCACGTCGACGAGGAACTAGAATTTAGTTCCGCTGTGTTAGCTGTAGTGCGTACTTGAAATTATGTGTAAAAAATCTGTATGGGTCACTTGCCACTATGCTGTATGTTCTTCGTATTGTACTCGACCTTATCGAATATGTAATGTTGACCCTGATGTCATGTACTGTAAAGTTTTATATTTTGATATTTCGTACTTCAATTAACTATGTGTTTCTATTGCTTTTTGCTTTGCAGGCGATGGCTGAAGTACCGGAACTGCTAGACCGGTATTACGACGATCACCACCGATGTCACTGTTGGCTGTCCAATGACATCGAGGTTCCACCAACGTTCACTCTTAGAGTACCCCGGACACAGTGGCCCTTGGACGAGCGCTTCGTTCCCAAGCTTGCCGAAAGTGGCCTCCTCCCCTTTGCTCGTTTGGTTTCAGCTTCACACTCATTCACTCTAGATGGTTCCCTGTTGACAGCCTTGGTCGATAGGTGGAGACCGGAGACGCACACTTTCCACTTTCGTTGGGGAGAGATGACAGTGACTCTTCAAGACGTTTCCATGATAACTGGTTTGCCTATCAGCGGAGAGGCGATTGTTCCACCTCCGAAGAGGCCTGACTGGATGCAGCACTTGGCTGCGAGATTTGGTGTGGAGATCCCGAGAACTGAAAGGGGGGCGGCTCAACGAGGTATCCCTTTGAGCTGGCTTAGGAGGTTTGACACATGCCCAATCGATGCAGACGATGAGGCTGTTATGACTCATCTGACTGCGTACTTGTTATATCTCTTCGGGTGGTTCATGTTTCTGACCTCGCACGGAAACATAGTCTTCCCCAGCTACATCCACCTCGCGGAGGCCGTGGCTGATTCTGTGCTTGGAGACGTTCCACAATACAGCTGGGGATCTGCAGTACTGTGTGCGACGTATAGGGGGTTGTGTGACGCTACGGCCCGTAAGAAGGGCAAGGAGCCGATTCTTAGTGTGTGTCATACTTTGCTGCAGCTATGGAGTTGGGAGCATTTCCCGGTCGGACGGCCCCGCATAATTGAGCCGGTCCACCCGTACCCACCTGGACAGACCGCCATAGATGGTCCAACCATGAGCACTAGGTGGACAGGTGCCACGTTAGCCTGGGCGCGAGACATGTCCGCACGGTGCTACCCGTTCTACCACCAAGAGTTTGAGATGTTGGATCAGCTAGGTGTCGTATGGTTCCCCTGGACAAATGAGCATGTCTTGAGTGTGGCACCTGCAGGGTTATCGATGCAGTGTTTTAGAGACATGCAGTACTGGATGACGACGTGCCACTTAGTATTCTTAAACATGGTGGAGCCGTACGCGCCTCAACGTGTGATGAGACAGTTCCATCGCTTCCAGACGGTGCCCCCCCTGACTAGCAGATGGCTGGACAGAAAAGTTCATGAGTACGCTCTAAAATTTGTAACCATTTTCACTTTGCATTACTATTGTTCTTATTACTAATTTTGACCGTACGGTTTTACAAAATGTAGGCAGGGGAAGAAAGGAAAAAATGAGCAAGACTGGAGAGGGACGCAAAGCACATGGAAAGAAATGTGGGATGGCATGGCTGCACAACAAATCGTTCATGAGGCGAGGTATTTATTTTAATCTATCCGTTCTCACATGACATGATGAATCGTTGTCCGTTACGTAATGACGTTACTTCCAGGCAGTACGACGAAGTCACCTACAACGAGTATCTACAATGGTACCTGCCTAGGACGCGGGCTAGACTAACCTGTGCTCCACCTGAGAGACCCACGAGCCTCACGCATGCTGAGCAACTACAATTGGGGATGGATCGGCATAGAGCTTCACGTCGTGACGAGACGGTAATAGTACCAATTTTTTTGCATTATTCGTTGAAATTATCGATCGCACGGTTTGAAACATTGTTTGGGAATGTAGTTCGATCGGGCTGCGCGGATCCATGATACTGCCGCGTCCGCCATCCGCTCAGGCCGTCCGCAGGATTGGTCGAGGGTACTACAGAAGTTCAAGGACATCTACGAAGATGCCAAAGGAATCATGAAAAATTTGAGCTGTGGTCGCACGGACGACGTATTACGCTCACAGTCAAACTTGCCGGAGCAGAGGTCCGCACGACCCAGTAAGGCACAACCCAGTGAGGCACGACGTAGTGGGGCGCGGACTTCAGGAACCGTTTCAGGACGTCGAGAGGTAACATATTTCAGTGCTTCGAGCCAATCTGTTGAATATAGGGCGTGTACCATTTTTAGTTAACCATATTATTATATTTTCATAGCATGATGCACGGGCAGACACGTCTGTACAAAGGATCTCTTCTAGGCGAGCTGGTCGAGGACATCAGGTGCGCATAATTGATAATTAGTCACACATACATAGTGCACAAATGTACACTCAGAGTGTAATTGGCATGGTGCAATTTGTAGTCCGACGTACGTGGGGACACATCACTCGTGCGGATGTCGTTAGGATCAAAGGCTGCTGCAGGATATGAGGTGTGCTTTACTCTTCGGAAGAACGCATTGCAATATTTAGAAAGTGTGCTTAGTCTTTTGCAATGGTTACTTTATTTATGCAGTACGACTCGATTGAGGACGAAGGCCAGACCTCCCAGGGAGGAACATTTAGTGAGGTATGTCAAATTAAATTTATTGTTGTCAAAACAATAAACTTGATTCTTAATTGGTATACCGTTTATTCTGGTCATTTTTCAGACATTCAACGATTCGCCTCCCCACGAAGAGACTTTTACTTACCAAAATCAGTTGATGCGACCTTCACTTCAGTACCAGTCTCTAGTTCAAGGAGGAGGTTCCGAGCCTGATTCGTCCCACCAACAGGGTCATGAGTGGGTCGAAGATTTGTTTCGACATCCCCAGGAGATCGCTCATAGCCAAATTCCTAGTCAGGACGATCAGGGAACTTATGAGACTCCCCAGTACAGTCTCCGAACAAACCCAAGACCGACCGAACAATTCACTTTCCCCTCAGGTCACATGCCACCGAGGCATAAGAGGGGAAGAGGCCCGTGATCGCAACTGTTTTAGTTTCTTCAATAATTGTGCTATTGTACTTTGCCGTATACAGTACTTCATTTTCTCACTTATTTCGCGTTATACATAGAAGCTTAGGTAGTCCACCAAACAATATAATACCCATAAGATGAAATTTTTAACCAAGTAAATCATCACAAGTAGCTAACCCACAAGATCGCTCGAATGGAACGGAATATAGAGCTGGACAGATCGAGAGGGAAATTAAGCGGTAAACCCTAAACATGTGCCCAAATTGATGGGTTTGTTTTCTTTACTTAACCCAAAATGAAATCTTGAACCAAACAAGCAAAGAGAACGAGTTGATTCTTTCCAAAACAGCACAAACGCCGGTGACTCCGGCGTTTGGTTCAGTTAGCAAACGCCACGTTATTCGGGCAGACCAGAACCATGTTTGCAGTCGTTCTGTTTTTCCAAAACAGTGGGCGTTTGCCTCTCAAGCGCAAACGCCAGTGACGCTGGCGTTTCGTTCGGACGACAAGCGTAGCAGTCGCGGGCCGACGGCGCGACGCGCGCATGCTCGCGAGGCCCAGCCGCGACCGCGGGCCGAGGGCGCGACGCGCGAGCACCGCGGGCGGAGGCCGCGACGCGCGCATGCTCGCGGGCCAGGCGCACGATGAGGGGGCTTCGCGGGTTTGGGGCGCGAATTTTGGGGCTCGCGGGTCGGGCGCGCGAATTTACCACGTGTCGGGTGCGCGGCGCGTCGCGGGGACAGTTTTGCCGTTCTCTGCGAGCGGGGGCCATTTTTGCCATTGCAACTCAGCAGGGAGCCATTTTTGCCGTTTTCCCTATCTACTCCTTCCACGTATACATATGTAGACTACTTTCTCTGTCCCATAATGTAAGATATGTTTTGATTGGTTAAAACAAGATCTTGACAAATAATTACTCCATTAGTATGTAGTGACGTGATGCATGATATCATTAGATTCATATTCAAAAGTACTTATTTATGATTGACATAAACTACATATTAATAGTATAATTGATGGTCAAAGGCTCGTCCTAACCGATCAAAATACGTCTTACATTATAGAACGGAGATAGTATTTAGGAGTTTTGCTATTTATGAATCAACAAATAAATAATATTATCCTAGGTGCTCTGTAGATGATCTTGCACATACTCATTGGGACTTAACTCCATAGGAAAACATCACACTGCTACACAATGGGCTATCACAAACGATTTTGAAAACCATTATTACATATGGTTCTTAGAGCTGTCTACATTTATTGGTCCGTGAGACAGTTTTTTGTTAAAGAACCATATGTGATGAATAATATCACAGATATTTTCTACAAGAAAACCACCTGTCATGACTAATATTCGTCTGTGATAGCTATAAAATCTATTTTAGCTTAGAAGCGTGGCAGTAGAAATGACCTTTTTTGCTACCACGACAGCATCTTGGCAAACGTGTTTCCTTTCAAAAATATTGCACCGACGACGTTATCATTTGCCAGTGTAACTCCCGTGCACTATGGACCTTTGGTCGCCATTCTCTTAGTAGACACCCTGTGTTCTGTGTTGAGGGATGCTTGGACGGCTTAACTGTTGCAACTACGCTAGCACATGATTTGTCTTAATTGGTTGGGTCATGCCTCCGGTGCCGTTACTTTGAAGACATTAGAGTGCTCAAAGCAAGCCATCGCTCTGGATACATTAGCATGGGATAACATCTTAGGATTCCAGTCCTATTGTGTTGGCCTTGGGGATCGAAGTAATGATTAATAGGGATAGTCGAGGAAATTTGTATTTCATAGTCAAAGGTGAAATTCTTAGATTTATGAAAGACGAACAACTGCAAAAGCATTTGCTAATGATGCTTTCATTAATTAAGAATAAAAGTTGGGGGCTCGAAGACGAGTAGATATCATCCTAGTCTTGACCATACACAATGCCGACTAGAGATCGGTGAATGTTGCATGTAGGACTACGCCAACACCTTATGAGAAATCAAAGTCTTTTGGTTATGAGGGAAGTATGATCGCAAGGTTGAAACTTAAAGGAATTGACTGAGGGGGTCAGGCGTGGAACCTGCGGCTTAATTTGACTCAACACGTGGAAACTTACTAGGTCTAGACATAACAAGGATTGACAAACTGAGAGCTCTTTTGATTCTATGAGTGGTGGTGCATAGCCATTCTTAGTTGGTGGAGTGATTTTTTTGGTTAATTCCATTAACAAATGAGACCTCAGCCTGCTAACTAGCTATGCCCCGTGATTGCTGGCAGGAAAGTGCCGCTGTGTAGACGGCAGGAAAGTGCCGCTGTGTAGACGACTGCTGCCACCTATGTCCCATCAATTTTGCGGCTCTAACCATACCACTCTACCAACAAGTGCTTGCATGCTGGTGCCCAACCTACGAGAAGTGGTGCTTCATACACGGTTGCCTCACTGCGGTGTTGCCTCGTTGTGCCAGCATCCTACTTGCCCAGTGCTTCCAAGGCCACCTCGTTCGTGTTCTTGGTCTCAGATGTCGCACATGATAAAGGCTCGTGGCCCGCTGCGGTCGCATCCCTACCGAAAGCTCACTCAATATACGACAGTTAGCCCGGTTCTCACCGTTGCCATGACAAATTCTAGCTGGTGCGTGCAAGTCTCAATGTTGGCTCATCAATGAGGACATGCTACTTGGTTGATCCTGCCAGTAGTCATATGCTTGTCTCAAAGATTAAGCTATACATGTGAAAGTATGAACTAATTCGAATTGTGAAACTGCAAATGGCTCATTAATTTAGTTATAATTTGTTTGATGGTACATGCTACTCTGATAATATAGTAATTCTAAAACGAGTACGTGCAACAAACCCCGACTTCTGGGAGGGGCACATTTATTAGATAAATGGCTGACACCGACTCTGCTTGCTTATCCAATGATTCATGATAACTTGAAGGATCGCACGGCCCTCGTGTCGGTGACACGTCATTTAAATTTCTGCCTTATGAACTTCTGATGGTAGCATAGGTTGTCTAATATGGTGGTGACGGGTGATGAAGAATTAGGGTTCGATTACGGAGAGGGAGCTTGAGAAACAGCTAGCACATCCACGGAAGGCAGCAAACATAGCTTCAGGCATAGTAAGCTAAACACTTAGCCACAGTACCGTAAAGCATAGCTTCAGGCTTGGGAATTTTGTGAACCGGGCATTGTTTCGTCCTGTTGTCTGCATTCCCACAAATATCACACAGGGTAGCAATGCAACCCGCAATCAGATGTCCCTTATGCTTACAGTGGAAACACTCCACCTTGTCAGCAGCTCCAGCCACTGCATTCTAGCCAGGTATCTCTTTCATCATTGTAGCAACCGACGGACCAGCCCCGGTGGAGGCAGCAAGCTTGCTAGCCAATCCCGCTCCTGCCTGTGCGGCAGGAGGAGCTGCTTGAGTGACCGACCCCATATCCCAGTTGCCCGTGGCCGCTGTATCCGCTTGTTGTGCAGCTTGCCCACAGGCACATCCGCCTACACGTGACAGCTGTGTAGTCAGGTTACCTCCCGGCCATGGCTGTAACCACCGCTAGGACTCCGATCAGCAGGATGACCCCCGTGGGGAACCCATTGTCCACACGGTTCACCACCAGTGCCTCTACCATACCCGAAGCCAGCTACACCGCCATAGCTACTACCGGCACCACCACCGTACCCGCCATTAACACCGCCACCATACCCGCCACCAGCAACACCGCCATATCCACCATTGTATCCACTAGCAAAATCCCCACCAGTTTTCGTCATGGCCGCCATCATGTCCTCCTCCTAAACCTCCTCCGCCAGCACCTCCATCATAGCCTCCACCTCCGGCGTGGCCACTGTCGGCATTGCATCGCCCACGATCACCCATCATAGCCACCACAAAACCTCGCCGATCTTCGGAGACTATCCCGTGCCATTCGGCCAATGTGGAAACCCCAGCCCACACTGACCCCATAATCCGATGTAAATAGAGTCAATTCATGGGCAGGCTCCCAGATGGACTAGCTTGGGCTATGTAGAATGGCCGAGGAGGGCGAGCGAAGCCCAAAAGGACCATTTGTTTGAAATCCCATCGATCACACCTAATGCCCCGCCTTCGCTGTTTGTAGACCTGACCGGGGATCTAGCCACCCATCTGGCGTGTAATGACCCAATTTGAGCATATGGCTAGTGAAGGTTTATATGCAAATAAAGTGTATGAATTCCACCTCTTTTTAGCATATAGATTCATTCATATTAGCTTAGCTAAAAAACCCTAGATTTTGTGGCATAAAAACAACTTCAAGTAAACCTATGAAATCAACTTCACTAAAACCTAATCCAAATAATTTTTCTAATCTCTAAATACCCCAGGGGAACATGACAAAAAATTTCAAGAGAAATCAAATTGATATGCATAATTAAAAAAAAGTTTCTAATATTTCCTCCTTCGGATAGAAAGGAAAGACACCAATTCCATGAACCTTCCCACCCTCAAATTTTGTAAAATTTAAAATTTAAGATTTATTTACATTGCCAAGCCCAAATATGAACTTTTGAAAAACATTTGAAAAAGGATCTGGGCTACTTGTATTTCAAGTTCAATTTTGGACAATATTATGAACATAGTAAAACGGCAGTCCAAAGTAGGGTATTTTGATGAAAAAAATTGTGGATATCGTATATACTATAAGAAATGTCTAAAAATTTGTCCAAAATTTTAAAGGAGGTTTTGAACCTATTTTGACCCAGCCCTAAGTCTAACAACGAAAATAAATAAAAGAAAAATCTGGCTCCCCTCATGGCTGTGTCGAGGTGGCTCAGTTCCTTTCCTCCTTCCTCGTGCTGGGCCTCGGCCCAACATCCCCTTCCGACATGCTAGGAGGTCCCGACTTCCAAAGGGCACCAACTTTCGGAGGTTCCAACATGCTTGGAGGTCCCGACTGCCATAGGATTCTGACTTTCGAAGGTTCTGACATTCTCAAAAACTTTGATTGTTTGGATATTCTGACATTTTCGGCAGATCCGAGTCAGTGGTAAAAACCCAACCATTGGCACCCTAGCGCATTGCCGCTCACCGCGCCCCTCCCCTTGCTAACCAGCCGGTCCCATTGGCATGCTTCGTCTTCCACGCGTCTGGGCTGGAGGCGCGTCACCTCACCAGCGCTCCCCAATAAAAGCTACCTCTCGGTAGCTCCTCACTCTCTCTTCCCCATTCCCCAAACCAAGTCTCTCTCTATTTTCTCAGAAGAATAGGAGCTCCATTCCAGCGAGCTCTAATCCGGCGAGCCCTAATCCGGCAGCAAGCTTCTTTGCCTTCCCCCTCCTATTTTTCTTTTCTTCTCGTTCCTTGGAGCCCACTTGCATTGCCCCTTTTGTGCAGATCAGAGGAGCTACCGTGCGGCGTCTTCTTCTCCGTGGCCGGCTAAAGCGACTCCTCACCCATCTCTAGTGTTGCCTTTAGCATCTACCCCACCACGTCAGCCTTCAAGACCGGCGGTTCAATCCAGTGGCTTCCTCAGGTGTTTCCTCATCCACAACATCACCGCGGAGCAACCCCTTCACTATCACCAAGCTCGAGGAGCACCGCTGCCGCCCACGTCCAGAGCAAGGTCCTTAGCCGCCCTACATCAATCGGAACCACCCTCCTCCGTCCTTGTCCCCATGGACGCTGGGGTGAAGCCCACGACCAACGAGCTCCACCTCCCTCTCCTCTCTTTGTTTTCTCACCAGTGCTTCCCGTTCAGTGACCACTTTACAATAATCCTAAAAAATGGCACATAGCACTTTAAAATCCATATTTTGAGATCCACAAGTCCAAATGAAATGATTCCAATTACATTTCCTGCATTTTATGATGCATTTCCTGCACAATATCATATTGGCTCTTGCTGATATTGATTGAATATCCCTGTTTGATTATTTTTCTAGCATTTCGGTGTTTTCATCGGTAGAACTAGGCAACAAGGAGTATCACGAGGGTGATCCTCAGCTCAAATAGGGATATTCTCAAACAGGCAAGCTCTGCAAAACCTTGCTTAGATTCCTAATTGCTTGAGTTTTGGTTATGGATAAGTTGTGTGTTGATTGTTTATAATTTTGTTTTGATGATTGCTATGATGGTCTTGCTAGCATGAGTAGGACTTGATAGCTTGGGTCGTGTGATCAAGTTGAACTTGAGAAGTATCATGTGTTCGAGTTGAACTTGAGAAGTATGGAATTTGGTATGGTGTGTTCACAGATGAGTCGAAGGTCAAGGTCCATATGCACCCCAGTCATCCTCTAGTCGATTCCTGTAGGGTTGAAGGGCGAGGTGGCATACGTACCCTAGTCATTCTCCAGTTGATTCTAGGTGTGTAACACTATCTTGTAATCTTGGTTATGTCGTGATTCGAAGGCTATGGTAGTGATTACCCTAGTCGTCCTATAGTCGAATCCACTTGTGAAATTATTGGTTGGCTAAGTCTCCGTTGACTAGCTAGATGATGAGATGGAGTCTTGGTTGACTTGTGGTGGTAGGTGTGGATGAAATATGGATGAATGGTACATGCTTGCTGATCTGAAATGATATAGTTATCATGCTTATGAAATGCTATTGCTTTACTTGTTCATGATGATGCCATGCTTAATAAGATTGTTGATGATGCCATGTTTGCTTAATATATTAATCCTTGTGTATTTCTGCCCTTTTGGTGATGGATATGATGACTATATCAGATGTTTTAAAATATTTTCGTTATTGCCCTTAATTTTATTTTGGTTGTGATCAACCTTCGGGTCGAGTTGAATGTAAATTAACTACTGGCCCAAGTACAGGATGTGTTATATGTATCATGTATCATTTTTTCCTTAGTGCTTTGTTGTGGTATACAAGTTATTCTCATGGATGCGCATACACCATGCTTTATTTCATTAAGTGTGATGAGTGTCGGTTGAGTAACCCGCTAGTTGTGATGCGCTGGCTGGCTAGATAGGGTTTGGGCGATAATACCAGGCCTTCGGGTGACGCACTGACCTTAGGGTCAGGTTAGGGTGAGGGTATCATTGCAAGGCTCCTTCGATCTTATTGTGCTTAGTGGACTTGAGAACAACACTAAGTCTTTACATGATTTTTGGGATTTTGTTGGACTCTTGTGTGATGTTTGCTGGTACCCAGCTAGACCAGTGATTAGTGCATACGGCGCTGGTAATCGTATGGTGTGTTGCTCTGGTGTCGGACTGCTTAATCTTGGGTGCATACAGCACAAGTACCGTATCATTGGTTGAGTAGTTGCTTGAGTATTTTAGCGTTGCATCAATCTCTAGTCAACCGTGATCTCAAGGTCCGGTGGAGAAGAATTCTCATCGGAGACCCCAGTAGCACCGAGGCGGGCACCACCTCCACCCTAGACTCATCATCTAGGTCAAGGAGTTCCTCCTTGTCGGCGACAATCGAACCCTCCTCGTCGGCAACGAGCGACCAAAATCGCCACCCAATGGCCCCAATGGTTCCACCGCTTTTTGCACTCATTCTCCCGGTCTCATTTTGTTATTTATTTGATTGAAAAAACAAACCATGATATCTCAATCATATTTTTATTTATTCGCGCTTTTTTAAATCCTAAAGAGGCCTAGGATTTAACGATGCATGCTGAGGTTTGCTGTTATACGTATGTATGAAATAATGAACTATGGCTTGGAATATGTACAATGACTTGATGTTTTTCTTTCTTTTGGGTTTGGGTTGGCAGGCGTCCTTTTGCAGCGAAGAAAAGATGAAAACCCAACCAGGTCGCTATGGACCCGAAAAAAATGCAGCCCCGCCCCGATGGTAGACGCGTGGAGATCGAACGGGCGAGACGCCAAACGCCAAGGGGTCTGGCGTTTGCCCCCCAAGCGTCGCCCTCCCCGAGTGCGACGCACCGAACGCCACGTCCGCCGGCGTTTTAACGCCACGTCCGCCGGCCCCGGTCCCCTTGGCGTTTAAAACGCCGGCGGACGTGGCGTTCGGTGCGTCGCACTCAGGGAGGGCGACGCTTGGGGGGCAAACGCCAGACCCCTTGGCGTTTTGTTAGCCGCGCAAATGCCGGCGGACGTGGCATTCGGTGCATCGCACTCGGGGAGTGCGACGCTTGGGGAGCAAACGCCAGACCCCTTGGCGTTTGGGGAGCCGGGGCGAGCGGGCGTTCGATCTCCACGCGTCTACCATCGGGCGGGGCTGCAAACCCGCGGGTTTGCACCCCGTCTCCATAGAATTTTTTTCCCTATGGATCACCTAGGCTGGTCGCGGTAGGATTCTGACTTTTGCTAATTGCTGATCCGCCAATTTAACATCGCCGTGTTATGTGTACATCAGAATTTTGGCAGAGCATTTCTCTTCAGCGCTAGAAATGAATCCTTGTGGTGGAATGGCCGGCTCAGCTGGCATGTACAGTGGTACCCGAACGACAACAGATTAGAAGAAAACACGGCCTAATATCCGATATCTTTTGTAACTTGGTCAATCATCCGCATGCACTTGGACTGAATCATAACGTACGTACTGATATATGCCACCTGCAGCTGGACTGAATCGTACCTCCCAAACGTGCCAGAATGGTACGACAACACGACGATAAAAGAATGTGCGAACATCAGATTCTTCCATGAAAATGATTAGATTCCACCGGTTGCTTGTTCACAACCGAGGATATGTGTCACCCGTCTCAACATGCAGTTAGCAAATTCAGCAAGCGCACCCTTTTGTTTCTTCAGTGCGGTCTAATTCGCTAGTTGGCTTGGTTGCTAATTTCTAGGGTTGATAGATGTCGTACCAACAAAACTAGATAATGAATTTGAGGCATTCCGATCTAATAAGGAGATCGTCAGGAGTGCTCGAGGAACCAAACGCGTCAATAAGACGTCACGACACACATGTCATTCTCATTTTGAGTGTATGTTACAGTTTTTGTAATACCCACTTCTCACGATTAGGGTTTGTATTCATCTCGCATGCATGTCATCATTCCCGCACACACACCTTATTTAAACTTAAATATGCTAAGATTATATTTTATAGAATACGTACATATCTCATCCTCGGTGGGAAATTGTTACAAACACTAATCAACTTATTTGAAGTATCGAATATCAACAATAGCAATAGTAGGTGGAGGGATCAGTGATCCCCTTGATGGATCACCATACCAATTTCCCCCTCTCTCCAAAATTTTTCATCCCAAGATATCATGCATTGCTAATCTCATCGAAGGATTAGAAATCAAATTGCAAAAAGGGGCTGATTCGTAATCAAATGACTAGGCAATGTTGCAATGGATGAAAAGTTATAAAAATTTATATTTAGCCATGAAAGTGGGAAACCTAACTACAGGAAAAATTCTGGAATTTTTGGAATATTTTAAGACCTAGTTGCAGTTCAAACCTGTCTCTAGGTCAAAATCAAATTTTAATTCATAATTAGGTCAAATCTTCTCCAAATGGCTTCAAACTTTTATAGTGGGTAGTATAAACTATTTTAAAAGTTGTGTAAAAATTTCAAATAATTTGGAGCTCGTTTGAATGCTCAAATCGTTTAAATAGTGGTTCTGTTGCTAGAAATTGAGAAAAATCAGAAATAAAAAGAAAAAGAGAAAAGAGTTTGGGCCGAGGCCTATTGGGCCGCACTCGGCCGGCCCGCTAAACCCGCCAGCCCTGAAACCGCCTCCCGCCTGGCCTCTTTCCGTTTCCTCCTCAGAGAAACGCCCCGGGCGTTTTGCGCCTTCCTCTCCCCTGCCACGCGGGCCCCACCCGCCAGACCTCCGCCTCCACGTCGCCGCCGCCGGGTGGTCGAGCTGGGCGGCGGAGCCACCGGCGTCCCGACCACGCTGTCTTATTTAAACGCCGCCCCGACCGTCTCTCCCTCTTGTCCGAACCCTAGCTCCCCCCATCTCCTTCCCTTTCTGCTGCCAGAGCACCTCACCGCGCCGCCTCCTTCTTCGTGTCCGGCCGAGCTCCGGCGAGCGATTCCCCACGCTCCGATCTCCGCCCGGAAGCCCCTCGTGCCGCCGCCTTCGTCTTCGAGTCTGGCTACAACGCCGGCGAGCTCTAGTCGCCACTCCCGTGATCCGAGTCCCGAGGGCAGTCGTCGGCGACAACCGAGCTCCGCCACCGCCTCCGGCCGGTGCGAGCTCCCCTCCGGCCTCCTCCACTCCCCCACATCCGCGAATCGTCTCTGGGGTGAGTTGCCGCCACTTGCCGCCGTTCCCTTGAGCTCCCCGAGCCCCCGTGAGCCGTCGGGCCTCCTCCGGTGAGGTTCCGGCGAGGTCACCGGCCACCCTCCTCTGCAGAGAGAGGAGAGGGGGTGAGAGACCCACGTGGCAGCCTCCGATTGGCCAAACTGATGCCCAGTCAGCTCGGTTGACAGGTCCGAAGCTGCCACTGGGGCCCATGTGTCAGCTGCTCTGTGTTTAGGTTTAGGGTAGAGATCCGGGTGCGCGTAGCATTATTGCTTTATTAAATTTTTTAGTAAAGAATTCTCCCGAAATGGAAAATTAGGGTTAGAGTTTATTTCCCATTTTGGGTAAAACTTGAAAACTCGATAACTTTCAAACCGTAGCTCCGATTGGGACAAATTTTATATATTCGGAAACCTCATAAAATTTCCTACAATCTGGTTCAAATAGAATTTCCATATTTGCAACTGAACTTCAGGTCAATTTAAATACGAAATAGTTAGACCCTTTTTAAACGCCGTTCTTCGGTAAACCCTAAACCAACGATTTTAGCTCTGAATCGAGCGATTCCAGTGGCGTTAACCTCGTATCTCAGTGTACGTTCATAATACCAACACTTTAACCCATTGCCATGCATTGCGAATAATAACTCTCACCCCTAACTTGCAATCGAAGGTACCTTAACATGCAGGCATGGTAGGACGATCACGTAATCCCTACAACTACAAACTAAGAAATACTTGTTATCATGGATTCGTAACATCCGTAGATCATTTTAGAAACTAATTCCTAGTAACATTCATCATGCATTCATGCTGGACTCATCGCCTCTTTACTGCTTCTTTTTCCGGTACTTTGTGTTGTTTGCAATAGAGCTCGAAGAAGGAGACCACCAGGCTCTTGACTCCACTCAAGATCAGGAACTTTGTGAGCAAGGCAAGCAGAGCTTGTTGCACTTTATTATCGTTATTCGTATGCTTGTCTATATGTGCTTGTGGTGGTAACTCGTTAAACTAGCATGTTAGGTTTGTGGTATTGTCATATCTCGCTTTAGCCAAAAAACTAAATTGGATGCCCCATCAACTTGAATTGCTTAAGTGAGATGTGAGAGCCGAAGGGGAGTACACGATGAATAAAGTTGGTATTAATTGAAGCTATAGGAGCGACCCCCGGTGAATGAAGTGGTTTTTGTCGCTATACCAACCTGATGTGACTTCATCGTGTTACTTCCCTTATCACCGCGGGAACGTTACCGGAATCTCCGCTATGGGTTTATCTGATGGTGAGTCTCGGTCACTTAGAGACTAGCTACCTCTGAGTGTAGAGCGCTCGTTATTCCCATGGGGATGTATTGCCGGTAACAGTTCGAGAGATATACTGGACCTGATGTGTGGTGAATTGATGAATAATGGGGAGTGTGGGCTGCCCCAAATGAATTTGGATTGTCGTGGTTGATATTTTCATGGTTGTACTTGGATTAGCATGCAACTCGAACTGCAAGTTATCTGTCATGCCTTCCTGCTATAATGTTGTCAATACCATGTGGTTTACTTATGTCTTGTCAACTCGGAATGCACCATGTTTATTTGCTGTCGTAGTGAATCCATGTGTAGGACATTTAATCAAGCACGAATAAGTCTTCCGAGTACCCTTGTACTCACCTAGGATATTCCTAGATCATTGCAGGTGAGCCAGTGGTCGAGGATTACTTCGATGATGCCTAGTTACTTGGTTTTCTTGGTTGGCTATCGACTCGTGGGATTTTGTTGGCTTTTGGGACAGCGGTGGATGCGTCGTTGTGGGACTCATTTAACTTTCTTCCGCTGTTGCGTAACTATTTCAGATTTGGATATGTTTCCGGTTATCACCGAATGATGTAAACTGAATAGTTCACAACGTGGACAGCTAGTAGTATTATCGTATCATAGTGGTTCATGTGATGATATACTTGCTGTCCAACATATGCCCCCACCTCCCATCTGTCATGCGTGTATGTTGAAATGGGGAGTGTAGTTGGGTGCATATGGAGGTACTTGTTATTTTACTTCGGTTCATGTGGAATGCAAAGTGAAAGCACGGTCCATTGCCAAAGTGAGTCATACGCGTGAGGCATATGTGTTTGGAATCGTGATCCCCCAATTAGGCCGTGGTGAGTCATATGCATTGCATCGTATGCATGTCGCACGGGGCGGGGGTGGGCCATAGACCGTCACGGGTAGCGGCTATGGTCACCATCTTCACTTGTTGTGAATCCCTTGAATCGGATTAGAATACCGGGTTCCTCACAGTTTTCATGGCATGAACTTATAATTTTATTCATCCATTTTCTTCTCAAGTCCCCCCTAAAGTGAGGGGGTGCTCCCTCTATTTATAGGATGGAGGGTGAGTGAGGTTTAGTTACATTCTGCCCCTAAGCAGGTTATAGTTTCGCCTCCAGACCTCCAGACCTTCCACTCTACCCTTATAGCATATTCCTTAATTCTTCTCATATTCTGATGACTTGTCACAAGGCCTCAAGTCGCAACGCGACATACCATCGTGATGCACGTCTTGTGCTCTCATTGCCAAACCATACTTACGGAGTTTGGTGTCGTAGTTCGTCTTTATGGAGCTTCGCGTCGTAGTTCCTCTTTACGGAGCTTGGTGTGGCAGTTTGTCTTTATGAAGCTTGGCATCATAGTTCGTCTTTATGAAACTTGGCGTCGCAGTTCGTCTTTACGGAACTTGGCATTGTAGTCTGTCCTTACAAAGCTTGGTGTTGCTGAACCTCGTTTACGGTGGTAGACGTCGTTGATCCTTGTTCACTGTCATCTGACATCACTGCATGAACGCTCAACATTTAGTCGAATTGACATAGGGCTAAGGGGTTACTTAGGTATTTGTGTCGGTTCTCGGTGGGGCGGCTGAAAGGTCATCTAGGCCCTAATATGGTTTTGATGGTTAATGGCAATCTAAACTGGAATCTAATGTTTACATTTAGTGTAAGCAGAATCTACAGGTTCCATAAAGAAAGGTTATCCAGAGAAGGATGGCCACCAAAAAGGGTACAAGGTGGTTTCAAGGACAAAGAGATGGCTGTGCTAGGCAGCTGTGCCACAGCTGAGAAGAAGCCGGTGCTGTGCAGGGAGCTGCAAGCAAGGTGATGGTGGCTTGATGCGTCAAGGGCCGTGACTTCAGCTGGTGGCAGGTACAGCCTAGATTTGCTAGTTTCTTTGAGTCCATAGGAATCACCCGTACTATCAAGAGGGATGAAACAGTAGCAGTTGTCTAAGGGAACCTTGCTCATTGCTCAGAGTGTTGGTCAAGGGGATTGGTGCTTTGAGGCCAATTGCCCTGTGTCAATAGCTTTGCACAAAAGTATGTAGCTGTGTGAAAACCCTAGAGCTTTAGGCACCTGTGTGACACAGCTGTGTCACAGGTGGTCTTCCGCTCTATGACTCAGGTACATCTCTGTACCAGGGGAGAGCTTGTAAATGCTAAGGTACCTGCACTGCGATAGGCGGTCTGATGAGTCAGAAGTCTGTCGGAGGTTCTCTCCTAATAGGTATTAGAGTTTGAAGTATGCTGAGGGCATGTCATGTGCCAGGACCGGGCTGAGTAGTGCGGCTATCAGCTAAGGGTTCACCTGTGTGCGCCGTCGGTGACACAAGTGTCGGTCTGCCTGAGCCGGGTACAGTTGGGCATAGGGTGTAGCTGTGTCACCGGTGGTTGACACCGGTGGCTCACTTAATCCTACGTGGCAACAGGGTAACGGTCAGGTGCCTGTGGACCCTATATATAGGGGACCAGGGGAGGACTCTGTCCTCAACCTTGCTCAAATCAGTGATTCGCATACGACCGTTGCAAAGCCTCCAACCACTCCACAAGAGCCAAGAGCCTAAGGGTTAGTTCGAGTGGGTTTGTGAGCTAGAGCATGAGCAAAGGTTCCTCCAAGAGATTGCTGCTGCATCATCTGTTACTCTTGGAGTTTGTCTACTCCTA
The DNA here is from genome assembly GCA_019208055.1 of Stipa capillata. NCBI lineage: Eukaryota > Viridiplantae > Streptophyta > Magnoliopsida > Poales > Poaceae > Stipa > Stipa capillata. Next base: position 23,000 of record JAGXJF010001236.1, on the reverse strand, counting down.
GATGGGTGTAGGAGTTGCTGGTATCACCCAAGCTTGTGTGGGCTGAACCAGTAGTTTGTGAAGGTGTTCTGAGGTCTACCTGCTGCAAGGCAAAAGGATCTCTACAAGCAAAAGGAAGAGTCCTGAAGGATCAGGTACTCAGAGAAGAAGCACGGTTTAGTGCTGGCCAGCTCTTAGGAGTGGTCTCTCCAACGGAGACGTAACTTCTCTGCAAAGAGTTGGGAACTTCGGTGAAAAACCCCTAAGTCTCCTTTACTTTCTTGTATTGCATGCATATCTGCTTATCCTTGCTTGCTTGTGTCTCTTAGACTTGATCTGCTAAGTTTACCTTTTCACCTGTGCTAGATTACCTTTATACCTGTGTGTGATCACCTGTTACTCAGTTGCTTCATTCACTTGTATTCACATGTATCAGCACCTGTGTAACAAGCAGTCTAACTAGAGCACCTGTGTTAGGTTATCTCTTCACCTGTGTCTTCCACCTGTGTGACAGCTATGTGTTAATTTACACATAGTTTCCACCTGTGTCACTCACCTGTGTCACACCTGTCCACTATTAACTTGTGAAGTTAATCTGACATCTTAAACAAAAGATTAAAAGAGGGAAATTTTATAAGCCAACTATTCACCCCCCTCTAGTCGGCATCTCGGTCCTTTCAACGGCGACCCTTCCTACAATTTTAGCCCCTTGCCGCTCTAGGTGATGGATGAACACTTGTCTGGATTGCATTGTAGTTGACGTGCCATCCGGATCTATGTGCCCTAGGGAACAATTTTGTTTCTCTACTTGTTTCAATACTGTCGGGTCTTCCCATTATGATTTTACTAGACCTCCGATCTTTATACGAAAGCCTTCTCCCATCAGCTAGGCTTAGTATAATGGTTCTGATAATTGTAGTCTTGTCACGTTTCAATGGGTTATGTTTATTCCACAACTATATGGTCGTGCAGTCTGCTTTGTTGGTAAAAATCCTGATTGCATCTTCGTAGGGACATTAGGTCAAAATTTTGAGGTGCAGCTGATGGTGGTCGCAAGGCTAAGAGTGCATGAACTTGTCCTAGTGGAGGGGAGGTAAGAACTTCATCCCTGACTTGCTGCCTCCCCAACACTTTCCACCATCCTACCCTCTTCTCTTCTTCACAACGTTTGTCCGGCAAGATGGACCTCACCGTTCAAGGTGAGTTAGTGCAGCATCGCCCCTCAGGGAAGATGGAGGCGGGGTTGCACTGAGGTGAAGGCTAGCTAGCAGGGTCTTCCTAGCCCATAGCACCGAGATGGGGGCCAGCTCAAGCGAAATGAAAGTAGGCTTCAACGAGATGCTTGGGGCAAGGTGGCTCGGGCGAGATGCTGAGGGCTCTCGCCCAGGTCTTTAGTGGCCACAGCAGGGCACAGGTCGCGAGATGTGTGGGACAAGGTGGCCCGAGTGAGATAGGCCTCGGGTGAGATGCCCAGGGCATCTTGCCCGGGTCCTCATGGCTGCGGCAGGATAGATGGCGAGGTGTATGGGGTGAGGTGGCATCTTGCCTAGGCACGTTGCCTACCTGTGGCCTGTTTTCTTGGGTGAGATGGTGTCTCGCCTAGGTATGATGGCCCTCTGCAGGCGAGTTGCTCGGGCGAGATGGTATCTCGCCTAGGCATGTTGGCTCACAGTGGGCGATTTGCTTGGGAGAGATGGCATCTCGCCTAGGCACTCTAGCTCATAGCAGGCAAGTTGCTCGGCCGAGATGCTCCGGAACATCTCGCCCAATGATTTAGCGTATGTGATGTGTTTAGTGGGGCAGAATTCACGGTGAGGTGGTCTCTCACCACAGGCGAGGTAGATGCCATTCTATCGAGGAACGAGGTGTCATCATCTTTCTCTTTCTCTCTTTTAATTGGATCGCTTCCTCCAGTGTTGGGGCTTATAAAAATCCCCGTTCCCTTCCCTCAGTTACTCATTCTTTTCCTCTTCTCCTTCCTTTCGTAGGCAATAGGGCTAGGTGCGTAGTTCAGCAGCAGTTTGAGGTAAGCGGGAAGAACATGCACGAAGCACGGTGGAGTTGCGGCCAGGCGAGTTGTTTGGGTGAGAGGCTCCTAGGCATCTTGCCCGATGACTTGACGATGGTGCAGCGAGATGCTCGCACGCATGCGGCGAGATGTGCTTGCATCTTGCCCGCGGTGACTTAGCAGCGGGCATCACGCGTGTGTGGCAAGGTGTGATTGGCACCTCGCTCAGGGTGACTTAGCGTTTAGCGGCACGCGCGCACAGCGAGATGCGCTCGACACCTCGCCCGTGTCGACTTAGCGACAAGCGGCACGCTCGCGGCGAGATGCACTTGGCATCTCACCTGCGACTACTTAGTGGTGATTTGCCTGGCGAGATGCTCGGGTGGGGTGCAACTCACTAGGATCATAGAGGGACTTTGCCTTCCTTGGCATGAAACCTTCGGCCTTTTGCCCGTTACGATTTTTCCTTCACCATGCACATCTCTTTACTTATTATTATGTGTCTTATGTTTCGTGATCATGTGGACATCATGAAAGGACCTTAATGACTAAGATGTCGTCTAGAGGGGGTGAATAGACTTTTAAAATTCACTTACATATTTTAATTAATCATAATGCGGAATTATACTAATCGGATTTTCACAAGCTCAATTCGTAATATGCTTGTCTTTTATATAAGCATAAGCACCCTATGTGAATATATCAAAGTTTGCAATCCTAGGGTGACAAGCAAGCAATTCAACTTCTATAAGAATATACAAGTGATCTATTGCAAGTATGAAATGCGTAAGTAAATGAGACAAGAGGCAAACGATGTATAACCCGAAGTTCGGATATCCACCAATATCCTAAGTCTCCATTTGAGGACCCAATCACACTTGATCAAAAGTGGACTCTCTCTCAAGCCGCTTCCTCTCGAGGACACTCCGGAGTCTTTCTGATCACTACGGTTAGCTCTTTCCTCCACTCCCGGATATGGCGAGCTCCACAACCACTTCACAAACTCCCGGGCCTCCTCACAAGCTTCTTGAGGAGATCACTGAGCCAACCACCACCAAGCCATTTAGGAGTCGGTTGCCTCCAAGAGTAAAAGACTCTCGAACTCTCGCTTGTACACGATCAATGGTGAATGCTCAAACAATACAAATTATGCACAGACCTTGTGCAACTTATGCACAAGGGTATCCCTCACACCTCACAAATGGCAACACATGCATTTGAGGCTTTAGAGAGGGAGAAAGCTACTAGAGTACTCAAGAATGAAGTTTAGATGCAGCAACCTCCTTCCCCAACCAGCCAAAGGGGGTATAAATACCCAAACCCACGAAATAGAACCATTTGAGAAAACTGACTACGTGGCCGGTTTAAACCACCCTCAGACCGGTGTAAGCCGCCCGCAGCCAACTGTCTGAAAGTCGACCGTTTGATCTCACTGAACAAAGGCCACATCGGACCTTCTGACCCAAAGTTGGATACTTTGATTTTTCCAGAGCATTCAAAACACGAGCGACTTTGAAACTTCTGGAAATATCAGAGTATCTGGAAAATCATGTCCAAAACCTCCGACATCATCGAAAAATCCGATATTCTCATCGGAACTTCCGAAGCCCCAAAGAAAAGAGGCCAAAATAGCTTGCCTGACATGGCCCGGTCAGGCCGCGCTCTGGTGCCGGTCAAACCGCCTGTCAGGTCCCCGAGGCCGATCAGACCACCCACAGAGCTGGTTTAAACCGCCCTAGCCAATCTAGTTGAGAAACCCTTGGTTTCTTGTGACTTCCCCCAGGAACACAAAACCGCCCTAGCCAATCTAGCTAGCGTTGATTCAAGGACTTTCACCTTAGTCCATACACTCCAGAAATCGACCTTCTGGAGTCCATGAACCTATATAGGTCAAACACTTCAAACACAAAGGTCAAGAAGCAAACCACATGTGCCGAGACACAAAGCCAGGGGCAAAACCACATGCTCACAAAGTGGTCCGAAGCCTTCGAGCACTCACAGCTCGGAATCTCTGGACATGCTAGAACCCGAAGCTCTAGCACTGCAACACAAAAAACCAATGCGATGAAATGCAACATATGCAAAGACTTGAGCACTCGACACACGACGTGGATAAACTAATCATCCGATAGCCCCTCTTAATAGTACGGCTATCTAACCTATAACTCAGTCTCTCTCCAAACACCTAGAGACCAGTAAAATAGAAAGCCTTAGCTTGGCATACCTTTGCCTTGCGCTATCTTCTTGAGCTCGATGACGACCGCCATCCTTGCGCCAAGCTGGAAAGCATCTCGATCATGCTTGTCTCCTGAAGTCTTGCATGTAGCTCCCCCCAAAATCCTTGCGGGAGACTTTTTCTTTGCATTTTCACTTTTCCATCTTCACTAGATGGACCGCAACCTTCCAAGCTCATATCTTCTCATAGAGCATATCTTGAACTTGCTTTTCTCATCTTGATGACTATCATCTTGATGTCATCTTCTAATGGATTCCATGAGATTGATTCTTCATTGCATGCACATGAATAGCACCTAATCCACACACATGCTCTTTCACATAGAGATATCATGGGTTAGTTCATAAGAGGCAATATGGGAATATCTCACCATAGTCACTTGATCATACTATCTCAAGTGACATATTCCTTTTGCTCATGCGTTGACCGTCTTAAGTCCACTCCTTGGACTTGTATCTTGATCAACCTTCTTTCTTTATCATCTTTATGCATGTCCTTTGACTTGACGGTATTCTTCCTGAATCCCGCTCATACTTCTTCATGCATGACCACTTATCTACACCATCTCAAGTGACATTCTCTTCATGCTCATGTGTCGACCACATTCAATCTATCCTTGGATTTGTACCGTGGTCAACCTTATCTTCTTGAGCTTTCCTCTTGATGCATATCTTTGATTTATAGCAATCTTCCTGAATACGTCCAATGTTCTTCATGCATCACCTATAGACATAACCTCATATCCAATCTTCAAGAATCATGCTAGTCTATAGGTATTGTCATCAATTATCAAAACCACACTTAGGGACTAGATGAACTCTCACGTCAACTTCAATTCAAGGATTCAACAGCGCGCTCGTCACGTTGGCCACACCCCAGCCCCCGAATCCCCGAAGATTCAACTTTCTCGTTGGGTCACACTTATAAGACTCATTGATGACATCACCCCTCGAAACAAGGTAGCACCCCTTCACCAATCCGCCTCGTTTCCATCTACCACCTCTTGCGCGGGTTGATGCCTCACACTTATTTTATAGGACAAGATGACATCAAGCTTGCTGCCTGAGGGTCGTGTCAAGGTATGGAAGAAGGGAAATAATGTCTACATCAACTACTCCACTTGGCTCGGTCGCACTTTAGCTCAAGAGTCGACCTTGGCGCGCTTGCGGGCGAATGCAGGATGATGTTGTTCTCCCCTCCGCCAGGGAAGAGTAGGCGAGTCAACAGAGGGCTACATCATTATTTTTGCTGTGCAGTTCGACGTGGGCCTCTGCTTCCCAGCTATGAAGTTCATGAGTGAGGTGTTGAAGTACTATGGGCTCGAGATCTCTGACCTACACCCAACCACATTCTCTCGCAAGGTGATCTTCGAGTGGGCTCTCTGCACGATGAACATCGACAGCTCCACCACTTGCTTTGACTTCTACCATGAGCCGCTGAGCCTTCCAGTGGAGATACCCAGTAGAGACTCCTCCTTGCACGGTACACTCAGATTCAAGGCTTGGCCGGGGACCCCAAGAGGAAGTATTGCGAGTGGTGCAACATGTGGTTCTACTACCATGTAGGGGAGCTCAAGTTTTCATGCAAGAAGAAGGTGCCTAGGTACATTTCACAACCTCTTGTACTAAGTGAGGGCGACCACGACTATTACGACAATTTGGAGACCATGTGTCGCTAGTTCAGCTGCCGTGACCTGGTGGAGGAGTTTTGCCTTCTCCAGATTCTCCCACTCAAGGAGGGGTGGAAACTGAAGATTGTTCCCATTCCAGAGGGACAACTGCTCGTACTATGTGCCTTTTGGGGATTTTGTTAGCGGAAGGTGACATTCCATACTTCTCGCTTCATCACAATTTTTCTGCTCTATTACTCATGATTTTTCTACGCTCGGGATGCCGAGGCGGAGGCAGATGGCATCCTCGGATGCCTCACCCTTCCTGAGGTCAAGTCCATTAGCAGGCTTGCCCACGTTTGCCACAATCACCCGTGTGTCCTCTTTGGTTGGGAGGTTCCGCCTCACGCTCCTTTCATCTCACACCCTAGGTCAAAGCACAGTCGGTCCAAGACCTCATCACCAATCAAGAAGAAGGTCTATTCACACAAGGGGAAGTTTAGACTTCCTCGTCCAAACTATAGGAAAGACAGCGTTAGCACTTTGCCAGTTTAGGATGCTGAGAAGGCAGGGGAAGCCAGCGAAGCTGATGCCTTGGAGGGCAAACTTTCGAGCTAAAAGTAAGATATCTCCAACACTTTGCTGGCTGAGGATGCTAAGGAGGCAAGGGATACCAGTGAAGCTGACACCTCATAGGGTGAGCTTTTAGTAGGCGATGACTCTAACCACGCCGACAATGACATCGAGCTCGTGTTTTCACCAGTCTACCATGGTGTGGAGGGGTGCTCCTCCCAGCGCTTTCTTCTCCACGCGTGGCCCCAGGGCGAGCCTCTCGTGCTCGTCCTAGTCCTCATCTTCCTCATCTGACGTCCGCTTGGACCTCCAAGTGGAGGACAAGGAGAGGGCTGACGAGGAGGTTGAGGTGCTTTCTGCTCCTCGTTGGAGGGACACAACAATGCCACCACTCCCCGCCGTCCGTCTCCTCTGACCCTGGTTGTTGGGTGCAATAGGCAAGCAACCTCATTTTCCACCTCTACCACACTGTGTTACCATGGAGGGGTTCCTCTCCGAGGGCTTCTTTGGAGGTTTGGTGGAGGAGCACGCCTTCATGGGCGAGATGGAGGCCATGATGTCTGCAGATGACCTGGACAGGAGTTTTCGCGGCATGACCCTTGAGGAGATAAGCTTGGGAGCTTGTGCGGCTGCCGTGAAGGTTATAAAACATCTCTCTTTGTCCCATAATGTTCATCTCATCTTTCTTCCATACCACCACTTGACCTCTATCTTATACTTTCGTTCACATGGGATGTTCGCCGCAAAAAAATTGGCGGACATATGCCACCGTGTTGTGAAGGTCGACGCCCTCTTGGAGGAAGAAAAGAAGAAGACTGCTAGGGTTCTAGAGGAGGTCGCTTGACAAGCTACTCAGAGAGGTCACGACCCTTTGGGGAGGGTGCCTAGGCAGCAGCTCTTCGCAAGTTGGGTTTGGAAGCTCATGTCAACCTCTCATGCAAGTTCGTCGGGGGGCTCACTAGAACATTCAGGCTTGACTTTGAGGACTTCGTCGAGACACCGAAGTGGACAGTTTCGTTGCCAAGGTCACTTGGTTGACATGGGCCACTTGTGTTGCACACTCGACATGCCTAGGCTTTGCTCTAGGCTGCGCATAGACAGTGATCGAGCTATCAGTCAGTTGTTCCCACTTGGCAACTCGTGGCCTCACCAGAGTCTTCGGCCCAAAGACTGTTGAGATTGTGAACGCGAGGAACAAGTTCAAGGGCGAGGCTTCGGCTTTTATGACTCGTTTGTGGGCTGCCCGAAAAGGCATTTGGAGGATTCGCAGGATGCATGGTACTACTACCACTTCTGATGCCACGCAAGCCCCCGCTGTAGCTGCTTTGAGGGACGTCGTTGAGGGGTCCGCCTCTCGCCTCCAGGTTTAGCATTCCCCCACTTTTGGGTTCTCCTTGTGTTATGACTGAGGCTCCGCTCGCTATCGTTGTTTATCGACTGCTTGACGCTTATCCGCCGCTTGTGGTTGATCGTTTGTTTGACTTTACTTCCAACTTTTGCCATGCACGCTACTCTTCTTTTTTTACTTTGCCACTTTTGGTCACTGTGTCGACATGTTTCCTCCGCTTGTGGCCTATTGTGATTTTGAACGACGCTCCTAAACCTTATTACTCCGTTTAGACTTGTTCTCCCTTTTTCTTTCCTGTGGTCAGTTGTATGATGCCACCGCCTCTATCAATTACAAGTAACTCCTGTCATCGTGACCTTTTTCAGAGCCGGATTTCAGGACTCATGATTATAGCCAATCAACTAGGATCCTAGCCCCTAGTGCCGAGATCTTATAAGCATTGCACCTCACACTCTGTTGCAAGCATTCCACCCATGCCCGTTCATGATGATGGGCTAGCACTTCTTGCTTTCGTTGCTCACTTTCTCGAGCACCAACAAGATCGAGGCAATGTCTCCACACAAGAGGATATATCAAACTATTGACCTTCGAAATAGTTGATAGACAATAAATTTCAGTTATTTAATTCCTGTCACTAACTCTTGTGGGGTACAGGGTACCCCATTTCCCATTGAAAAAACTAAGCCATCGAATGTGTAGTGGAGAACACTTCAAACATGAACAAAACATCAACTTTATGCATGGACTCACTGTAATATTCGGCATTCAAATATTATTTGTTGTATGGCCATGTTTTATTTGCTTGTCATCCTAGTGACATGGAGAACATTTTTTAGTCGACGAACAGGATTGCATGACCGATGTTGGTCTTCACGGCACTATATGTTCACCAATCATATTGTTTATTGCTTTCTCGAGGCCCGTGCATTCTTATAAAAAATTCCAGCAACATGACAACATTGCTTCTTGTGCAATGTCGTCTCAGGTTTCAGCCATCTCATAAATGATTCATTGATATCGCATAATTCCCAATAAAATTTGGCATTATAACAATGTCATTTGTTATTTGTAGGGTTGCTTAGAAGTTAACTGATGTGTTAATTTTAACCTTTCACTTGCTTTCATAGCACAAAGCATCGTATAAGATGGTTACTCACGTAGTTACATCATGTTCATACACTATGGGAATATGTATTGCCCATGGCATCGTGGGCTCATGATAGCTATTGCTTTTCTAATCCATGCCTCCCATGTCATTCATATGTTGAATATATGGTGCGATTGAAAATTTTAGCACTATGATGGACGTATTTGGTGAATCTTTGCATTGCATCGTATGGCCCTTTTTGGGCCGTTCACCCTATTTTAGTGCCATAGCAGCCTTGCATGGTAAGGATTTGTAGTCGTGATATGATTCACCAAATTTTTTGGCATTATGATGGAGTTGTTTCTTCAATTTCACACTTTGCCTCAATTCACGCTTTTGAAACTTGGTCCTTACTACCCATTTTGACATTATCATGAGTTGGAGACTCGATGTCATTGCATGATATGCAAGAAATTTCGGCATTATGATGGTGTTGTTTGTTGATTTTTCACACCGTATGTCAGATTGTTTTTCTTGTACGTAGGCATTTTTTCTTATTTCAGTGGCATCACGTGTCTCATTATATCAGGATGCATCGCAACCTAATAATGTGAAGGTACAACAGGTTACCTTAACTTTATGCCATGATGATGGAGTGGAATACCTCAAAACTTCATGCCGTGAGGATGCGGCGACCTATGTCAAAACATCATGTCGTGAGGATCCGGCGTGCTACCTCAAAACTTCATGCTGTGAGGATGCAGTGGGCTACCTCAAAACTTCATGGCGTGATGATGCGTCGGGCTACCTCAGAACTTCATGCCGAGAGGATCCGGCAGGCTACGTCAGAACTTCATGCCACGAGGGAGGATGCAACAAGCTACCTCAAAACTTCATGCCGTGAGGATGCGGCGGGCTATCTCAAAACTTCACCCGCGAGGCGCAATACCTCAAAATTTCACACCATGAGGATGCGGTGGGCTCCCTCAAAACTTCATGCCATGAGGATGCGGCGGGCTACCACTACTGCAGATTGACCTGCTGCTGAACACCCTCCACTGACGGGCACACAACGGACCGTCGTTAGAGGGGATCACCACTGACGGACGCCTAACCGCCCATCAACGGAGAAGATAGCAAAGCTGCACATGAGGACCTCCACTGCGGGAGTCTAATACACCCGTCAGTGGAGATGAAAAAAAGGGCGCCATAGATGACGTGTCCTCTCACTGATAGGCAGCACCTAGGGGCCCGTCAGTGGAGAGATGGTCTCTACTGACGGGCAGCTAAGACACCTGTCAGTAGAGATGCACGAAGGGTGCCACATATGACGGGTCTTTTCACTGACAGGCGGCCCTTAGCTAACATCTCCACTGACGGTTTCCCTTCCTGTCCGTCAGCGACGTTTTGTCCAGGGCTGACTGGACGGTGTGCAGAAACACTGACGGGCTCGTGATATGCGCCCGTCAGTGGTAACCTTCCTATATAAAACCAGCAGCGGCTCTCACTACTGGCCAGTGCTCGCGCGCCTACTGGCCAGCAGCGAGCGCCGCCGCTGTCCCATATGCTGCTGCTGCCACCGCCGCCCCCCTCTCCTCGCACAAACAGTCCCCTCTCCCCAATCCTCCTCCTCTCCCTCCTTTCTAGCTTTCTTCCCAAACTCAACAACATCTCTAGATCTAGATCTCTTTTCCTTCCCAAACCCTCCCTTTTCTTCACCTATTTCTAGATCTCTCTCTCTCCAACCCAACAAGATCTTTCATCTCTCCCTCCTCCTCTCACTAATCTCTCCATAGATCTCTCTTTCCTCCCCGGAGTTCCATTCCCTCGCCGAAAAGATCGCTAGCGCTCGGTAATAATGCTCTCTTTGGATGAGTGAGATACAAAAGTTCTCTTTTCATCTTGTATATGTATTTGATGTGATTGCCGGCCATCAAGCTGAGACGACAGTTGCTATGCGATTTTCGGTCATCGAGCGGAGGCCTAGTGTTTTGGTATTTTCGTCGAACTGATTTGTTTCGTGTCATAGGGATCGATCGATGGATTGCAGTTGGATGTACGACAACTGGGCAACAGAGAGTTGGGCTATGGCTTTGAATGAGTTTCTTGATGTCGCCGAGCGAGATATGAGGAGAAAAGGTGGCACGAAGATTTGTTGTCCGTGTCGCGATTGCACAAATTTGGTAATGTTCGATACGAGAGGGAGGGTGACGGTACACCTGGCGCTTAAGGGTTTTATGTCAGGTTATACACGTTTGATATGTCACAATGAGGAGGAGGAAGATCAAGTGTTACAGCCAAATCCCGCGCGTTCATTCGAACCAGCAGCGAGACGCCTCCCCGACGCCGCACTGTGTTCCTATGCGGGAGCACCATGCGAAGGTGCAGGTGGACATCGTCCTCAACGACTACAGTGATGTGTTAGTCCCTGTCCCCCTGAAGCGGAAGTGACCAAGCTAGGGCAGTGCAAGAACTACTTCATCCAGTGGGCGAAGAGCCAAATTATTTTATCTGCGGCGACCTCTCCTCGCACGGCCCCCTCTCCTCGCACGGGCCCCTCGTCCAACAACCCCTCTCCATCAGTCGGATGATCTCCGTTGGGCCTCAGCCAAACAACTCCATCGTTTAAAGACCTGGAGGACCATCTTTTCGGGGACCAGTATATGGAGCCGGTTTTGCATTCCCCGGAGGTGCCGGAGGAACCCTACAACGATCTACCGGAAAGGCGCGCCGAGGCTCATGGTGACCCGCTAGATCAACCCAGAGGGCAGATTATCTCTCCCACCACACTAGCAGGCAGGAGTCCTGAGCTGCTACACAGGAGGAAGAAAAGCAAAAATAGACAGGCCGGCACCGGCAAGAAGGAAAGAAAGGAGCAAAAGCAGATGAAGAAATCCTTATACTTCTCGACATCGTCATCCAAATTATCTACACGGAGCATGGGTCTCTGGCGAGAGCTTTTCTATCTAGGTCAAGACTTGCTCCCGCAGGATGAGTTGGATAATCTTTCGGAGGACATGAAGGCGCTGCATGAAGATTACCTAAAGATGTCCAGAGATCCGCAAACATTTGCCAATATTGGAAGGTCAAGGTGCCAAGAGATTGCAATTTCTTCATGGAGAACGACCAGGACACCTTCGACATCAACTTTGAAGACCTCTTCAACATGTACAACCTCTATAGGCTCGACACCACGATGGTCAGGCTATGGGCTCTCTACGAAGCCCAAGAGTGCAGCTGTCTACGCAACTCCAATATTAGAATAATCGATCCGATATGCATGAACGAAGGCTATGCTGCGACCCCGGACGGTTGAGTCTTTCTGGAAGAATACCTTTCGCATGCCTTCATCGTTCATAAGGACAAGGACTACATACTAGCCCCCCTACAACCCTCCGTAAGTCCTTTAACTTAGCACCGTGGGAATTTTTTGTTTTTTAGCACGTATCTCCACCTGCTTACGTCCATTTGTTCACATTTACGCAGCAACCACTGGGTCCTCATTGTGATCATTCTATGCTGGGCCAAGGCATTTTACCTTGACTCCGACGAGACCAAGAGGTCGAACTTCAGCAATATCACTAATATTTTGGATACAGCTTTTTTCAAAGCCAAGTTCACGGGACATGGTAAAATACCTTCAAAAGCGACAAAAATGGTACACCATTACAAATTCCCTTCCAAAGTTCAGCCAGAAAATAGCGTGACATGTGGGTACTACACATGTGCCCATATGAACTGCTGAATCCGGTCAAAGAACAAGCATTGGAAAGATATGAAAGGACTGAAGGCTTGGTGTGAGCTAGGAAGTCACTTGTACGACTGGCGTCAGGACTTTGCCCGCATCGAAAGAATCTTTGCCAAAGTCATCAACCTTGAAGTCATCAATCCAATGGGTGAATTCTACGTCGGCCCCCAATTTCTGAAGCCAAACTTAAGCGGGCATCGATAGATTCGTTGTTTCTGTAATTGACGAATAGTTGCCACTATGTTCTTTCTACACTTAACAACTTTATTATGTCGCTCGTCAAACATACTTGTGTTCTTTCATACTTGTGATTAATGGTTATGTGAAGTGTTATGTCATTACGAATGTGCTATATCAACTTTTATGTGATTACGTACGAATGTGTCATGTGATTATGAACTTGACTATGTGCTGAATATATTTGTGAAATTTGTGAATATTTGTAAAATTTGTGAATATATTTGTGAAATTGGTGCTGAATAAAACTACACAATGAAGCCCAATCTGTAGATGGCCACACTACTGACGGGCCTTTATAAAATGTCCGTCGGTGAAGTGTCCACATCACTTACGGGCGCCCAACAGGAGCCCGTCAGTGGTGATACCTCGCCGGCCAAACCACGGAGGGGTTTCCACTGACAGGCATGTTGGGCCCGTCAGTAGTCATGCATACTACTGACGGTCGGCCCGCCCGTCAGTGGAGGGCGCCCCTCCACTGACATTCGCAGGCTGACGAGCCCCCGGGCCATTAGTGGAGGGGGTTTCCGGCCCGTCAGTAGAGGCCTTTTCTGCAGTAGTGTGAGATTTTGTACGAATTTTTATGCTTTTTCTTTCTTGGTTGTTTTGTTTTGACACAAACTTTGAAAATATTTATTTTCATAACATTCAACATGGTGATGTTATAGTGTGACTGCTGTTTCAGGCAATTGAATCAGGTATGCCCATTAGAGAATCTGCGGCATGTAAAGCGGGTGCGTCGGCGTGTTGGGTGTGGCGGTATATGTGTTTTAATCTATTTCTCAATTATTATTATTATTTTGCCTTCTGAGTGCACTACGTAATAAGTTCATAAAGAGAAGTACCATAGCTTTCTGAGACCAAATGTTCATTTGAGTCATGCCATAGCTCTATATACACTGCTAAGCTTATCAGATCGGAAATAAGATTTAGTTTTTCCAGTGCAGCACAACCTTGCGATCGATCAAATGTTACTTTAGTGGAATCATCAGCACCCAGCAGGCTTTCTCCTTAGGACCATCAGGATGTAGGACACTGCTTCTCATCCTTTAAAATTTCCATGCATGCCAAAGTTCTGATTTGACTCTTCATGCAACGGCATCTTACATGCTGATATTGTCATGTGAGATGCTGAGCCTTCATTTAAAGAATTTTAATCTTTAGCTAACAAAGCAGAGGAACCATCACCTTTAGTGTAGAACTATAATCTAGCAGCTCACAATGTTTCAAGTTGGATCTTTTCTGAACCACTAATTATGTCAGATCTCTTAATATTCAGCTAATGCTAGCAAAGCTATCCTAGATTGTGGAAATAAAACTGAGCAGCTCACTGTATTTTAAGCTGAGTTTACCATGTGACCAGTAATTATTTCAACAGTTTATTATTCTCTGTCTAATTCTTTTATGGTGGTTTTTCTTTGACAGAAAATTCTGAGTTATCAATCATCTTATGCCTTTCCACTGGGCCTGAAAATTGTAGCGAAGGGTTTCCTGAAGACGTACAAAAGTTAGTGGATACTTACCATTTGAGTCCTTTCATTGCAAAAGTAAGTACTCCTGTTCTCCTTGGGAATTTAACTCTGGTTTGTTGATTTTGTTGGGCATTGGGGCAATGTTAACAACATCACTTCGGTATGATAGTTATAGCTAGAGGTTATAACCTTCTCATATAATATTTTCTTCTCTTGGATTAAAATAAGCACATAAAAATGGCAACATTTTTATTGGCTTTACCTACTAGTTTTTACTCTCATAGCGAAATTTTTGTCATGCATTCTCGTGGATGAAAATTGTGGTTTCTAGTTTCATCTCTATGACAACTACCATCAAGATAGTAATCTGTAGTGTCCATGTTTTCTTTGTGTCACATGTAGACGATCTGAAAGCAACACATTCCATCTTCTAGAATGCACTGATATTTTTAGGAATAGCAGTTGTGTATTCCATGGGGTTCTAGGATAATATATAGTACATGTATAGGTGTTGTATAAGGAAAGCCTAAAACAACTATAATATGAATACAATACATATCTAACACCGCCCCCTCAAACTCATGGTGGATCAACGACACTGAGTTTGGAGAGATAAAGATGTACTGTGCTTGAATCTGTGCCTTCGTGAAGAAGTCTGCCAACTGAAGCTCGGAAGGCACACACTGAAGAGCAATAACTTGATCCTGCACTTGTGATCATATAAGAAACATCAACACCGATATACTTGGTAAGCTCATGCTTCACCGGGCCTCGAGCAATGCTGATAGCACTTGTACTGTCAGACAAAAGAGGAGTGGGTGCAGAAACAAAAACACTAAAATCCTCAAATAACCACCGTAGACAAGTAACCTCCACTGTCAAAAGAGCCATAGGGTGTAACTCAACCTCTACATTCGAACAAGAAACTGTTGTCTGTTTCTTACTCTTCCAAGCAATGAGAGAAGCACCTAGAAAAACACAGTAAGCAGAATAATGGTAGCACAGAAGCAGCTAGTGGGTAGGTGTGTGAGTTGCAACACACGAAGAAGAAAAAGAAAACAGAGTAGATCAGGAAGATCACAGTGGAGAGGGATCAATTGGAAAAACGATCAGAAAGACCCTAATTGGCTCTGATACTATGTCAGGAATAGCAACTTGTATATTCCATGGGGCTCAAGGCCAATATATAGTACATGTACAGGCGTTGTATAAAGAAAGCCTAAAATAGCTATAATATGAATACAATACGTATCTAATAATATTTAAGAGATCGTTGGTCACATAAATTGTATTTTGGTCCGTGGAAAATGTCAATCGTGCTAATAGGATAAAGCTGTAACTAGATAGTTATGACCTTGATGCATAAAAAAAGAATCACTTGAGCTGCCTAGGAGAAACGTAAGCTTAACTAGCAATTTACAGTAGAAGCCTGTCAAATATTGACTATCGGGGAAAGTCTTTAACAGGTTGCCAGTTGTTCTGCTACGTCAAAAGAGGAGTGGGAGGAACAGTGCAAACTTTGGCCAACATCTTATCATCCCTCACATGAGTATGTCTCTCTAATCACTACAGATCATATTATGTATTTCTTTCTGTGGTTCTTAAGAATTGAAAGTCGTTGGTTCCCAGTTTTTGTGTATATGTTTTCAAGGGTATTGAAAATTTTCTATGTATTAATAAATAAGAGGTTATGGATGCTAGTGGAGAGTGAAACTATTCGACCTTAATTAGCATGTATGCCAAACCTGGCCTGTCATGGTGAACCAAATGGGCCCGACGCTTAGCATGTATGCCAAACCTGGCCTGTCATGGTGAGCCAAATGGGCCCGACGCTGTGGCAAGGATTTCCTCACTTTGTTAGGTTCTTGGCAATGCTATCCTTATGTGCGAGTGCTGAATGGCCCTGCCAAGCAAGAATGTACCTAGCCTAGAAAGAGATTTAAACATGTGTTATTCTCTTCTATGGAAGGTCTATTAGTCAAAAACTCATAATGAAGTTTAACGATTGTTACTTGTTAGTGTCACCCATAAGTATAATTTGGCAAGGAATGAGTTGCAGTTTTACAAATACTGTTTATATGGGCGATGCTCTTTTTTCTAGATTTATGAGTGTACTTGGTTTGAGGTCACAAAAGTCCATAGTTGAAGTTGTGGGAGATACTTTTAAATCTATTTCTTCACAGTGCACTGTTACTTGCGCCAGAATATCTAGATCTTGTATGTAGCTACGTCCAGCTTAGGTTGTAGTCGAAAACATAGTTGACAACTTTCATCTCGTCCAACTTGTTATTGTAAGACTATACCTTATGATCAAATGATCATTAAATATTCAGCAGAGTGAGATTACAATGACACAACTTCACATCCAATAGAATAGAAAATTAGGATTTCAGATATAGTTTATTGGCGAGGAATTACCAGCAATGTTTGATTGCATGAGGACTGCTATGCAATTATCACAGGTGACCACCCATGGATTACAGTATTATTGTTAGATTATTCTACTGCATTCCCATTATTTTCTAAAAAAGCTAGTCAGTGTTGTTACTTCTAACTATTTTATGGAGAGTCAAAATGTTGTTTTGTGTAGCTTTTCTTCACTATCTTATTTGTACTCTATGAAGTTTAAGTAATGGAAATAGTTTATCCACTTTAAACATTTGCCGAAAGACTATGAACTTGGACTGGAATGATGCTTCCAATTTTCTTTTGTCATCTTATACATGGATATAATTTTTGTTGTGATCAGTCTAAAGCTTGTATATTCAAGTAGCATTTGGATAGCTAGAAAAGCAATAAAATAAAAATATCCAGGCATATTTTTTCGAGCCTCTGAATACCAGTTGCTATTTCAAGTTAAGTTCTTGCAACAATCTATGAGTCCGATTTTTAGTGCCGCAGATAAACTCATTGTATGCCTAATACCATTAATCACCATAGCCTCTGCAATATGTGATTGATTACAAATCAAGGTTCTGAAAACTGGCATTAACCTATTTGCTACCACTTGTAACATGAGACACATGGCTGTTCTGTTGAAAATCAGCTAGTTTAGCTGTAAGCACACAAGTTACCCTATGTTGGAACGGTCTCACCAATTCTTGCAGTTTTTCCCATTATTGATGTGAAACCCATAATACATATTAATATTATTTCATACTTACTATTATTTAAAACACCAGCTACCAACAACCTTGTTGCAATCTTTGCTGGCACTGGTGCCCGAAAGGTTACCGCTGGTAGTAGGCGATGGCTTCTTGTGATTTTGTTTCTGCAAACCAACCAGTTTAATAAACTGTGAGACAAATTTGTTCTAAGACAGGTAGACAACTAGTGGCTGGTCCTTTGTTTGAGAGTAAGTTAAATCCTGCTTTAAGTGCCATGTCCAAAGATATGCTTCCTGTAGCATGAACTGTTGGCAAGGACAACCATGTCTGTTATGTATTCCTTTTTGCATGATGTGATTTTATCTTGTCGGTTGTTTGGTGTAGATCAAACATTTTTGGTTAAGTTCTGCATGGGTGAGCTTGTACCAGGTGGGCAATGCTGCCATTATTGTTGATCCATCAAGTATGCAAATAATTTCTAAGGCTGCAGACCAAACACACCAGCATGATATTTCTCTAAAAAGGAACAAATGTGTCAGAGTGGAAGCAGATAATGTTTGCTCTTTACCTGAAGCAATTGAGGATAAAGCTGGTGATTTGTTGCTGTCAAGTTCCCGTGTTTGCAATGGCTTGAACATGGAAGTCTCATGTATAAACCTTTGTGGATGGATGAAACAGAGGTCTACTGAGCAGAAGACATTGCCCTCTGAAGGTGGTTTTCTGTGGCATCCTCTGAGACATGCTGCCATAGTTGCCATTGAAAATGCCGTCGAGAGGGATAGAATGATGTTCCCTACTTCAACTTCTTCAACAATTACACCAAAATTAAATGGCGATATGGAGAAATTTTCTGATGATGAACCAGCAAAGCGGTTAAAGATAGTTACGAAAGTGAGCCTTGTTACTTATATGTACCCTTCTATCATTACCACTTTTGTGCATTTACTAACTCGTGGTCATTACTGTTATACTCCTAGCAGAAGATT
The DNA here is from genome assembly GCA_019208055.1 of Stipa capillata. Lineage (NCBI taxonomy): Eukaryota > Viridiplantae > Streptophyta > Magnoliopsida > Poales > Poaceae > Stipa > Stipa capillata. Next base: position 4,610 of record JAGXJF010001236.1, on the reverse strand, counting down.
GAAATTGTTGCATGTTTGTCCTCGTATTTTCTAACAAGTTTAAATTTGAACTTCAGGATAAAGAACAATCTAACTTGTGTGAAAAAAACAGACCATATCTTTGCACATGATTTGACATCTACCTGGTTTGCGAACCATGCGCGATGTAGGTCCACTATTGTCAGAGCATGACATCATTTTTTTGGGTGCTTACTATTCGGTTTGCTGACATGTTTGTTTATTTGAAGGTGTGCTATGGCACTTGTACATCAAAGATTCAAGCGCATCTTCTATGCTTTCCCTAACCCAATTACTGGAGCACTGGGCAGTGTCTAGAAATTGCATGGGGAGAAAAGTTTAAATCACCATTACTCCGTGTTTAGAATAAAGTGCCTGAGGCACATTTGAATGGTTCGAGTTATTGTCCTGAAAAATGCTGCTCAACTTTTGTCTCATCTTAGTTTGAAAAACCGTGAGCTTTGTTCTGTAGCAACCATATCTCTTTAGATGCCTATCGATTCAGAGTAGTTTTTTTCTTCGTTTTGACAACTTGGTATGTTGTATCATTTGTAACTGTCATTTAGCTTGCAAAGATCTGGAACTAGCCGTTGAGCCCAAGTTGCATGGTGCAGAAATTTTGGTTATTGTCTAGAGAGCTGGTATGCGACGGGATGCCGAGGAACGGGGATCCCTCATCCAACCTACCGTTGCCTCTTCTTCCTCCTTGGCCTGTCCGCTAATGTGGCGCCTCACCCTTCTCCTTTGCCTAGGCTGGCGGCATGCCACCTTGCCTCAGGAACACAGAGAAAACCCTTCCCTCCTCACAGGGGAGAGAGAGACAGAAAGCGTGCATGCTCAGGCACTCGAGCGAAACAGAAGCAGAGGGAATGAGGATGAAGAAGACGAACAGGTAGTCTGATGCCTTGATTCAACTATAGGAAGGGATCCAGTGGGATGGGTAGGATAAGATCCAACGGATCCTATTTTCTAGCTTCTCTCTATTGTTTATTGTAGCTTCTTAAGATCCTCAGTTCAAGTCTTGAGCTAATAGGAGAGAATATTTCATTCATTATTGCTGGTTCATACTGCAGCAGTTGGATTTGATCAAGCTGCTTTTATTTTTTGCAAGTAAGAGGCAAGGAGAAAGTTACGGTCTAGAGAGTTTTTGCATATGTTAATCTTTTATGTTGCATGTGTTGTAGTCACTTTTTCACAATTTACACATTGGGTAAGAATTTGTTGCATATATACCAAAATTTGCTACATGCATTGGACATGCCAGATCAGTCAGCTTAAGTGAGATCAGTAGGTGGAAAAGGATTTTTCCCACCCAACCGATGTCTAGTGCTCACCTAAAAGAAAATGAAGTTTTTGAGAGGAGCATGGAGTGAAGAACTGAGTGGAAGAGATAACTCTAGAGGTTAACTAGACTAAGGGCCTCTTTGATTCAAAGGAAATTTATAGGATTCTAATCCTTAACAATTCAAAGGAAATTTGTAGGATTCTAATCAAAAGATAATTTTCATCTAGTCTAACCTCTTGGAAACTTACCTTTTATGCCTATGACAACTATAGCATGCACATAATCCCTAAAGAAATTTCTGCGTTTTTCTTATGGTGCAACCAAATAAAATTTATTACTTATTTTTGTGCTTTCAATTTCTGTAGGATACAACATGGTATGACTTCCAATTTCTATGTTTTTTCTACCCCTGTGTTTTTCAATTCTTGTGTTTCAAAAAGTCCCTATAATGGAGATAAAGAAAACCTAGAAAATCATTATCAATAGATCATAATAAAATAATTAATAAATTAAATTTGGACCAAATTAAACTAATTTTATCTAGAAATTTGGGATTTGAATATCAGTCTTGTATGCTGTTGGTTAGCCATACTCATGTATAAAATGATGCGTTATAATTGTTATTCATTTTAACTGAGATTCGGTAATTATGCAAAAACCAGCAGGGTTGGGAGAGAAAAATGCACCAGAGTGGTAATATTCTTCGATAGTCTTGTATGTATAAAGCCGTACAAGAAAAGAAAATTGAGGTACTTACCAGCTCACATGCTAAACAATGTAGCGCATCAGTGACTTTCTTTGTTACGCTGTAATGATTTTCTTGTAAAAAATATATTGTGAATTTACAATATTTTGACCCTTTTTTATTAGTTAGTTTTAAAAATATATTCAAATATCTACATGTGTGGAGTGGCTTCAGTCTATATGGACCATTTTTGTCATCACGGCTGCATGATACCTACGTTGAACGTGCTCTGAAGGTGGTATAGAGGTTTTTTGAGTTTTCACTTGTGTCTTGTGATATGAGTCCCACCGGTGTGGCAAGCCCGTTGTTCTAATTAAAAAGTATATTAATTTGGAGTTTTAAGGGTTTAGTATTTTAAGATAGATAAACTAATATCGTTGGATGTGTGTATCACGACATGAAGTAGGATCTCTCTTTTTTCTTGACGGAATCATCATCGAATCATGATTCTAAAAGATTTTAAATAGCAAACATGATTCGTATAGAAAATAAACTATTCTTTTGTATTCAAATATGTAAGTCTACAATGAAATTTTAGAGTTTCAAATAAAAATTTCTCTACTTATGTGCATTTGTTCATTACACGTATTGCTGCAATATATAAACATTGGTGTGACATGCAAAACACATGACGAACTTCAATACATGAATATTACTCACTCTGTCTAGATGTATACCGCATATTTTGATTGTGAAAGTTCAAGCTTCGTTCTTCTATAAGTTTTTGTGAATAGTTACAAAATCACAATCATAAGAATTACTTATTATTTTTTAATTCCGTAGTACTTATCATTTTTTACTATAATATTTTTGACAAAATACTTAGCACTTTACAGATCTCAATACAATTTTTTTAACTCTTTCATATTTTGCTTTTATATACCCACCTTGTTATTTGTAGTTCAACACCAATCATAGTCATTAGGGGCATCTTAATCATATAGCTCTCATAAATTGATTTTATGAATATACGCGCGTTGGTTAGAAATGGCAAGTATCATGAAATGGAGGAGTAAAAATAAAGGGTGGCGTGGTTAAAAGAAGATGATCGGAACACCAGCTTTTTCCACAGGAAAGCATCGTGGTGAGCAAAGAAGAACATAATCTATACATTGAAGGATCCAGACGGGCAATGGGTGGGGAATGTAGATGTTCTGAATGCTTTGACCACAGATTTTTTTAAGGCCCTATATACGAAGGATGAAGTTGTTAACCCTTTGTTGCCGGCTAATCTTTATCACCCTATAATTTCGGAAGATATGAACGAGTTACTTTGTAGGCCATTCTCGGATGAGGAAACAGAAGATGCGCTATTCTAGATTGGACCATTGAAAGCGCCTGCCCGGATGGGTTTATGGCGCTTTTTTTCAGTGATACTGGGAGGTGTTGCTCACAAACATGATAAGGGCTATGCGGCAGTTTTTTGAGGATGACACAATGCCAATGGAGGTCAATGACACATCCGTAGTGCTAATTCCTAAGAAGAATAATCTGGAAAATTTAAAAAAATTTCGCTCTGTTAGCCTGTGCAATGTTGTCTACAATGTGATCTCAAAGTGTCTTGTCAATAGGCTACAACTATTGTTCCAGGAAGTAATTTGTCCAACCTAGAGTGTATTCATGCCTTGTCAGATGATAACCGATAACACGTTGATCGCCTTTGAGTGTATTCACGCAATCCAAAAACTTCAAGTGCGATGGGAATTTTGTGCTTAGAAACTAGATTTAGCTAAAGTCTATGACCGCGTTGATTGAGGTGCACTGGAGAATATTATGAGAAGACTTGAGTTTTGATAGTAAATGGGTTAGCTGGATAATGACATGCATAACTACGGTACAGTATTCGGTGCGGCTGAATGGAAACCAGCTTTTGCCTTTCTCGCTATTGAGGAGGCTTCGTCAAGGTGATCCGCTATAACCATACTTGTTTTTTAGTTATCGCTGATGGCCTCTCATGTTTGCTCAAGAAAGAAATTTTCAGACGGTTGTCTTGAGAAGCTATCAATACGCCGACTGGCTCCAGGTACATTATACTTGCTTTTACCGATGACTCACTTTTGTTCTTCAAAGGGAACCGCGTCCAAGCAAATATCATCAATGAAGTGCTAAGCTAATTAATACGAAACACGTACAGGACAACTGTTGAGTCCAAGTAAGTATTCTTAATGTTGGAAGTGGATGTTCTGATGAAGATCAAAGGGAAGTAAAGGCTATATTTCATGGGTCTAGCTTTGATGAGAAATACCTTGGGTTGCCGGTGCCGAAGGCCGTACGAAGAAAGATAAGTTCCAATTTATCAAGGATAAATTGAACAAGCAGTTGAACAATTGGTCTGAAAAGTATATACCGAGCGGTGGAAAAGAAGTGCTCATAAAGTCGGAGTTGCAAGCCTGCAGTGGGGGAGTTTTTTTTTCAAAATATTATTTTTTATCCAGAAATTTCAAAAAGATTATCACAATAAAAAAATTACAAAATTGACCTCAATCGCCACGACGCATGGCGATTAGGGGAAAATCGCCACCACCGATGGCGATAGGGCCCAATCGCTAGGAGTAAGGGCGATTCACTATGGAATCGCCAGAC